>CM053037.1:200561431-201073931 GCA_028564925.1 Lithobates sylvaticus | reverse complement strand
TAAGATGAAACAAAGAAGATAAGAACTCCAGAAATAAAAGATAATCAAGAAAGAAGGAAGGAAAGAAGGAAAGACAGGAAAACATCTGGAGAGTTGAAGTTGTTCATAGATAGATAAATAGATAAATAGATAAATAGATAGTTGACAAAGAACAGCTTGGAAAAGTCACAGCTTGTTCATGGATAGAGAGATAAATCTGGGCTAGATAGATAGAACAGTTTGGAAGGACGGTGGGGGAGATGCTGGAACTTTCCGTTGTCGGTGGATATAATGAAATCATTTCTATGCGGGTCAATGGTTGTCAGATAGAAGATGGGGGGAGGGGACACCGGCAGCCCAGCGGTGGGACGCCCTTCGGAGAATGGAGGATGTTTTATCCGTCTATTAATCTCTATCTTCCCCAGAAGATGGATTGCAGCCCCCCTGGAATCATCCGGAGCTGGGGGGGGGGGGTGTTCTCTTATAGAGGGGGGGGGTTTCTCTTATAGAAGGGGGGGGGGGGGGGGTTTCTCTTATAGAAGGGGGGGTTCTCTTATAGAGGGGGGGTTTCTCTTATAGAAGGGGGGGGGGGGTTTCTCTTATAGAAGGGGGGGGGGGTTTCTCTTATAGAAGGGGGGGGGGGGTGGGGTTCTCGGGGGGGGGGGGTTTCTCTTATAGAAGGGGGGGTTCTCTTATAGAGGGGGGGTTTCTCTTATAGAAGGGGGGGGGGTTTCTCTTATAGAAGGGGGGGGGGTTCTCTTATAGAGGGGGGGGTTCTCTTATAGAAGGGGGGGGGGGGGGGGGGTCTCTATATAGAGGGGGGGGGGGTTCTCTTTAGGGGGGGGGTTCTCTTATAGAAGGGGGGGGGGGGTTTCTCTTATAGAGGGGGGGGGTTCTCTTATAGAAGGGGGGGGTTCTCTTTATAGAGGGGGGGGGGGGTTCTCTTATAGAGGGGGGGGGGTTCTCTTATAGAGGGGGGGGGGGGTTTTCTCTTATAGAGGGGGGGGGGGGGGTTCTCTTATAGAGGGGGGGGGTTCTCTTATAGAGGGGGGGGGTTTCTCTTATAGAAGGGGGGGGGTTCTCTTATAGAAGGGGGGGTTCTCTTATAGAGGGGGGGGGGGGTTTCTCTTATAGAGGGGGGGGGGGTTCTTCTTATAGAAGGGGGGGGGTTCTCTTATAGAGGGGGGGGGGTTCTCTTATAGAAGGGGGGGGGGGGGGGGGGGTTCTCTTATAGAGGGGGGGGGGGGGTTCTCTTATAGAAGGGGGGGGGTTCTCTTATTCTCTATATAGAGGGGGGGGGGTTTCTCTTATAGAGGGGGGGGGGGGGGGGGTTTCTCTTATAGAGGGGGGGGGTTCTCTTATAGAAGGGGGGGTTTCTCTTATAGAGGGGGGGTTTCTCTTATAGAAGGGGGGGGGTTTCTCTTATAGAAGGGGGGGGGTTTCTCTTATAGAGGGGGGGGGGGGTTTCTCTTATAGAGGGGGGGGTTTCTCTTATAGAAGGGGGGGGGGTTTCTCTTATAGAGGGGGGGGGTTTCTCTTATAGAGGGGGGTTTCTCTTATAGAGGGGGGGGGGGGGGTTCTCTTATAGAGGGGGGGGGGGTTTCTTTATAGATGGGGGGGGGTTCTCTTATAGAAGGGGGGGGGGGGGTTCTCTTATAGAAGGGGGGGGGGGGGGGGGGGGTTTCTCTTATAGAGGGGGGGGGGTTCTCTTATAGAGGGGGGGGGGTTCTCTTATAGAAGGGGGGGGTTCTCTTATAGAAGGGGGGGGGGGTTTCTCTTATAGGAAGGGGGGGGGGGTTTCTCTTATATAGAGGGGGGGGGGTTTCTTTATAGAAGGGGGGGGGGTTTCTCTTATAGAAGGGGGGGGGGGTTCTCTTATAGAAGGGGGGGGGGGTTCTCTTATAGAGGGGGGGGGGGGTTTCTCTTATAGAAGGGGAGGGGTTCTCTTATAGAAGGGGGGGGTTTCTCTTATAGAAGGGGGGGGGGGGTTTCTCTTATAGAAGGGGGGGGTTCTCTTATAGAAGGGGGGGGGTTTCTCTTATAGAAGGGGGGGTTTCTCTTATAGAAGGGTTCTCTTATAGAAGGGGGGGGTTTCTCTTATAGAGGGGGGGGGGGGGGGGGTTCTCTTATAGAAGGGGGGGGGGGGGGTTGGGATCATTCAGGGAATTCTTTGCAGAGATGTTTTATCTGAGAGCAAATTTTGAACTTTCGCTGGAATAATCGGAGGGAATATTTGTTACCATTTTGCTGCACCATATTTCTGTTATAGGATAAAAATCGCACAATAAAATGGATCTTTCATCAGAAACAAAGTTGCGTAGTAAAGATCCTTTTTGTAGCACCACATAGTGCTGCGGAAGCAGTTTAGCGCACAAGGAAATGCGCTCGTTATCAGATGTGTGGGGGAAGGGATTACCAATGGCACCACCACATACCAAAGGGCAGCGAGTTTCTGTGCCAATCAGGAATGTGGGTGATTTTTTACGCATTCCCGAAACGCAATGGTGAAAATCTGGCATTACTCGATCCAAAATGAAAAAAGAAAGTTTTGCCTTTAATTCTGTATCGGGCCCCGATCCGCTCATATTTTGTTGTGCGTTTCTGCCCATCGGACTTCAATGGGCTGCCCTACGCCCAAAAAATGCGCCGGAGAAGCTCCAGAACCTTTTCGGGGCGTGGCGCGTTGCACGCGTTTTCAGTGGCCATTTTTGTGCATTTGTAGTGCATTTGCTGCACGGCAAAACGCGTGTCTGTGCTAATCGCATTTGGCGCGGCATTAACTTTTAAAGTGAAATGCGTGTTTGCAGCTAATTTTTCATGCATTTCCGAAATGCACAGCAAAACGCGCGTTTCCTGCTTCTTGTCACGCGTTCAGGAAACGCCAAAGTGTAAATGTGGTCTAAGAGACTGGAAGCGCGTTACATGAGATATCATTGAATACGCCATCTGCCGCACGGCAAAACGCGTGTCTGCTAACTTTATTTGGGTGCAATTAACTAATAATTACTGACTATTTCCGGCACCACAATAGAAACGCGTGTTTGCTGTGTAGACCCCTGGAGTTTAGTCAGGAGCTCCTCACACATTGTCAGAAGTTCTCCTGGTCAATTGTTAGAGATCCATTGGTTTCTCACTTATGCGGCGTACACACGGTCGGAATTTCCGATGGAAACAGTCCGATGGGAGCTTTTCATCGGATTTTCCGACCGTGTGTACGCCCATCGGTCTTTTTCTGTCGGAATTTCCGACGGACTTTGGATTGAAAACCTGTTCTCAATTTTTTCCGACGGAAAACCTTTCTATCGGATTTTCCGATCGTTTTTGCAATTCCGACACGCAAAATTCCGACGCATGCTCAGAAACAATTCGACGCATGCTCGGAAGCATTAAACTTCCCTTTTATAGTGCTGTGGAACGCGTTTCATGCCGCTGTGTTACAGACCGTCGGAATTTGGAGTGACCGTGTGTAGGCAAGACAGTTTGAGGGAAATTCCGTCGGAATTCCGACGGGAAAACCATCAGAGCTTTTTCCGACGAGTATTCCGATCGTGTGTACGCAGCATAAGTGTAGCCTGGTTGTACTTTTCTCTTCTACCACTAGGTGGCCGGGTACTTGGTGGTACTAGATATGAGAAGGACATCTCAAGGTCAGGTTATGGGTATATGGGGCATCTCAGCCAATGGGCAGGGGTTTTCTTCGATCCCTTGGCCTGCTATATATTCGGGTGGAAAACGCGTGTCTGCTAACCGCATTTGGGGGGCCATGAACTATGATTGGCATTGCCTGTTTGCAGCTCGTTCTTCATGGGTTTCCTATGCGTTTCGTCACCCGTTCAGGAAAAAGTGTGAATGCGGAATAAAAGACTGGAAACACATTACATGAGACTTCAGTGATCACCAAAATAGACCACAACCTGCAGGGGCCCCAAGGGCCACACAAAGTGCCAAAAGGTCCATAAAGTAGTACTTGAGGACAGTGTGCTGAGATCCAGAGTTCCCCTTTAAGCTGCCTCTGTATCTTGGCGCGGTGGCGCGGCAGACAATCTGGCATCTCCCGCCGGTAATGCGTCTCTGACCCCGTGGAGACTGAGCTCTAAAGAGTCGAAAATAAAGAATTTTTAGCGTTGGGAATTCGGCGCCCCACAAGCCCGGACACGCCCGTCACATATTCACACCACATGCGCCCGAACATGCGCTGCGTATTAACAGGCCGCCAAGAGAATTACCCGGGTGGCGGCGGCAGAGCCGTAGAAATATTTATAATCGCAAAGGAAGAAAAGCGTATTAAATCGAATTTCCTCCTGACACTCGGAGGGGCGGCGGCGATCAGCGGAGAGGAGGAGGGCGGCGTCATGGCGGTGCGTGGGAGCGCTCAGGCTGAAGGGGACTGAGAGGAGTGTGCAGGTTGCTGCTGTTGATGTTCTCCTTCTGTAAACCTTCATCGCCTGGCTTCAACGTTTTCTGACTGAAGCATGCGGCCAGTGAGGGCCAGATGAAGTCAGATGTTTTGGGTCGGCATCTCTATAAGCATTGAGTGGCATGACAGCCAGGCAACTAGAATTTTCCTGAAGGGGAGGTCAGACGGGCGATGTACAGGTCACCCAGGGGGAATGTTAGGTGAATGTAACCTAGTGTGCCAACCAGGGCCGGGGCAAGGGGTGGGCAGGAGGGGTGGCTGCCCCGGGCACTGTGGTATCATGTGAGGTGGGGGCGCCACAAAGACGTTGGGGTGAGGGGATTTGTGCTGGAAGGGGGAATTTGTCGGCGGGCGGTGGGGAGTATTGTTCTAGGAGGGAACAATTGGGGGGGGGGGGTGATATAGGAGGATTTGTGTTGGGAAGGGGAAGAAGATTTGTACTAGGAGGGGGGGGGATTTTTCTTAGGGGGGGGGCATTTGAGCTGGGGGTATTGGGGATGGGGAAGGGGCAAAGATTTGTGCTGAGGGGGGATTTCAGCAGGGGGCGGACTTGTACTGGGAGGAGGGGGGATTTCAGCAGGGGGCGGACTTGTACTGGGAGGAGGGGGATTTCAGCAGGGGGCAGACTTGTACTGGGAGGAGGGGGGATTTCAGCAGGGGGCGGACTTGTACTGGGAGGAGGGGGGATTTCAGCAGGGGGCAGACTTGTACTGGGAGGAGGGGGGATTTCAGCAGGGGGCGGACTTGTACTGGGAGGAGGGGGGGATTTCAGCAGGGGGCGGACTTGTACTGGGAGGAGGGGGGATTTCAGCAGGGGGCAGACTTGTACTGGGAGGAGGGGGATTTCAGCAGGGGGCGGACTTGTACTGGGAGGAGGAGGGATTTCAGCAGGGGGCGGACTTGTACTGGGAGGAGGGGGGATTTCAGCAGGGGCAGACTTGTACTCGGAGGAGGGGGGATTTCAGCAGGGGGCGGACTTGTACTGGGAGGAGGAGGGATTTCAGCAGGGGGCGGACTTGTACTGGGAGGAGGTGGGATTTCAGCAGGGGGCGGACTTGTACTGGGAGGAGGGGGGATTTCAGCAGGGGGCAGACTTGTACTGGGAGGAGGGGGGATTTCAGCAGGGGGCGGACTTGTACTGGGAGGAGGAGGGATTTCAGCAGGGGGCGGACTTGTACTGGGAGGAGGGTGGATTTATGCTCATGGGGTAATCATGCAGATCAGTGCTCAGTATATTTGTGGGGAGATTTTCACTGACACATAATGCTCATACATCTTGGGGGGGGGGCAGTTTGGGATGTTTGCCTCGGGCTCTACATGATTTTGTCCCGACACTTGTGCCAAGAAACAGACCCGGGACAAGGCCATCTAGAACCCAAGGGAAACATATCAAGCTGCCCCCCCCCCCCCCCCCCCACCCCCCCAAGATGTATGAGCATTGAGTGTTACAAACCCCCCCCCCCCCCCCCCCCAAAAAAAAATGCACTAATCTGCATGCTTAACCCCTAAGAATAGATTTCCCCTCCTCCTAGGAAAAATCCACCCCCCTCATGACATTTCCCCTCCCAGCACTAATCTTTGCACCCCTAATCCCCCCCAAAATAATTTGCCAATGAGCACACAGTGGTTGGAGGAGAAGGCGAGAATGTCCACCAATGAGCACACAGTGGTTGGAGGAGAAGGCGGGGAATGTCCACCAATGAGCACACAGTGGTTGGAGGAGAAGGCGGGGAATGTCCACCAATGAGCACACAGTGGTTGGAGGAGAAGGCGGGAATGTCCACCAATGAGCACACAGTGGTTGGAGGAGAAGGCGGGGAATGTCCACCAATGAGCACACAGTGGTTGGAGTAGAAGGCGGGGAATGTCCACCAATGAGCACACAGTGGTTGGAGGAGAAGGCGGGGAATGTCCACCAATGAGCACACAGTGGTTGGAGGAGAAGGCGGGGAATGTCCTCCAATGAGCACACAGTGGTTGGAGGAGAAGGCGGGGAATGTCCTCCAATGAGCACACAGTGGTTGGAGGAGAAGGCGGGGAATGTCCACCAATGAGCACACAGTGGTTGGAGGAGAAGGCGGGGAATGTCCACCAATGAGCACACAGCGGTTGAAGGAGAAGGCGGGGAATGTCCACCAATGAGCACACAGTGGTTGGAGGAGAAGGCGGGGGAATGTCCTCCAATGAGCACACAGTGGTTGGAGGAGAAGGCGGGGAATGTCCACCAATGAGCACACAGTGGTTGGAGGAGAAGGCGGGGAATGTCCACCAATGAGCACACAGTGGTTGGAGGAGAAGGCGGGGAATGTCCTCCAATGAGCACACAGTGGTTGGAGGAGAAGGCGGGGAATGTCCTCCAATGAGCACACAGTGGTTGGAGGAGAAGGCGGGGAATGTCCACCAATGAGCACACATTGGTTGGAGGAGAAGGCGGGGAATGTCCACCAATGAGCACACAGTGGTTGGAGGAGAAGGCGGGGAATGTCCACCAATGAGCACACAGTGGTTGGAGGAGAAGGCGGGAATGTCCACCAATGAGCACACAGTGGTTGGAGGAGAAGGCGGGGAATGTCCTCCAATGAGCACACAGTGGTTGGAGGAGAAGGCGGGGAATGTCCTCCAATGAGCACACAGTGGTTGGAGGAGAAGGCGGGGAATGTCCACCAATGAGCACACAGTGGTTGGAGGAGAAGGCGGGGAATGTCCACCAATGAGCACACAGCGGTTGAAGGAGAAGGCGGGGAATGTCCACCAATGAGCACACAGTGGTTGGAGGAGAAGGCGGGGGAATGTCCTCCAATGAGCACACAGTGGTTGGAGGAGAAGGCGGGGAATGTCCTCCAATGAGCACACAGTGGTTGGAGGAGAAGGCGGGGAATGTCCACCAATGAGCACACAGTGGTTGGAGGAGAAGGCGGGGAATGTCCACCAATGAGCACACAGTGGTTGGAGGAGAAGGCGGGGAATGTCCTCAAATGAGCACACAGTGGTTGGAGGAGAAGGCGGGGAATGTCCACCAATGAGCACACATTGGTTGGAGGAGAAGGCGGGGAATGTCCACCAATGAGCACACAGTGGTTGGAGGAGAAGGCGGGGAATGTCCACCAATGAGCACACAGTGGTTGGAGGAGAAGGCGGGGAATGTCCACCAATGAGCACACAGTGGTTGGAGGAGAAGGCAGGGAATGTCCACCAATGAGCACACAGTGGTTGGAGGAGAAGGCGGGGAATGTCCACCAATGAGCACACAGTGGTTGGAGGAGAAGGCGGGGAATGTCCACCAATGAGCACACAGTGGTTGGAGGAGAAGGCGGGGAATGTCCACCAATGAGCACACAGTGGTTGGAGGAGAAGGCGGGGAATGTCCTCCAATGAGCACACAGGGGTTGGAGGAGAAGGCGGGGAATGTCCACCAATGAGCACACAGTGGTTGGAGGAGAAGGCGGGGAAATGTCCACCAATGAGCACACAGTGGTTGGAGGAGAAGGCGGGGAATGTCCTACAATGAGCACACAGCGGTTGGAGGAGAAGGCGGGAATGTCCACCAATGAGCACACAGGGGTTGGAGGAGAAGGCGGGAATGTCCACCAATGAGCACACAGTGGTTGGAGGAGAAGGCGGGGAATGTCCTCCAATGAGCACACAGGGGTTGGAGGAGAAGGCGGGAATGTCCACCAATGAGCACACAGTGGTTGGAGGAGAAGGCGGGAATGTCCACCAATGAGCACACAGTGGTTGGAGGAGAAGGCAGGGAATGTCCACCAATGAGCACACTGTGGTTGGAGGAGAAGGCGGGGAATGTCCACCAATGAGCACATGGTGGTTGGAGAAGGCAGGGAATGAGCACACGGTGACTGGAGGAGAAGGCAGGGAATGTCCACCAATGAGCACACAGTGGTTGGAAGAGAAGGCGGGAAATGTCCACCAATGAGCACACAGTGGTTGGAGGAGAAGGCGGGGAATGTCCACCAATGAGCACACAGTGGTTGGAGGAGAAGGCGGAAATGTCCACCAATGAGCACACAGGGGTTGGAAGAGAAGGCGGGGAAATGTCCACCAATGTGCACACAGTGGTTGGAGGAGAAGGCGGGGAATGTCCTCCAATGAGCACACAGTGGTTGGAGGAGAAGGCGGGGAATGTGCACCAATGAGCACACAGTGGTTGGAGGAGAAGGCAGGGAATGTCCACCAATGAGCACACAGTGGTTGGAGGAGAAGGCGGGGAATGTCCACCAATGAGCACACAGTGGTTGGAGGAGAAGGCGGGGAATGTCCACCAATGAGCACACAGTGGTTGGAGGAGAAGGCGGGGAATGTCCACCAATGAGCACACAGTGGTTGGAGGAGAAGGCGGGGAATGCCCACCAATGAGCACACAGTGGTTGGATAAGAAGGCGGGAATGTCCTCCAATGAGCACACAGTGGTTGGGGGAGAAGGCGGGGAATGTCCTTCAATGAGCACACAGTGGTTGGAGGAGAAGGCGGGCAATGTCCACCAATGAGCACACAGTGGTTGGAGGAGAAGGCGGGGAATGTCCACCAATGAGCACACAGTGGTTGGAGGAGAAGGCGGGAATGCCCACCAATGAGCACACAGTGGTTGGGGGAGAAGGCAGGGAATGTCCTTCAATGAGCACACAGTGGTTGGAGGAGAAGGCGGGCAATGTCCTCCAATGAGCACACAGTGGTTGGGGGAGAAGGCGGGAAATGTCCACCAATGAGCACACAGTGGTTGGAGGAGAAGGCGGGGAATGTCCACCAATGAGCACACAGTGGTTGGGGAGAAGGCGGGGAATGTCCACCAATGAGCACACAGTGGTTGGAGGAGAAGGCGGGGAATGTCCTCCAATGAGCACACAGTGGTTGGAGGAGAAGGCGGGGAATGTCCACCAATGAGCACACAGTGGTTGGAGGAGAAGGCGGGGAATGTCCACCAATGAGCACACAGTGGTTGGGGGAGAAGGCGGGGAATGTCCACCAATGAGCACACAGTGGTTGGAGGAGAAGGCGGGGAATGTCCACCAATGAGCACACAGGGGTTGGAGGAGAAGGCGGGGAATGTCCAATGAGCACACAGTGGTTGGAGGAGAAGGCGGAGAATGTCCACCAATGAGCACACAGTGATTGGGGGAGAAGGCGGGGAATGTCCACCAATGAGCACACAGTGGTTGGAAGAGAAGGCGGGGAATGTCCACCAATGAGCACACAGTGGTTGGAGGAGAAGGCGGAGAATGTCCACCAATGAGCACACAGTGGTTGGAGGAGAAGGCGGAGAATGTCCACCAATGAGCACACAGTGGTTGGAGGAGAAGGCGGGGAATGTCCAATGAGCACACAGTGGTTGGGGGAGAAGGCGGGGAATGTCCACCAATGAGCACACAGTGGTTGGAGGAGAAGGCGGGAAATGTCCACCAATGAGCACACAGTGGTTGGAGGAGAAGGCGGGGAATGTCCACCAATGAGCACACAGTGGTTGGAGGAGAAGGCAGGAAATGTCCACCAATGAGCACACAGTGGTTGGGGGAGAAGGCGGGGAATGTCCACCAATGAGCACACAGTGGTTGGAGGAGAAGGCGGGGAATGTCCACCAATGAGCACACAGTGGTTGGGGGAGAAGGCGGGGAATGTCCAATGAGCACACAGTGGTTGGGGGAGAAGGCGGGGAATGTCCACCAATGAGCACACAGTGGTTGGGGGAGAAGGCGGGGAATGTCCACCAATGAGCACACAGTGGTTGGAGGAGAAGGCGGGAATGTCCACCAATGAGCACACAGTGGTTGGAGGAGAAGGCGGGGAATGTCCAATGAGCACACAGTGGTTGGAGGAGAAGGCGGGGAATGTCCAATGAGCACACAGTGGTTGGAGGAGAAGGCGGGGAATGCTGGGATTGCACAGCACAGACATCGGGGACTCACCGAGAGCCCCGGGCGTCGTACTAATAATTGGCTCTGGGTTACCTGATGGCTGTGATAGCCTCTGATTGGCCATCATAGTGATCAGTCGCTGTGAGCCCGCCCCCAGGATTTCCTTCCTCTTCTGAATGATACATTGTAGGAGAAGAATTGGAAACAATCCAAGTGTGTAAATAAAAAAATACAGAAAAACATATCAAGATGAAGTTTGCCAGGGTCAGGGTCAGGGTCAGGGTCAAAGGTCATGGTCAGCGTATTTCGTGTCGTGTTTTCTATGCAGGATGGTAGATATGTCGGATCGCAGCGATCGTCAGGAGAATTCATTCGGGTTGTTCTCGGTTGAAGAAATATACTTCATTTTTTTACTATTTTGTTTTTTTTTTTCCTTTGATAATAAATATCCGGAGATTTCGGATTTGTAGAATTTTACTAACAGGTCAAAGTTGTAATATTGTGTTCAGACATTCCGATTGGTTTTACCCTGGGGGGGAGGGGTTTAATGTTTGAACGTAGAAGTTTCCCATGAAAACATTTTTGGGGTGATCCCGCCCTGCCGGTCCTTTCAGGCACTTCCTGGGTGACAACGCTGTGTCCCGGCCCCCCTCGTTGTCGCCCCGTCATGCGGCCGTCACATGTAGAGGGTGGGAAGTATTTGCTCCTCGCTCTATAAAAATTCCATGGAACGACATTTCAGAAATGGGCGGAGACGATCGATCGCTGAGGCCGGAGGGATGTTTCGGGAGCGGCGCTCAGTCAGGAGAATCTGTTGACAGCGGGAGGGGGGAGGGGCGCTCGTTCTCTTGTCTCTCTTTGGAAGCCGCAGCCGGTGATGACAATCCGGCGATATAATCAGCAAATCGAGCTGAAAGAAAGTCAGCCGGAGAAGATTTTATATCCAAGGCTTCACCTGAAATGAATAATATATCAAAGCCCTGAGGCCGTATTTAACGTGTTGTCTGGAGTTTCCTGGATTTTAATATAATTGTCACACAATAATAATGACAGCCCTTAATGTTACGATCACGTCAATCCTGGTGCCTGTGCAGTTCTTGGTTGTGTTCACAAAATGCCTGACACAGATCAGCCTCTTGCTGCAGCCTCTCAGCTTGTGACGTGATACAAAGTTACAATGTACAGTCTGATCACTGGGGGAGGGGACAACGTTCTCTGGATAAAGAGATGCTCCAGGCTCCTTCAGAAAAAAATGTACTTTTAATATTTGGGCACTTACCTGTCCAAGAATCCTGAAAATCCTGCGGTGTCCTCACCTGAGACGAGTTTTATGCCCCATACACACGGTCGGAAAATCCGACCACAAAATCCATCGGATTTTTTCCGACGGATTTTGTCCGACACTGGTGCAACACGGTCGGACAAAGTCGGAAAATCCGATCATTCTGAACGTGGTGACGTTCGTTGCGTACGACGGGACTACGTAGAGGCTAGTAGCCAATAGCTTTGGTCTTGTAATGTGATCTGAGCATGCGTGGCACTTTGTCCGTCTGACTACGCTACACACGATCGGAATTAGTGTGATCGGACTTTGTTGTCGGAAAATTTGAGAGCAGGAGATAAAACTTTGTCCGTCGGACAATCCGATGGAAAATGTCCGATGGTGCCTACACACGGTCGGAATTTCCGACAACATTGTCTGATAGGACAGAATCCATCGGAAAATCCGACCGTGTGTACGGGGCATTAGACATGTGCAAAATGAAAACATTCAGAATGAACTAACTAGCACTAAACAGTAGGGGAGAACCGAGGGAGATACCAAATCACATAAATAAACAAGTTGTAGTCACCTTAAACTACCACTAGATGTCAGCGTTCAACAGAATAATAATAATAACCGGATACCATTCAATACAGAGAGGAGGGGCAGAAGACAGAAGAAGCAAAAACTCCGCCTCCCTTTATACCCGACATGTGCAGAGCAAAAAACATTCATTCCGATTCGTTATTTACATCAATTTGTTTAATTCATTTTCAGAATTAGTTTAATTTATTCTATTCGAAATTCAAATTTTGAAATATATTCTTATTTTTCTCTTCCATTCTATTTGAAAATTCGAATTTCAGAAGATTTTTATATATATATTATTATTAATAATTACAATAGTAATAAATTTAAAGGAACCCGAAATAACGAAATAATAGAGTCGCTTCATCTTTGAAAACAAAAGATCATAAAAAGTGATCTTTTGCTTTAAAAAAAAAAAAAAAAACAATTGTTTACTACCGCCCTAAACCGGATGTGACGGTATGACGTCACTCCGGTCCTCCAAGGTCATAGAGGTGATCAGAGATGATCTGGTCTCTGTTCACCTCTATGGCCAGCTGGGAATAACCCCTCCCGCTGCTTCTGAAAGCGATCCAGAGGCTAATTAGCCCCCTTGGACTCCTTTCATGAGAAAGTAGCGAGGTTATGGATGATGGCTTCAGCCATAACCCCGATAAACCACTTCAATGCCGCATGGTAGATATAAATATTGCGGTCGGCAAGCGGTTATGAATGGAAGTCTAATGTGTTCTGGTTCTAAGCCCCGCCCTCTGGCACTAATAGAATCATGTGATCAGAAGAAGAGGCAGTGTGAAAAGCCTGCTGAATCTGGCTGCCATAGTGTATATCTCTGACTTGAGTGAACTGACTTTGAGTGACCGGAGTTGCCCTTTAAGGCGCGCACCCACATACCTCGCTCCTCGAAAATCTCCTCCCACTGCGCCATTGACCGCGAGCCGCCACGGCTGCGCTTTCCTCTCTCCAATGATTAGCCGCAAATTAAGAATGAACTCCGGCTGCGGAGTCTGTACATTTTCGCCTGGCGTACAAATCAATATCAATTTGTGAAGAAGCTGAATTCGCGGCGGCGGCGAGTTCAGGAACTTTCCCAGCCGGCCCCGGCACGGCAAACACGCATTAGGCACTCCGGATGGCCTTAATTAGGTGGGGCGTGATAAAGCGCGCTCTGCAAATCCTCTTGTAAACGATGATGCAAAGCCGACCGCCAAAAGAGTCTCCTAATTAGGATTAGTGGTGATCGGCGCGGCTCGATCGCAGAGGTCAACCGTTCCGAGGCGCTTTTCACCGGATAAGCCAAAAAGATTAAAACTTTCCTTTATTTCCAGCCGGGAGGAAAAATTCTCAGGCCTTTCATTCCCCGTCACCGGAAGACATCGTCCTTCACATGGTGGATGCCGGACGTGTGATGACCTCTGCCTGGGGGGTCCAACATAAAGGAGGAGCGGCCAAGACAATCGATCAACTCGATGAGACAATCGATCAACTCGATGAGACAAGGTACTGACTGGATGAAACAATGTACCAATAGGATGAGACAATGTATGGACATGATCAGATTACAGTATAGAGAGATATACAGACAATGTATCAACTAAACAAAACTTTGTCTGATCCAATCAACACATTATCTTGTCCAGTCGATACATTTTCTTATCTGGTTGTTACATTGTCTCAACCAGTCGATACATTGTCAATTGGAGGAGATAATGTATCAATTAGACAATGCAATATATCAATTCGAGGAGACAATGTATCAATTACATAAGACAATGTATTGATTGGAGGAGACAATGCATTGATTAGACAAGAAAATGTATCAATTAGAAGTGATTCTGATTCCAGGATCAGGATTATAACATGTTCCAGGATCACCGGCAGGCGTGTTCCAGGATCAGGATCAGTACATGTTCCAGGATCACCAGCAGGCACGATCCAGGATCAGTACATGTTCCAGGATCACCAGCAGGCACGATCCAGGATCAGGAATAGTACATGTTCCAGGATCACCAGCAGGCACGATCCAGGATCAGAAATAGTACATATTCCAGGATCACCAGCAGACACGATCCAGGATCAGGATAAGTACATGTTCCAGGATCACCAGCAGGCACGATCCAGGATCAGGATAAGTACATGTTCCAGGATTACCAGCACACACGATCCAGGATCAGGATAAGTACATGTTCCAGGATCACCAGCACACACGTTCCAGGATCAGGATAAGTACATGTTCCAGGATCACCAGCAGGCACGATCCAGGATCAGGATAAGTACATGTTCCAGGATCACCAGCAGGCACGATCCAGGATCAAGATTAGTACATGTTTCAGGATCACCAACAGGCACGTTCCAGGATCAGGATAAGTACATGATCCAGGATCACCAGCAGGCACGATCCAGGATCAGGATAAGTACATGTTCCAGGATCACCAGCAGGCACGTTCCAGGATCAGGATAAGTACATGTTCCAGGATCAGGATTAGTACATGTTCCAGGATCACCAGCAGGCACGTTCCAGGATCAGGATTAGTACATGTTCCAGGATCACCAGCAGGCACGTTCCAGGATCAGGATTAGTACATGTTCCAGGATCACCAACAGGCATGTTCCAGGATCAGGATAAGTACATGTTCCAGGATCACCAGCAGGCACGTTCCAGGATCAGGATAAGTACATGTTCCAGGATTACCAGCACACACGATCCAGGATCAGGATAAGTACATGTTCCAGGATCACCAGCAGGCACGATCCAGGATCAGGATAAGTACATGTTCCAGGATCACCAGCAGGCACATTCCAGGATCAGGATAAGTACATGTTCCAGGATCACCTGCAGGCACGTTCCAGGATCAGGATTAGTACATGTTCCAGGATCACCAGCAGGCACGATCCAGGATCAGGATAAGTACATGTCCCAGGATCACCAGCAGGCACGTTCCAGGATCAAGATTAGTACATGTTTCAGGATCACCAACAGGCACGTTCCAGGATCAGGATAAGTACATGTTCCAGGATCACCAGCAGGCACGATCCAGGATCAGGATAAGTACATGTTCCAGGATCACCAGCAGGCACGTTCCAGGATCAGGATAAGTACATGTTCCAGGATCAGGATTAGTACATGTTCCAGGATCACCAGCAGGCACGATCCAGGATCAGGATAAGTACATGTTCCATGGTAAGGGGTAATGCATGTTACAGGATGGTTGCATGAAAAGTTTGACCTTGGGCTTGCAATAAAACATTTGTTGTCCTTTCAAAATTCCAATTAAAGCACAAAAAAATGAAATAAATAAATAAAGTGGTTGCGTGGCGGCATTGTACACTCATTATAATTTTTTGGCAGTGTTTGCAATGTTCTCTGTGTAAGTTACAGGCCGGCAGTTTTCAGGTCATACAGCCATGTGTACATTTCAGGACCGAGAAAGTGATTTAATTAAACCTTTCATTAGGAGCTAAAACAACATTGCAGAGAAGGCAGACGGCCCGGAGGAAACGCTAATAATGATTCATTACTAAAACAGCTGTTGGCGTTCGGAGCCAGTCATTTGCCTGGCACAGCCAATCGCTTTGCTTCATCTTACAGCGCTTTAATATTTCATGGCTTCCGATCTGCGTTTGATCCTGCGCTGCGGGCCAACACGTTTTCCGTTGTTGTCGCTCTTTGATGTCTTCTGCGCGCCGTCGTCAATACGCAGTACACAGACTTCATTGTGAAGCGCGAGATTCAGGATGATATTTTGTGTCGTGTTTCATTTTTATTTATTTTTTTCTTTAAATTGCGTCAAAATTCTAATTTGAGGTCTTGGGCTGCATTCACACCATCTAGTTTCCCAGACGCACAACAAAACGCATAGGAAAGCGCATTTTGGTGCGCTTTTCAGGAACACGCATTTTGGAAACACGTGAAAGACGTGGTGAATGGCACTTCAAACGTGTTTATCAGATACGCGTTTTGTCGCCTGGAAAATGTGATTCTAATGCCGCGTACACACGGTCGGAATTCTCGACGGAAAAAGCTCTGATGGTTTTCCCGTCGGAATTCCGAAATAATTTCACTCAAACTGTCTTGACTACACACGGTCACACCAAATTCCGACGGTCTGTAACACAGCGGCATAAAACACGTTCGACAGCACTATAAAAGGGAAGTTTAATGCTTCTGAGCATGCGTCGAATTGTTTCCGAGCATGCGTCGGAATTTTGCGTGTCGGAATTGCATACACACGATCGGAAAATCCGATAGAAAGGTTTTCCGTCGGAACAATTGAGAACAGGTTCTCAATTCAAAGTCCGTCGGAAATTCCGACAGAAAAAGACCGATGGGCGTACACACGGTCGGAAAATCCAATGAAAAGCTCCCATCGGACTGTTTCCATCGGAAATTCCGACCGTGTGTACGCGGCATAAGTGTGGTAAGAAAACCTGTGAAGCGTGATGCCCATATAAGTGCAGGAGATTCTGTGCCATGTTTGTGGTACATAGGGCAGGAATGAGCGTTCTCGCTACACGCGGTGTGACTGGATCTTCCAGTGAGGTTGCATTCGCACTTGGAGCTTCCTGGATGCGCATTTTAGCATTTCGGAAATGTATAAAAAAAACTTTTTTTATAACGATTGCGCGTCGCGCTTGCAGTGCTATTCATTGTAAATGGCACCCCAAACGCGCTTAGCAGATGTGCGTTTTGTCACTTGACAAATGCAGCAAAATTTGCAGCAAGGAAGCGAATGAAGCTCAACACCCATATAGGTTCTTTGCCGCACGTTTCACGCATAGGACATCCCATTCAAGTGAACGGGGCACCCTATGTGCGTCAGGACAAAACGCGCCCAAAAAAAAGCAGATGGGTTCCTGCTAGACATGGGAGCCGTCAAAAAATTTTGTTTCGTTTCGTTCCGTTTCGTATAAAAAAAAAAAATCGTAATTCGTGTACGAAATTTAAATACGAATTTCGTACAAATCGTTACGAATTGTTAATAACGTTACGGATCGTTACGAATATCGACACTCTACGAATAATAACGAATTATCCAAAAACGTATTAACGTTACATAACACAAGTCTGTTGTCTATTGTTCACCAATCACTCAGAGGAAGTACGAAATACAAAATTTCGTTTACGAATACAAAAATTAGTATTTCGTACTTCCTCTGAGTGATTGGTGAACAATAGACTTGTGTTATGTAACGTTAATACGTTTTCGGATAATTCGTTATTATTCGTAGAGTGTCGATATTCATTATACTGAATCTCAAATTAATTCGAATCATTCGTTATATCCGCTATAATTTCTTTCATATTAGTTGAAATTCATCATTTGGTAGTTTGGATTCGGATAATTTGGATCCGAAATTCATAAACGAAATTTCGTATTTCTTACAGAATTCGTATTCGTAAAAATTCATAATTCGGATTCATACGAAACGAATCGCACATGTCTAGTTCCTGCTGTGCTCGGGGTGAATGGGGCCTTGTAGCCAGAGGCGGGTTTCTGTTTTCCAACTAGGAAATTTGGTCTTTGCCCAAAAAGGAACATTCAGCAGATCGTTTGGACCAGAACTAGACATGCGCACAATAGAAAAATTTGTTTATTTTCGTTTCGTTTCTTTCGTTTCCGTTGATTCGTAAATTCGTAAGAGTTATTTTTTCGTTGATTCGTTTTTCCGTTAGTTTAATTTTCACTTATTCGAAATTCGGACGCATTCGTATTTTCGTAGATTTAGTTACATTCGTACTTTCGTTAGATTGATTTTCTCGTACTTTAGTAACATTGGTTTCGTAGATTCGTAATCGGAGCATAATTCATAATGTTATGTAATGTGTATGCTATTATTACATTTTAAGAGACACGGAAAATTACGAATCGAAAAAAAAAGTTACGAATGTACGAATTTTTTCGTTCAATCCATTCGAAGCACGTTAAGCAGCGCCATTGTAAGAGACACGGAAAATGACGAATTGAAAAAAAATAAAAAGTTACGAATGTACGAATTTTTTCGCTCAATCCATTCGAAGCACGTTAAGCAGCGCCATTGTAAGAGACACGGAAAATTACGAATCGAAAAAAAAAAAAAAAGTTACGAATGTACGAATTTTTTCGCTCAATCCATTCAAAGCACGTTAAGCAGCGCCATTGTAAGAGACACGGAAAATTACCAATTCAACAAAAAAAAAAAAAGTTACGAATGTACAAATTTTTTCGTTGTTTCTAATTTGGTTATTTCGGATATTCGTTGTTTTTCGGATTCGTTCGATTCGAACATTCGTTATTCGTTAAAATTTTTTAGCGAATCGTTCGTTCATTCATACAATAACGAATGAACGAATATAACAAATTTTAACGAAAAAAAAAAAACGAAACGAATTGCACATGTCTAACCAGAACTGTAGGCAACACGTTTTTCAAAAATATCCTAAAAAGTTGAAAATTTCAGGCAAATTCAAATAGTTTTTTCTTTGAAGGGGAACCCAAAGTGGTGAAGGCTCCTCTCTCTCTCTCTCTCGCTATGTTTTTACCACTCCCCCAGGCCATAAAGAGGTATATACAGTACATGCCACGCCCATGATGCTTTGCATCATGACACAGGAACATTTATCCCCACTGCCGTGTTTGGTGGGCCTTGAACATCACCCTTCCAAGAGAATGGGGCCACCAAGCAACCACCACCGGAACCAAGTGTAATGGGCAAGGTTGTGGTACGGTGGCCCAGAAGCCGGACTGGTCATTGGAAACCTCTAAATCATTTAATGTTCAGGGACCGAAGAATGGCCTTCATGGACACTTACCTGCGCCCTTGGGCCCATTACAGGACTTACAGTGGGTGGGAAACATAATACCTTCTCATGACTGTCAAGCGCCCTCTGTGGATCGCTCTTTACAGGGGTGATGTAGAGAAGCCCTTAGTAGATAGTTGTCCACCTATGCCTTTGGTTTCCATTTTAAGTGCATTGGTAACCCCAAATCCTGGGGTTCTCTGGCATGGTCCTGCTTGCCCGGTTCTCCTGGATGATGGCTCGGTGCCATTCCTCCTTCATCTCTTTACTAGCCCATTACCGTGTTGGGTGACCTCTCTGTCCAGGAATGATACGAGAGAGATGGGAGTGATCGGGTCCAGACAGCTGTCCAGGAGAGGCGATTGACAATTAGAATACTGAAACATCTCAGGATTTTGGGGGGTAAACTATATTCCCATGTGGAAACCTACCGCAGATGTGCCTCCTTTTCCATAAAAGCTTAACAGATTCCCCTAAACTTTCCTGGTACACGTCATACTGATGGCACAGCTGGCAGAACATTGAATCCAAGGTCAGCTCCACTTTTATAAATACAGTCCAGTGTGTGGAAAAAAATGTGTAGTGCTGTTATACATACTTTATACTGAATTTATTTTTTTTTTGTTTTTTTTAATTCTCTTTCAGAGCCAGCAGGTGGCACTGTAGTCTCTTTTCAACATTTTCCAGACTCTCAGTTGGCCTCTTTGATGTACAATCCATTGTTTACAGAGGTCATCAGCTCAAGCTGAGCTGTAGATAAATAAGTGAATTAGAGAAAGAACTCATTGCAATGACTTGTCCTTTATAGGCTGGCTCAGTCACAGAGCCAGCAGGTGAAGCCGTGGTCTTTTATTTACATTTTCCAGACTCTCAGTTTGCCTGTTTGATGTAAAAGTCATGGATCACAGAGGTCATCAGCTCAAAATAAGCTTAAGATAAACAAGTGAATTAGAGCAGCAACTCATTACAATGACTTCTCCCCTATAGGCTGTCTCAGTCACAGAGCCAGAAGGTGGCGCTGTGGTCTTTTCTTTAGGTTTTCCAGATTCTCAGTTTGCTTCTTGGATGTAAAAGCCATTGTTTACAGAGTAAACCAGCTAAAGCTGAGCTTTATATAAACATGTGAATTAGAGAAATGACTTGTCACCTAGTGGCTGGCTCAGTTACAGAGCCAGCAGGTGGAGCTGTGGTCTCTTTTCCAGGTTTTCCAGACTCTCAGTTTGCTTCTTTGATGTAAAAGTCAATGATCACAGAGGTCATCAGCTCAAAATAAGCTTTAGACAAACAAGTGAATTAGAGCAGCAACCCGTTACAATGACTCGTCCCCTATAGGTTGGCTTGGTCACAAAGCCAGTAGGTGGCGCTGTGGTCTCTTTTTCAGGTTTTCCAGATTCTCAGTTTGCTTCTTTAATGAAAAATCCATTGTTTACAGAGGTCACCAGCTAAAGCTGAGCTTTAGATAACCATGTGAATTAGAGCAATGACTTGTCCCCTATAGGCTGGCTCAGTCACACAGCCAGCAGGTGGAGCTTGCGGTCTCTTTTTCAGGTTTTCCAGACTCTCAGTTTGCTTCTTTGATGTAAAATCCATTGTTCAATGGATGAATTGTGGCCGGGAGCAACATTCTGCATTCTCCATAGTTAACCCTTAGCTCTTTGTCTTCATAATGCTACACCAAGGACTCCATATAGAGCTCAGATTATTATAAACTCTGTATGTTTCCATCTGCTTTTTGTATTTACTTGTGGAATTCCAAAAGACAATTATCCCTGAAGATTTGTGCCTGTAGCAGAAAATACAACATTTCCATCCAATGTGGACCTTCCCACTATCCACACAATTAATAAGCAATTTTCCCCTCAGCTGTTGGGAACTGATTAGTAACCTGCAGTGCAGGAACTTCCAGATCTAACAGACGACACCGGAATTTATTGGAATTTCCTGACGATTGTTGGTTGCGAATGATTAAAATTGTCCTTTAAACAGTTTTTGGCAGCACTCAGTGAAATCTGCCCTTTAGGTTCAGGAATTTCATTTTACAGCAATTTTCTGCAAAACCTCCCAAACCCTTCAGAGCAGAATAAACTTCATGGCCTGACGAAAGTATCTATTACTGGAGGAACGCGGCTCAGCCAGGCATAGAAGATTTTACCTCCCATTTAACTCCCTAAATAATGGAGGAAATGGTGCGTGGCTCCCCATATGCCGGATAGAGCTCCGCACATTCGCTGGAGATTCGGAATTTTACCACTTGGTTTCTGTACATAAAATATTCAGCAGAGAATTCATCATCCGGATTCCTTTCTGTGACCTTCAGATGTCTTTCCTTGAAGGATCTTCAGGACCACCATGGACCTACCTACCCCTACCTACCTCTACCTATCCCTACCTACCTCTACCTACTCCTACCTACCTCTACCTATCTCTACCTACCCCTACCTACCTCTACCTACCCCTACCTACCTCTAGCTACTCCTACCTACCCCTACCTACCCCTACCTACCCCTACCTACCCCTACCTACCTCTACCTACCCCTACCTACCCCTACCTACTCCTACCTACCTCTACCTACCCCTACCTACCTCTACCTACCCCTACCTACTCCTACCTACCTCTACCTACCCCTACTTATCCCTACCTACCTCTACCTACCCCTACCTACCTCTACCTACCCCTACCTACTCCTACCTACCTCTACCTACCCCTGCCTACCCCTACCTACCACTACCTACCACTACCTACCCCTGCCTACTCCTACCTACCACTACCTACCACTACCTACCACTACCTACCCCTACCTGTTCACCACAGGGCGAGTTACACATGCCTCACTGCACACACACTCTGTGTGAAGCAAGAGATTGGCCATGCATGCACAGCGCACACTCCATGCTATACATGGGAGATCAGAGCAAGAGGGCGGAGCAGAGACACAGGGAGGTACGCCCATTCTATGTCAGCATCAGTGGGGGAGGCGGGTCCGCGTCCTTACCCTGGGAGCTGGACAAACCCAATACTTCCCAGCAGCTCAGCTCCTCCTCCCGAATAGTGAGTCTGCTCACCTTGTTCCTCTTCCTAGCAACGACTCAGCATCTCTGCTCCTCCTCCCAGCAGTTGCTCAGCTTTCTTCTCCCAGGAGTGACTTATAGCTCAGCTTCCATTGCTCTCCCCTTTCAACAACAAACTCAGCAGCTCAGCTTCCCTTGTTCTGATTTCCCAGCAGTAACTCGGTAGCTCAGCTCCCCCTGCTCCCCCCCTCCCAGCAGTGAATGAATGAATGAATGAATGACTTGTATAGCGCAACCTATGCGAACTGAATCGCCTCAGGGCGCTTTTTGCCACTGGTGTCCATCTGTGGTATAGTGCGGTCCTTGCCCTGTGGGGTCCCGACACGCTTACAAACACATACAACATACACATATTTGGCCAATTTTATTGACAGGATCTAATTAACCTCCCAGCATGTCTTTGGAGTGTGGGAGGAAACCGGAGTACCCGGAGGAAACCCACGCAAGCACAGGGAGAACATGCAAACTCCTGGCAGAAGGTGTCATGGTCGGGATTTGAACCAGCGACCCTATTACTGCTAGGTGAAAGTGCTAACCACTACACCACTGTGCTGCCCCTCCCAGCAGTGACTCAGTAACAACTCCCCTCTCGCAAAAGAGGCTCAGTAGCTCAACTCCTCTTTCCCAGCTGTGGTGACTCAGTAGCTCATCTCCCCCTGCTACCCCCAGCAGTGAAGCTGCAGCTAAGCTTCTCCTGTTCCCCCCACACAGCAGTGACTCCGTAGCTCAGCTCCCCCTCCCAGCAGTGACTCAGTTGCTCAGCTCCCCCAGCTTCCCTCTCCCAACAGGGTCTCAGGAGCCTTCCCATCTCAAATTTTTCTGGTTCAATGTTTTGATCATGTAACACATATTGGCTTCAATAACAGATATGATATCGAAAGCTGAGCTACAAATCCTGCCTATCAATACTAAAGTCAGGCGCCACTCTCCTGTGTAGCCACAGAAACAAACAATAAAAGAAAAAAGGATCGTCCTAAATATTCAAAACTAAGAAGGTAAAAAAAACATATAAAGTCCAAAGGTCCATCCACGTGTGTTTATGTCCACCATCCACCACCCATCACCCATCACCCACCACTACCATCCACCATCCACCATCCACCATCCACCACCCATCTCCACCCATCACCAAAAAAAAGCGTGGGGGTTCCCCCCAAATTCAATTACCAGGCCCTTCAGGTCTGGTATGGATATACAGGGGAACCCCGGGTCAAATAAAAAAAAAAATTACGTGGGGTTCCCCCTAAATATCCATAACAGACCCTTCAGGTCTGGTATGGATTTTAAGGGGAACTCCATGCCAAATTTAAAAAAAAATGGCGTGGGGGCCCCTCTCAAAATCCATACCAGACCCTTTATCCGAGCACGCAACCTGGCAAGCCGCAGGAAAAGAGGGGGAACGAGAGAGCACCCCCCTCCTGAACCGTACCAGGCCACATACCCTCAACATTGGGAGGATGCTTCGGGGGTCTGTGACCCCTCAAAGCACCATGTCTCCCCATGTTGATGGGGACAAGGGCCTCATCCCCACAACCCTGGCCGGTGGTTGTGGGGGTCTGCGGGCTTATCAGAATCTGGAAGCCCCCTTTAACAAGAGGACCCCCAGATCCCTGCCCCCCCCCCCGTTTGAAATGTTAAGGGGGTACAAAAGTACCTCTACCATTTCACAAAGAAAGTGTAAAAAATTGTTAAAAAACACACTGACACCATTGGGAAAAATCCTTTATTAAAAAAAAAAAAATTAAAAATAAAAAGATTCCAGCGGTGGTAATCCACTCTTGGTATCCAGCGATGGGTGATCTCTTCTCCAGGGTCCAGCGATACTTTGGACCCCCTTACCATTTCAAACAGGGGGCCAGGATCTGGGGGTCCCCTTGTTAAAGGGGGCTTCCAGATTCTGATAAGCCCCCCACCTGCAGACCCCCACAACCACCGGGCAAGGGTTGTGGGGATGAGGCCTTTCTCCTCATCAACATGGGGACATGGTGCTTTGAGGGGCAGGGCCAGCACTCTGCAAGATACTCCAATCAGCCTTATCTCTATACACCTGGAGCCGCGCTTCTTTTTCTTGTATACTAGTTCTGACAACTACCAGAGATTTCCCTCACTTTGCAGGGATTCCCTTTGACTTCCCGTTTTTTGCCTATTAGACAGGAAGTGAAGTGAAATCTCCCCACAGAGAGAAAAAGATAAAACAAGTTTTGCCTTCAGTTCTACTTCAATGGACGCCGATCGATCATTGCCACCTTGATGTCCAATTTTTTATTTTATTTTTCAAATAACAATTTTTATTGAGTTGTATCAAAAGTAAAAAACTTAGTAGACATGTGCAATTCGTTTAGTTTTTCATTAAAATTTGTTATATTCGTTCATTCGTTATCGTACGAATGAACGAACGATTTGCTAAAAATTTTAACGAATAACGAATGTTCGAATCGAACGAATCCGAAAAACAACAAAAATCCGAAATAACCAAATTAGAAACAACGAAACTACCAAAGAAGAAAATCCGAAAAACGAAAACAGGAACAACGAAAATCAAAATGAACGAAAAAATTCGTAACTTTTTTTTTTTTTTGTTGAATTGGTAATTTTCCGTGTCTCTTACAATGGCGCTGCTTAACGTGCTTCGAATGGATTGAACGAAAAAATTCGTACATTCGTAACTTTTTTTTTCGATTCGTAATTTTCCGTGTCTCTTAAAATGTAATAATAGGATACACATTACATAAAATTATGAATTATGCTCCGATTACGAATCTACGAAAACAATGTTACGAAAGTACGAGAAAATCAATCTAACGAAAGTACGAATGTAACGAAATCTACGAAAATACGAATGTAACGAAATCTACGAAAATACGAATGTAACGAAATCTACGAAAGTACGAATGTAACGAAATCTACGAAAGTACGAAAGAAAGAAAAGAAAATAAACACATTTTTCTATTGTGCACATGTCTAAAACTTACGGAAAAACAAATCAACGACAAAAACAATAGACATGTGCACAACAAAAAAATTCGTTTATTTTCGTTTCGTTTTTTTCGTTTCCGAAAAAAAACGTTTTTTTTTTTTTTCGTTTCCGTTTTTTCGTACATTCGTAAGTCGTCGTTGTTCGGATTCATAACGATTCGTACATTCGTAAGAGTTAGTTATTTTTTCGTTGTTTAATTTTCGGACGCATTCGTATTTATTCGTACATTCGTAGATTCGTAATCGGAGCATAATTCATCATTTTATGTAATGTGTATGCCATTATTACATTTTAATAATTTACGAATCGAAAAAAAAAGTTACGAATAAAAAAAAGTTACGAATCGAAAAACAAGTTACGAATCGAAAAAAAGTTACGAATGTACGAATTTTTTTGTTCAATCCATTCGAAGCACGTTTAGAAGCACCATTGTAAGAGACACGGAAAATTACCAATTCAACAACAAAAAAAAGTTACGAATGTACAAATTTTTTCGTTCGTTTTCGTTTTTCGGATTTTCATTAGTACATTCGTTGTTTCTAATTAGTTTTTTTTGGATTTTCGTTGTTTTTCGGATTCGTACGATTTGAATGATTCGTTAATCGGATTCATACGATTCGTACGATTCGAACAATTCGTTACGATTCGTTATTCTGATTCGTACGATTGGAATGATTCGTTCATTCGTACGAAAACGAACGAATGAAAATAATGAAAAAAAACCTAAAAAAAACGAAACGAATTGCACATGTCTAGTTCACAATGAGTATAGAAACGATATTCACCAAACATAGCGATTGGCACCGATTGGCACCGATTGGCACCGGAGGATTTTCCCGGGTCACCAACAACTAGAGAAGAACGCAGCTTGTAATACATTTTTATAAAGAGATATTATAACTTATTATAACCTGAAGAGAAAAAGAAACAGAAAAGAAAAGAAGAAAAAATAGGTCACTTTGATGTCCATTTTAACAATTTCCGAGCTCTTTGGTTCATCGATCGATGAAATAAACATTGAATTGAGCACAACAATGGTGGAAATGAGGTGAGCCGATCCCGCCGAGTCCTTTCTGCTTCCTTCTTATTAATCTTTAGTTGCTGTTAAAAAAAAAAATAAGAAAACGTTTGATGGACCGGAAATCTATTTTGTTGGAGCGCTGCGCCTCCTCGAGGAGATCTCCGGCCGATCGTGATCGTTATCCGGGTTCCCCACCCAACAATTCATTGTGCCGCGGATGGAACGCCGTGAAATTACAAAGGCCGCCTTTAATCTTCATTTAGGGGGCAGGGGAAGAATCTTGTGATTTATGAAATAATATCTCGCTGTAAATATCTGGCGCACACACTGGGTTTAATTTACACGTTGCTGCGGGGCGATGGCGCCGTTCTGTGCGCAGGGAAAGGACTCTATTTGTGCCAAGCAACAGGAGACTTCAATCAATTTGCTGGCGGATCTGCCAGGACAATGCGCAGCGCTTCCAGAAATGGCGTCTTGGGGGGGGGGAAGTCAGTGAGGACCCCCGATTTGTGGAATAATCTGCATTCCATTATCTGTGACTGATATTCAGGTGCTTCGCTATGAATTAAATCGACGGCGTTAGTACGGCTTGTAAACCGCGAGATTCCTGGAACCTTCAAGCAGCTGCCAAGGTCATGAAAAGGGGAGAGAGAAACTTTTGGCAATGAAAGCTCATAATGGGGTATTTCCAAAAATCCACTCAGCCGTCTGTCCATCAGAACTGCATGTCCGTTATTCTGTGCGAATAGAGCAAAACCGAATGTTGTCAGGCTATATCCTCCGCAATTCGAATGTCGGAATGTGTAATAGACATGTGCAATTCGTTTCGTTTTTTTTTTTCGTTTTCCGTTAAAATTCGTTATCGTACGAATGAATGAACGATTCGCTAAAAATTTTAACGAATAATGAATTATCGAATCGAACGAATATGAAAAACAACGAAAATCCGAAATAACCAAATTAGAAACAACGAAACTACGAAAGAAGAAAATCTGAAAAAAGAAAACAGGAACAACGAAAATCAAAATGAACAAAAAAAATTCGTACATTCGTAACTTTTTTTTATTTTTTTGCGATTCGTAATTTTCAGTGTCTCTTACAATGGCGCTGCTTAACGTGCTTCGAATGGATTGAATGAAAAAATTTGTACATTCGTAACTTTTTTTTTTGATTCGTAATTTTCCGTGTCTCTTACAATGTAATAATAGCATAACACATTACATAAAATTATGAATTATGCTCCTATTACTAGACATGTGCAATTCGTTTTTTTTCGTTTTTCTTTTTTTTTCGTTTTTTCGTACGAATGAACGAATAATTCGAATCGTACGAATCCGAATAACGAATCGTAACGAATCGTTCGAATCGTACGAATCCGATTAACGAATCATTCGAATCCGAAAAACAACGAAAACAAAAAAAAAAATTTAGAAACAACGAATGTACTAATGAAGAAAATCAAAAAAACGAACGAAAAAATTCGTACATTCGTAACTTTTTTTTTTGTTGATTGGTAATTTTCCGTGTACAATGGTGCTGCTAAACGTGCTTCAAATGGATTGAACAAAAAAATTCGTACATTCGTAACCTTTTTTTCGATTCGTAACTTTTTTTTTTTTCGATTCGTAACTTTTTTTTTTCGATTCGTAACTTTTTTTTTTTTTTTTTTCGATTTTTGTAATTTTCCGTGTCTCTATTGAACAAAAAAATTCGTACATTCGTAACTTTTTTTTCGATTCGTAACTTTTTTTTCGATTCGTAACTTTTTTTTCGATTCGTAAATTATTAAAATGTAATAATAGCATACACATTACATAAAATTAGGAATTATGCTCCGATTACGAATCTACGAATGCTACGAATGTACGAATAAATACTAATGTGTCCAAAAATTAAACTAACGAAAAACGAATCAACAAAAAAATAACTCTTACGAATGTATGAATCGTTACGAATCAACGGAAACGAAAAAAACGAAACGGAAAAAAATGATTTTTTTTCGGAAAAGAAAAAAAGAAACGAAAATAAACGAATTTTTTTGTTGTGCACATGTCTACCGATTACGAATCTACGAAAACAATGTTACGAAAGTACAAATAAATCAATCTTATGAAAGTACGAATGTAACTAAATCTACGAAAATACGAATGCGTCCGAATTTCGAATAAACGAAAATGAAACTAACGGAAAAACGAATCAATGAAAAAAAAACTCTTACGAAAATACGAATCGTTACGAATCAACTGAAACGAACAGAAACGAAACTAAACAAATTTTTCTATTGTGCACATGTCTAATGTGTAAAATACCAAATTATGACCACTAGATGGCGCTGAGGAGCTTACTTATTATTTATGATAGTAAGCGCCATCTAGTGGCCATAATGCAGTATTTTCCGTCTTATGGAGGCTGCATTGCTAGAATAGAGGAGAGATAGGAGAAAAGGGGCCCCTAGACAGCGGAGTAGAAGAACTCTTCTCTTTGTGACCTAACAGGGTGGCGTCAGGTAAGGATTGAGCACCTCAGAGAGGGAAGTGTATTATTCTTGGAGTCCGCGCCGTCTGTGGTGCTGAAACACTACTGACTATATTTATTTAAATAATGCAAAGCTGTTCACCCATCAGAACTGCATGCGCGTTCCTTCTGTACAAATGGCTCCATGTTGAATGTTCTCTATGCAGTGATGGCGCTCCTGCCGGGCACCGCAGATGTTTTGGAACTACATTTCCCAGGATGCTCAGGCACTCTGCAGTGTAGTGGAGCATCATGGAAATGTAGTTCCAAAACATCTGGGGTGCCGAGGTTCCCCATCACTGGTCTATGTACTCTGCAAACCGCACAATTGCCAGTTAAAGTAGTGCAGCCCGCTCTGCTGCAAACGGGTCGCAAGAGTTCAAAATGAATTGCACTCCTGTGACCAATAGGAGAAGGCCGGCTAAAGGAGCTCAGGCTGGACTTTTCCTCCTTTAAGTGGTTAAAGCGGAGTTCCACCCAAAAGTGGAACTTCTGCTCATTTGTCTCGTCTACCTCCTCCGGGCACCTTTCGGGGGGGGGGGGGGGGATATCTGACTTTGACAAATATCCTGTTCCAACTTTCCGGAGTCCAGGCCGCGGCCCGTGACATCACCGCGTGGCTCCCTCCTCCTCTTCCTGTCACCGGGCCAGAAGGAGAGAGGAGCGGGGCCTCATTATTACCAAATAACGACCACTAGATGGCTCTGAGGAGTTTCCTATGATAGTGAGCGCCATCTAGTGGCCATAATGCAGTATCTTCTGTCCTATGGAGGCTTCAGTGTTGGAATAGAGAAGTAGGAGGCCTGGGCCGGAGAGGAGAGACTGGAGAGGTGAGTAGAAGAGCTCTTCTCTTGCAGGGAACTTTCAAGCAGGATATTATTGTAACCTGAAAGTGTTAGCCTGTTTCCCCGAAAATAAGACCTAGCGTGATTGTCGGTGATGGCTGCAATATAAGCCCTACCCCCCAAATAAGCCCTTGTAGGTCTTATTTTCAGGGTAGGGCTTATTTTTGGGGAAATAGGGTAGGAAAGCATTCAGCACCTTGGACAGTGAAATATATTATTCTTAGGGGGGGGGGGGGGTGCTGAAACACTATTGGCTGTATTTATTTAAAAAATGCATAGCTGTTCATCCATCAACACTGCATGTGCGATCTTTCTGTACAAATGGGACAACATTGAATGTTCTCAGGCTATACTCTCTGCAAATCAAATGTATCAATATAGAAAATACAAAATAACGACCACTAGATGGCACTGAGGTGTCTACTTTTTTTTCTATGACAGTAAGTGCCATCTAGTGGCCATAATGCAGTATCTTCTGTTTTATGGAGACTGTTGGAATGGAGGAGGGGTAGTAGACATGGGCCACTGGAGAGGTGAACCATAAGAGCTCTTCAGAAGGACATTTTTATAACCTGGTTGCTTTAGGTTAGGAAAGGATTCAGCGCCTTGGAGAAGGAAATGTGTTATTCCCGAGGGTTTGCCCTGTCCGTGGTGCTGAAACACTTTTGGCTGTATTTATAATAATAAAAAAAAGATGTCATACCCGTCCATCCATCATGTACATTCGTTTTGATAAAATGGGACAAAATCAAATGTTCTATATTTTCTGCAGTTGGAATGTGTGATTGCAGAAGGTTATGGCCACTAGATGGTGCTGATTACTATAGGAAAAAAGTATTCTTCTCAGCTCCATCTAGTTGGCATATTGAACTACAGAAATGTAAAAATATTAGACCTTGAAGTACCCTCTGCACTGCAAGGGTTAAATACTCTTTATGTCAGGCGGTGGTTCTCAACCCCCATCCTTACTATGGAAAAGAATATTTTTTTAGTTCCTCAATCTTGTCTACGTGTAAAACTCACTAGTACATGGTGTCCAGCATTGGACTACACCAGAGGCCCCCAACCCACGGGCTACAGACAGGTGCTGGTCTGTGGTCTGCTGGGGGGTGGACCGCACGTCAGAGCTAACAGCACAACCTGCACTGCCACCCTCCAACCACCAGAGGGCATCCACTTCAATTCTCTCAGCACCACACTACTCCCTTTCCTCTCTGTGGTCCTGTCTGCAATGTGCCCTCCCCTTCCCGGTGATGAACTGCACCCCCGGTCTGTTTAGGGGTTGTCTTCTATGAGGCTGGTCCCTGGTGCCAGGAAGGTTGGGGACTGCTGCCCTACACTGTTTCTCTCTGGTGCTACTATGTTGAATTCCTATCCGGTGCATGCGCAGACATGCCACAGGGATCTTTGCCAGTTCTACAGGACCTGGCAGATCCCTGCAGTGTGTCTAAGCATGTGCAAGATCCAAGCTGCCTGCTGGTATAAGGGGCGTAGAAATCCCAGGAGGCAGTTGGCAGGACTGTGCATATGTGGGAAAACATGGCAAGGGGTCCCGGAGTGGCCCATGGCTTTTCTACGCATGCGTGGGGTCCGGGTGCTTCATCCTCGCCTAGGCGAGAATGAGGGACCAGAACTTTGGAAGACGACGCAGAAGGCGCAGCAGGCGGCGGCGGCAACAGCGGCAAGAAGAACAGAAGAGGCCCCCGAAGGCGGAGCGAGACCCCCAGACGACGACGGCGGCGACGAAGGAGAAAGCCGGGCTCCTCCGCTAGTGAAAGAGCAGAAGAGAGCGGAGGAGTCCGGCGAGAAGACCCCCCCAAGACGGAAGAAGACCCCCCAAGACGGAAGAAGACCCCCCAAGATGGAAGAAGACACCCGGAGCAGTGCAATAAAATATTTTAAAAAATTGTGTTTTTTTTATTTACACTTTTTTCCTTAGGTGAATGGGTAGGGGTACATGTACCCCATACTCATTCACATAGAGTGGGGGGCCAGGATCTGAGGGCCCCCTTATCAAAGGGGGCTACCAGATTCCGATAAGCCCCCCGACCGCAGACCCCGACAACCAACGGCCAGGGTTGTCGGGAAGAGGCCCTTGTCCTCATCAACAGGGGGACAAGGTGCTTTGGGGTGGGGGGGGGCCGCACGGCCCCCCTTTCCCCATGGAACCCCCCATGTTGAGGGCACGCAGCCTGGTGCGGCTCAGGAGGGGGAGGCGCTCGCTCGTCCCCACCCCCTTTCCTGACCGGCCGGGCTGCGTGCTCGGATAAGGGTCTGAGATGGATTTGGGGGGGATTCCCACGCCGTTTTTTCGGCGTAGGGATTCCCCTTTAAATCCATACCAGGTGACGGGGATAGTGCGGCGGCATTCACTGCCTTCGCTAGTCCCGTCTACCTGGAGTCACGTTCTAAATGAACGGACTTTTCTCCGTGTGCGAGGCAAGTCCGTTCATTTCACAAGTCCCGCGGCTAGCACACAGGCGGCGGGATTGACCGCCGGACTGCCGAGTCCAGCGGACAATTTTAAGTCTGAACTTAAAACTTAGTCCGCCGGACTTTTGGGAGGAAAAAGTCCGCAGCCGCCCACACACGGGCAGATTGTCCGGCGGACTCTAGTCCGGCAGACAATCCCGCGGGAAAGTCCGCTCGTGTGTACGCGGGATTAGTTTAACTTACTTACTTTGACCCCTGACAAATGTCCAACTGCCACTAATGGCCATTGGTCACCTTCAGTGGGATTCCTGTAATCCTCCCTATAGAACTCGGCTTACAGCCACACGAGTCTCACCATTCAGGATTGTCGCTATTTCTAAGTTCTGAGGCTCACAGAACATGTAATCCGCACGTCTTCCTGCTGAAGAACGCCTTATTCCGGCACGTACGGGAGGAATGTGCAGGAGACACTTTTATGAAAGATGAGACGCGTTGAGCCCTTTTGATCCGAGCTCAGGTTCATCGAAGGCTTTGAGCTCCTTCTGTGAGCAGAATGTCAAGTTAACATAAAAAGAGAAGGTGGAGAATCTCTCTACTTCTCCCACTTCAGACGGATCCATTCAGCAAAGCAATTCGAAAGGGCAACGGCATTGGGGATAGATATGTAGCACTGACCCCCGAAGGAGCTGCTGGGGGTTTGTTTGGGCTTCCCAATTACCTCCTCCGCCTCCTCGTTCTGGTCTAGGGGCTCCCGAGGTTGATGGCCCAATAACTGCCGAGACACTTGAATTCCTTTAGGAATTTTTATTAACAGAAATACAGTCTCTGAGTTGGGAATAGAGCAGTGGCGGCTGGTGCTCAAAATTTTTGGGGGGGCGCAAATAAACTGAAAAATTCTGAAAAAAAAAGCCCATCAAATGCAGCCACTGTGCCCATTGAAACGCAGCCACTGAGCCCATCAAATGCAGCCACTGTGCCCATTAACCACTTGCCGACCGCCCCATGTACATATACGTCGGCAGAATGGCACGTACAGGCAGAACCACGTACCTGTACGTGCCATTCTTTAGGCGGTTGGGGGGTCCGATCGGACCCCCCTCCGCCGGCGGGGACGGTCGGCATCGCTTCAGGAGCGATCCGGGACGAGGGGACGGCCAGTGGTTTCTGGCCACCCCCTCGCGATCGCTCCTGGCGAATGAAAAGCTTCCCCTTCCTGTCTATTGTATAGACAGGAAGGCGGAAGTGATGTCACGCTCGGTGCGCCGGTCTATGTGACCGGAGACGCCGAGCGGCGAACATGTTAAGGTCAGTGCACAACACTACACTGACACCAGTACAGTTAGGCACACAAAACACCCCCCCTGTCACCCCCTGATCACCCCCCAGATCACCCCCTCCCCCCCCAGTCACAGTGTCACTAATTGCAGTGATCATTTATTTACTGATCACTGCATTTAGTGTCAGTGTGACTGTAATAACTGTCAGGGCAGTTAGTTTTAGGTCCTAGGTAGCCCCCTACCCCCCCCTAATAAAGGTTTAACCCCCTGATTGCCCCTAGTTAACCCTTTCACCCCCTTTTGCCAGTGTCACTAAGCGATCGTTTTTCTGATCGCTGCATTAGTGTCGCTAGGTAACCAGTTTTTTTTTAGGTAACCGCCATGTTTATATAGGTTCATAAATAGGTTTATAGGTCAGGTACCCCCATATTACAACCTAAATAAAGGTTTTAACCCCCCTGATTGCCCCTAGAGTTAACCCTTTCACCAGTGATCACCGTATAAAATGTCACTGGTGACGCTGGTTAGCCAGTTAGTTATTTCGTTATTTAGGTTCCCCGTCAGGTTTTTATATAGCGTCAGGTACCCCCATATATTACCTAATAAAGGTTTAACCCCCTGATTGCCCCTAGTTAACCCTTTCACCCCCTTTTGCCAGTGTCACTAAGCGATCGTTTTTCTGATCCCTGCATTAGTGCCGCTAGGTAACCAGTTTTTTTTTTGTATTACTGTTACGGGTGACGCTGGTTAGTTAGCTTGTTTTTTATACTGTCAGGGCACCCGCCATTTATTACCCAATAACGGTTTAACCCCCTGATCGCCCGGCGGGTGATATCAATTAGGTTTTAGGGTCAAATAAGGTCTGCGTCGCCCCAGGTTAGTGCCAGTACCGCAAACACCCACGCGCAAAGCATACACCTCCCTTAGTGGTATAGTATCTGAACAGATCAATATCTGATCTGATCAGATCTATACTAGCGTCCCAGCAGTTTAGGGTTCCAAAAAAACGCATTGTTAGCGGGATCAGCCCAGATACCTGCTAGCACCTGCGTTTTCCCCCTCCGCCCAGCCCAGCCCACCCAAGTGCAGTATCGATCGATCACTGTCACTTACAAAACACTAAGCACACATAACTGCAGTGTTCGCAGAGTCAGGCCTGATCCCTGCGATCGCTAACATTTTTTTTGTGGTAGCGTTTTGATTCAGTCGCTAACAGTCAGGAGCTTTTTACCTGTGAATCTCAAAAAAATAAAAAAAACAAAAATAGTTGTCGTTTTATTGTTCTCTCTCTCTCTCTATTGTTGCTCTTTTTTTACTCCATTCTATTCTGCAATGTTTTATTATGTTTTATCATGTTTTATCATGCTTGCTTTTCAGGTATGTAATTTTGTTTACTGTGTTTTAGTGTTAAGCATTTTTTTGTTTTCAGGTGCGCCATTCAGTTGCAGCGCGGATTTATTTATCTTGACAGCAACAGCGTTTGCTCCCACGATACATAAAGCCGCGACTCCAACGCTGTAGGAGGTGATTTCACCACCACAGTTAAAAAAAAGAGCATATGTGCCGAAGCATGGGGGCAGCAGGGGGGGCGGAGGAGCGATTGGCTCCTAATGCCACGTACATACGGTCGAAATTCCGACCGTGTGTACACGGCATAACTTTTGCGGGAGGATGCCCCCATGCATCGGCATATATAAATGGTGCATGTATGCCCATCATTAGAAGTGGGTGGATGAAGGGAGGTATTCTAATGGTGGGCATACCCACCAATCAATCTCTTTTTTTCGTTCAGCCAAGAGGCTGCATGAAAAAAAAAAAGATTACAATATATGTCCAGTATGTTGCTGGACTTTGAATGGTTATACCAGAATGATGCCTGCAGGTTTAGGTATCATCTTGGTATCATTCTTTTCAGCCAGTGATCGGCTTTCATGTAAAAGCAATTCTAGCGGGTAATTAGCCTCTAGACTGCTTTTACAAGCAGTAGGAGGGAATGTCCCCCCTCCCGGATATAAACCGCGCCATTGGGAAATTGGGAAAGCATTTTATCACACCAATCTTGGTGTGGTCAGATGCTTTGAGGGCAGAGGAAAGATCTAGGGTCTAATAGACCCCAATTTTTTCAAAAAAGAGTACCTGTCACTGCCTATTGCTATCATAGGGGATATTTACATTCCCTGAGATAACAATAAAAATCATAACAAAGAAAAAAAATGGAAGGAACAGTTTAAAAATAGAATAAAAAAGCTAAATAAATAAAAAAAAAAAAACTAAAAAAAAAAAAAAAAAGCACCCCTGCCCCCCCTTCTCTTGCGCAAAGGCGTACACAAGCGTTGGTCTGGCGTCATATGTAAACAGCAATTGCAGCATGCATGTGAGGTATCACCGCGAAGGTCAGATCGAGGGCAGTAATTTTAGCAGTAGACCTCCTCCGTGAATCTAATGTGGTATCATGTAAAGGCTTTTAAAGGCTTTTAAAAAATGTATGTAGTTTGTCGCCACTGCGTGTTTGTGCGCAATTTTAAAGCATGTCGTGTTTGGTATCCATGTACTCGGCCTAAGATCATATTTTTTATTTCATCAAAAATTTGAGCAATATAGTGTGTTTTAGTGCATTAAAATAAAAAAAAGTGTATTTTTTTTTCCACAAAAAATGCGTTTGAAAAATCGCTGCGCAAATACTGTGTGGAAAAAAAAAATGCAACACCCACCATTTTAATCTGTAGGGCCTTTGCTTTAACAATATATATAGTGTTTGGGGGTTCAACGTAATTTTCTTGCAAAAAAAAAATATGTTTTCATGTAAACAAAAAGTGTCAGAAAGGGCTTTGTCTTCAAGTGGTTAGAAGAGTGGGTGACGTGTGACATAGGCTTCTAAATGTTGTGCATAAAATGCCAGGACAGTTCAAACCCCCCCCCCAAATGACCCATTTTGGAAAGTAGACACCCCAAGCTATTTGCTGAGAGCAATGTTGAGCCCATTAAATATTTTTTTTTTTTGTCCCAAGAGATTGAATAATGAAAAAAAAAATATATATATTTTTTTTACAAAAAGTTGTCACTAAATGATATATTGCTCAAACATGTCATGGGCATATGTGGAAATACACCCCAAAATACATTCTGTTGCTTCTCCTGAGTACGGGGATACCACATGTGTGGGACTTTTTGGGAGCCTAGCTGCGTACGGAACCCCAAAAACCAAGCACCGCCTTCAGGCTTTCTAAGGGAGTAATTTTTTTATTTCACTTCTCACTGCCAATCACAGTTTCGGAGGCCATGGAATGCCCAGATGGCATAAAAAAACCCCCCAAAATGACCCCATTTTGGAAAGTAGACACCCCAAGCTATTTGCTGAGAGGTATTGTGAGTATTTTGCAGATGTCGCTTTTTGTCACAAAGTTTTGAAAATTGAAAAAAGAAAAAAAAAAATTTTTTTTTTACTTTACTTTCTTCATTTTCAAAACAAATGAGAGCTGTAAAATACTCACCATGCCTCTCAACAAATAGCTTGGGGTGTCTACTTTCCAAAATGGGGTCATTTGGGGGGGTTTTGTGCTATTTTGGCATTTTATGGCCTTCGAAACTGTGATAGGTAGTGAGGAGTGAAATCAAAAATTTGCACCCTTAGAAATCCTGAAGGCGGTGCTTGGGTTTCGGGGCCCCGTACGCGGCTAGGCTCCCAAAAAGTCCCACACATGTGGTATCCCCATACTCAGGAGAAGCAGCAAAATTTATTTTGGGGTGCAATTCCACATATAACTATGGCATGTGTGAGCAATATATAATTTAGTGACAACTTTTTGAAGAAAAAAAAAAATTATTTTTTTTATTTTTGTCTTTATTCAATCACTTGGGACTAAAAAAAAAAATATTCAATGGGCTCAACATGCCTCTCAGCAAATAGCTTGGGTGTCTACTTTCCAAAATGGGGGGTCATTTGGGGGGGTTTTGTACTTCTCTGCCATTTTAGCACCTCAAGAAATGAAATAGGCAGTCATAAATTAAAAGCGGTGTAAATTCCAGAAAATGTACTCTAGTTTGTAGACGCTATAACTTTTGCGCAAACCAATAAATATACGCTTATTGGCATTTTTTTTACTAAAGACATGTGGCTGAATACATTTTGGCCCAAATGTTTGACTAAAATTGAGTTTATTAGATTTTTTTTTTTGATAACAAAAAGTAGAAAATCTCTTTTTTTTTCAAAATTTTCGCTCTTTTTCCGTTTATATCGCAAAAAATAAAAATCACAGAGGCAATCAAATACCATCAAAAGAAAGCTCTATTTGTGGGAAGAAAAGGACGCAAATTTCGTTTCGTTACAAAATTGCATGACCGCACAATTACCAGTTAAAGTAGTGCAGTGCGAAATTGAAAAAAGACCTCTGGTCCTTAAGCTGACAATTGGTCCGGGGCTGAAGTGGTTAAAACGCAGCCACTGTGCCCATTAAAACGCAGCCACTGTGCCCATTAAAACGCAGCCACTGAGCCCATCAAATGCAGCCACTGTGCCCATCAAAACGCAGCCACTGTGCCCATTAAAACGCAGCCACTGTGCCCATTAAAACGCAGCCACTGTGCCCATTAAAACGCAGCCACTGTGCCCATTAAAACGCAGCCACTGTGCCCATCAAAACGCAGCCACTGTGCCCATTAAAATGCAGCCACTGTGCCCATTGAAACGCAGCCACTGAGCCCATCAAATGCAGCCACTGTGCCCATTAAAACGCAGCCACTGTGCCCATTAAAACGCAGCCACTGTGCCCATTAAAACGCAGCCACTGTGCCCATCAAAACGCAGCCACTGTGCCCATCAAAAGCAGCCACTGTGCCCATCAAAACGCAGCCACTGTGCCCATTAAAACGCAGCCACTGTGCCCATTAAAACGCAGCCACTGTGCCCATCAAAACGCAGCCACTGTGCCCATCAAAACGCAGCCACTGTGTCCATCAAAACGCAGCCACTGTGCCCATTGAAACGCAGCCACTGAGCCCATCCAATGCAGCCACTGTGCCCATTAAAACGCAGCCACTGTGCCCATCAAAACGCAGCCACTGTGCCCATCAAAACGCAGCCACTGTGCCCATCAAAAGCAGCCACTGTGCCCATCAAAACGCAGCCACTGTGCCCATTAAAACGCAGCCACTGTGCCCATCAAAAGCAGCCACTGTGCCCATCAAAAACGCAGCCACTGTGCCCATTAAAACGCAGCCACTGTGCCCATTGAAACGCAGCCACTGTGCCCATCAAAACGCAGCCACTGTGCCCATCAAAACGCAGCCACTGTGCCCATTAAAACGCAGCCACTGTGCCCATTAAAACGCAGCCACTGTGCCCATTAAAACGCAGCCACTGTGTCCATCAAAACGCAGCCACTTTGCCACTGTGACATCAAACACATTCACTTTGCCATCAAACAGTCCCTGCAAAGAAGCTTCCACTGTGCCCCCCCCCCCCCCCCTCCCTGCACTTACCTTGTCTTGGGTGACGGCGGCATCGTGTCCTCCATTTCCTCTCCTGCCCGCTCCTCCTCTCCTCCTCTCATCCTCTGCTATGATTGGACGCCTGATAGGTGCCCAATCACAGCGCCTGTCGTTTCAGTCAATTAGGGCACAGGTAACACAGACCTGTGCTCCTGATTGGCTAAGGGGCAGTACAATGTTAACAAACCGAATTCCTTCGGTTTGCTAACATACTGCTGAGTGACAAGGAACGCACAGCGTTGCGCCCGCTTGTCACCTTTTTGGACGCCTATTAGCGCCTACGGCGCTAATCAGGTGTTTCCAAAAAACACCCCCACCACTGTAATTCAGGCGCCCGGTGACCGAAAAGGGGCCGGACACCTGAATAGGGGGTGTCAGCAGTGACCATAGATAGATTCATGCAATGCATGAATCTATCTATGGAGTATAGAGAGTGACAGGAGAGAGGGGGGGCGGCGCTCCTGCGCCCTTTATAGACGCACCGCCCCTGGAATAGAGGGTAAGGGTAGAGAAGCTCAGGCACTTTGAAACTGCTGACATTCAATAAATGTCTCTCTCTAGATGATCCAGGGAGGAGCCACTCGCAACTGGATACCTCAATTGTTGGATGAATCCTTGTTTGTAGATCCGGCAGCCAACAAGTGATCTCAGCTTAGCAAAGTCTCTGCCACAGACTTGGTTGTGAAACTTTAGATGAACACAAAAGTCTCTCCCAGGAACTTAATTGCAACTGAAGGATAATGTTAGGAACTTTCTTACAGTACCAGAATCTCTCAGCCGGTCCGGCGATACCGTAAGAAATGCAGATTCAATTAGAGTCCATACAGCTCAGCTTCCAGGCTCTTACCGAGCAGCCAGCCTCGTGCGTGGCCCTCCTCCGAAGAGTCCTCCCCTCTGCGTGGCCCTCCTCCGAAGAGTCCTCCCCTCTGCGTGGCCCTCCTCCGAAGAGTCCTCCCCTGGTCACATGTAGAGTTGCTGGGCCTCTCCAAAACCAGAGACGGCACCGGAACACTTTAGAATCCTCCTTCCAGTTACTGTGCCCCGAACTAGCCAGTTCCGAGGCTCGGAAATGGATGGACCTGCACCCCAGGCCATGAGGGCCTCTGGGGGCTGGTCAGGAGGACCAGGACCACGGAGTCAGAACATACATCTGGACCGGAACCCAGAATCACGTGACTTCAGCACCTTAGGTACCCTCTCCCAGAAAACACAGCGAGACAAACGCGCCCACTGATTGGCTCTGAGAAGAGATTGGTACCCAATGCGTCCAACCAGACTGCGTTCTACGCAGTGCCGATCCTGACCTCCCTGGGGCCCTAAGCAAAATTCTGCTAAGGGGCCCTCTACTTGACCCGTGATGCCATGAGCTATGTAAACCATTTGCCATTGCCACACAGTCACACCTGACACTTCAGTGCTCCCAAAACAATTCTCCCATCTCTCCTTACTGCACTCTACGGCCAGCCAGAGGTGCAGGGGGGATGCTGGGTCTTGGGGGGCCCCCCACAGCGTCGGGGGCCCTAAGCAGCTTGCATAGTGTGCCTATAGGGCCGATCGGCTCTGGTTCTACGGCCTCTCACAGTTGCAAACCACCTATGACCAGGCAGAACCTCAATACAGCCCAGACAAACTGATGCCAAAGCATAATTTAGAACATTTATCCCAAAACTCAACTACAGTTTTGGGCAAAAACTCAATTTAAAGACATATCAGGAGTACCGGTGCTACACATAGATAGATAGATAGATAGATAGATAGATAGATAGATAGATAGATAGATAGATAGATAGATAGATAGATAGATAGATAGATAGATAGATAGATAGATAGATAGATAGATAGATAGATAGATAGATAGATAGATAGATAGATAGATAGATAGACAGATAGATAGATAGATAGATAGGTAGACTAAATTGTTTTGCTGATGACTTTCGTTTTTGGTACTCAGTGTCGGGTCTATGTAATGTCCAACAATAGTCAACCAGTACTGATGCTTTCCACTTGCCCGGATACCACCATTTTTCCATTGTGGCAATGTCCTTCTGAAACTTTTCACCATGTTCCTCACTGACTACTCCTAGATTTCCGGGAAAGAATTCCAAGTGTGAATGCAGAAAATGACTCTACGGTGACATGTTGCACTTCATGGTCTTGTATACTGTTATGCGGCGTACACACGGTCGTAATTTCCGATGGAAACAGTCCGATGGGAGCTGTTCATCGGATTTTCCGACCGTGTGTATGGTCAACGGTCTTTTTCTGTCGGAATTTCCGACGGACTTTGAATTGAGAACCTTTCTATCGGATTTTCCGATCGTGTGTATGCAATTCCGACACGCAAAATTCCGACGCATGCTCGGACGCATTAAACTTCCCTTTTATAGTGCTGTCGAACGTGTTTTATGCAATGTGTTATTGACCGTCGGAATTTGGTGTGATCGTGTGTAGGCAACACAGCTCGAGTGGAATTCCGTTGGAAAAACCGTCAGAGTTTTTTCTGACGAGAATTCCGATCGTGTGTACGCGGCATTAGACGTTTGTCATCTAGCTGAATGTAATTTGGTACTCTTGGTGTCAAAAATTTCTCAACAATATCTTTCGAAGCTTTCCAGACAATATTCTCCCGACTAACAGATCTTCGAACCGCTTGTCATTGATGACGTGTCTCAGCTGTAGACCAACAAAAATGCCTTCCTTAATCTTGCCATCAATTATTCTTAGAAAGTCTGTCTCAGATGATGAAAAACTTCACTTTCCTTGTAAATTGATTTCACAAATTTTTTTAGCAGCCCGAGTTTTATTTTGAAGCGGAAGCAAAATATTTCTGTTGAGTCGACAAGCGGTTCATATATCGCGTTCTTTTGTCCCAGAGTCAAATTCTCGGGGGAGTGACCGTTTCTTCTTGACATAATGTAACTTTTTTTGCACAGATGTCTCATTCACATAAGTAACAACAGTACTTTTTTTGCACAGATGTTCATCACATCAGATATTCCGGTAGTACTTGGTGTATCCGAGCTGCAGTGCCACAGATTTTCCGGTAGTACTTGGTGTATCCGAGCTGCAGTGCCACAGATATTCCGGTAGTACTTGGTGTATCCGAGCTGCAGTGCCTCAGATATTCCGGTAGTACTTGGTGTATCCGAGCTGCAGTGCCACAGATATTCCGGTAGTACTTGGTGTATCCGAGCTGCAGTGCCACAGATATTCCGGTAGTACTTGGTGTATCCGAGCTGCAGTGCCACAGATATTCCGGTAGTACTTGGTGTATCCGAGCTGCAGTGCCACAGATATTCCGGTAGTACTTGGTGTATCGAGCTGCAGTGCCACAGATATTCCAGTAGTACTTGATATTCCGTAGCCGAGCTGCAGTGCCACAGATATTCCGGTAGTACTTGGTGTATCCGAGCTGCAGTGCCACAGATATTCCAGTAGTACTTGGTGTATCCGAGCTGCAGTGCCACAGATATTCCGGTAGTACTTGGTGTATCCGAGCTGCAGTGCCACAGATATTCCGGTAGTACTTGGTGTATCCGAGCTGCAGTGCCACAGATATTCCGGTAGTACTTGGTGTATCCGAGCTGCAGTGTTGGTGTATCCGAGCTGCAGTGCCACAGATATTCCGGTGTATCCGAGCTGCAGTGCCACAGATATTCCCGGTAGTACTTGGTGTATCCGAGCTTGGTGTATCCGAGCTGCAGTGCCACAGATCATCCGGTAGTACTTGGTGTATCCGAGCTGCAGTGCCACAGATATTCCAGTAGTACTTGGTGTATCCGAGCTGCAGTGCCACAGATATTCCAGTAGTACTTGGTGTATCCGAGCTGCAGTTGTACTTGGTGTATCCGAGCTGCAGTACTTGGTGTATCCGAGCTGCAGTGCCACAGATATTCTAGTACTTGGTGTATCCGAGCTGCAGTGCCACAGATGCCGGTAGTACTTGGTGTATCCGAGCTGCAGCCACAGATATTCCGGTAGTACTTGGTGTATCCGAAGTCAGGCCAAAGTTATTCCGGTAGTACTTGGTGTATCCGAGCTGCAGTGCCACAGATAGTCGTGGTGTATCCGAGCTGCATTGCCACAGATATTCCAGTACTTGGTGTATCCGAGCTGCATTCCGAGCTAGCAGTACCAGCAGCAATTTCCGGTAGTACTTGGTGTATCCGAGCTGCAGTGCCACAGAGATATTCCGGTAGTACTTGGTGTATCCGAGCTGCAGTGCCACAGATATTCCGGTAGTACTTGGTGTATCCGAGCTGCAGTGCCACAGATATTCCGGTAGTACTTGGTGTATCCGAGCTGCAGTGCCACAGATATTGCTCTAGAGCTGGGTGTATCCGAGCTGCAGTGCCACAGATATTCCGGTAGTACTTGGTGTATCCGAGCTGCAGTGCCACAGATATTCCGGTAGTACTTGGTGTATCCGAGCTGCAGTGCCACAGATATTCCGGTAGTACTTGGTGTATCCGAGCTGCAGTGCCACAGATATTCCGGTAGTACTTGGTGTATCCAGCTGCAGTGCCACAGATATTCCGGTAGTACTTGGTGTATCCGAGCTGCAGTGCCACAGATATTCCGGTAGTACTTGGTGTATCCGAGCTGCAGTGCCACAGATATTCCGGTAGTACTTGGTGTATCCGAGCTGCAGTGCCACAGATATTCCGGTAGTAGTACTTGGTGTATCCGAGCTGCAGTGCCACAGATATTCCGGTAGTACTTGGTGTATCCGAGCTGCAGTGCCACAGATATTCCGGTAGTACTTGGTGTATCCGAGCTGCAGTGCCACAGATATTCCAGTAGTACTTGGTGTATCCGAGCTGCAGTGCCACAGATATTCCGGTAGTACTTGGTGTATCCGAGCTGCAGTGCCACAGATATTCCGGTAGTACTTGGTGTATCCGAGCTGCAGTGCCACAGATATTCCGGTAGTACTTGGTGTATCCGAGCTGCAGTGCCACAGATATTCCGGTAGTACTTGGTGTATCCGAGCTGCAGTGCCACAGATATTCCGGTAGTACTTGGTGTATCCGAGCTGCAGTGCCACAGATATTCCGGTAGTACTTGGTGTATCCGAGCTGCAGTGCCACAGATATTCCGGTAGTACTTGGTGTATCCGAGCTGCAGTGCCACAGATATTCCGGTAGTACTTGGTGTATCCGAGCTGCAGTGCCACAGATATTCCGGTAGTACTTGGTGTATCCGAGCTGCAGTGCCACAGATATTCCGGTAGTACTTGGTGTATCCGAGCTGCAGTGCCACAGATATTCCGGTAGTACTTGGTGTATCCGAGCTGCAGTGCCACAGATATTCCAGTAGTACTTGGTGTATCCGAGCTGCAGTGCCACAGATATTCCGGTAGTACTTGGTGTATCCGAGCTGCAGTGCCACAGATATTCCGGTAGTACTTGGTGTATCCGAGCTGCAGTGCCACAGATATTCCGGTAGTACTTGGTGTATCCGAGCTGCAGTGCCACAGATATTCCAGTAGTACTTGGTGTATCCGAGCTGCAGTGCCACAGATATTCCGGTAGTACTTGGTGTATCCGAGCTGCAGTGCCACAGATATTCCGGTAGTACTTGGTGTATCCGAGCTGCAGTGCCACAGATATTCCGGTAGTACTTGGTGTATCCGAGCTGCAGTGCCACAGATATTCCGGTAGTACTTGGTGTATCCGAGCTGCAGTGTTGCCACAGATATTCCCGGTGTATCCGAGCTGCAGTGCCACAGATATTCCGAGCTGCAGTGCCACAGATATTCCGGTAGTACTTGGTGTATCCGAGCTGCAGTGCCACAGATATTCGGTAGTACTTGGTGTATCCGAGCTGCAGTGCCACAGATATTCCGGTAGTACTTGGTGTATCCGAGCTGCAGTGCCACAGATATTCCAGTAGTACTTGGTGTATCCGAGCTGCAGTGCCACAGATATTCCGGTAGTACTTGGTGTATCCGAGCTGCAGTGCCACAGATATTCCGGTAGTACTTGGTGTATCCGAGCTGCAGTGCCACAGATATTCAGGTAGTACTTGGTGTATCCGAGCTGCAGTGCCACAGATATTCCAGTAGTACTTGGTGTATCCGAGCTGCAGTGCCACAGATATTCCGGTAGTACTTGGTGTATCCGAGCTGCAGTGCCACAGATATTCCAGTAGTACTTGGTGTATCCGAGCTGCAGTGCCACAGATATTCCGGTAGTACTTGGTGTATCCGAGCTGCAGTGCCACAGATATTCCGGTAGTACTTGGTGTATCAGCGAGCTGCAGTGCCACAGATATTCCGGTAGTACTTGGTGTATCCGAGCTGCAGTGCCACAGATATTCCGGTAGTACTTGGTGTATCCGAGCTGCAGTGCCACAGATATTCCGGTAGTACTTGGTGTATCCGAGCTGCAGTGCCACAGATATTCCGGTAGTACTTGGTGTATCCGAGCTGCAGTGCCACAGATATTCCGGTAGTACTTGGTGTATCCGAGCTGCAGTGCCACAGATATTCCGGTAGTACTTGGTGTATCCGAGCTGCAGTGCCACAGATATTCCAGTAGTACTTGGTGTATCCGAGCTGCAGTGCCACAGATATTCCGGTAGTACTTGGTGTATCCGAGCTGCAGTGCCACAGATATTCCGGTAGTACTTGGTGTATCCGAGCTGCAGTGCCACAGCTATTCCGGTAGTACTTGGTGTTCCGAGCTGCAGTGCCACAGATATTCCGGTAGTACTTGGTGTATCCGAGCTGCAGTGCCACAGATATTCCAGTAGTACTTGGTGTATCCGAGCTGCAGTGCCACGGATATTCCGGTAGTACTTGGTGTATCCGAGCTGCAGTGCCACAGATATTCCGGTAGTACTTGGTGTATCCGAGCTGCAGTGCCACAGATATTCCGGTAGTACTTGGTGTATCCGAGCTGCAGTGCCAGATATTCCAGTAGTACTTGGTGTATCCGAGCTGCAGTGCCACAGATATTCCAGTAGTACTTGGTGTAGTAGATGTGCTTCAACAACAGTTCTGTGTTTTCATGAGTTTCTTTCATGTGTGCAGCATAGCCAACAGGTATTGCAGATGGATAAAACGGGAGATTTCTAAAAAAACGGTATGTGATAGATTAAATGAAAGAAAGAGATGGAGACCGAGAAAAAGAAAGAGGGATGGAGAAAGAGAGATGGCAAGAAAGAAGGAAAGAAAGAAAGAAAGAAAGAAAGAAAGAAAGAAAGAAGAAAGAAAGAAAGAAAGAAAGAAAGAAAGAAAGAAAAGAAAAGAAAGAAAAAGAAGAAAGAAAAAAGAAAGAAAAAGAAAGAAAGAAAGAAAGAAGAAAGAAAGAAAGAAAGAAAGAAGGAATGAGAGAAAGAAAGAAAGAAAGAAAAGAAAGAAAGAAAGAAAGAAGGAAAGAGAAAGAAAGAAAGAAAGAAAGAGAAAGAAAGAAAGAAAGAAAGAAGGAATGAGAGAAAGAAAGAAAAAGAATGAAAGAAAAATAGAGAAGTCATTGACCCCAAAGGCCAACAAAGAAAGATGATAGGATTGGCAAAGTAGAGCTTGGGAAGTCATAGCTTGGTCATGGATGGATAGTTTGGTCATAATTGGAAGATAGAAAATAAGATAAATAGATATATATGACCCGGGGTACATTGGTGTCCCAGCACCTAGGGGCGGTGCGGTGGCTATGTTGTCATTGTCACCGGACTCACCTTCCAGCACTGGAGTGCTGTGATATGGAATTTCAATATTCCCTGTGCGCTCTATTTCCCTCCCTCCATTCATCTAATGCCACGTACACACGGGCGGAATTCTCATCGGAAAAAGCGCCCTGAGGAGATTCAGTTCGCACAGGTAGCGCTATACAAGTCATTCATTCAATTCCGACGGAATTCCGCTCAAGCTGTGTTGCCTACACACGGTCACACCAAATTCCGACGGTCAATAACACCGCGGCATAAAACACGTTCGGCACTATAAAAGGGAAGTTTAATGCTTCTGAGCATGCGTCTAATTGTTTCCGAGCATGCGTCGGAATTTTGCGTGTCGGAATTGCATACACACGATCGGAAAATCCGATAGAAAGGTTTTCCGTCGGAAAAATTGAGAACAGGTTCAACAGGAACAGGAATCCAAAGTCCGTCGGAAATTCCGACAGAAAAAGACCGATGGGCGTACACACGGTCGGAAAATCCGATGAAAAGCTCCCATCGGACTGTTTCCATCGGAAATTCCGACCGTGTGTACGCGACATAAGAGAAGAGTTGCGGAAAGGGAACAGGAGAAAAGCACAGCGGATATGTTAGATATGAAAAAGAAGTAAACTTGCGGTTTAACTGGTTCTGAGTCGCTGTCATTGCAGTAGATGGGGATAAAGCGCCCCCTCTATCGCACGTTCTGTACTCTCCGATAAATTGCTCTTTGTCACCTCCAGGCCCGCGGACGCATTGTTCAGCTGCCTTTTCTTACTTCCTGATATTTTTCCGCTGCTACTCCTACACAGCCGAGGTGAGGTACCATTGTACCCGTAATTATACTTAAGTGGGGTTAATAGGTTGCCATGGCAACAGAACTTCCAGGGAAATCCGGACGACATTTGTAAAAACACTTATTAACTGGGGAGCTTTTTCTTTTCCTCTCCTATTCTGTCCTTGTTGTCAAAAGACCCCGACAAGGAGGAACCTCGCGCTGTACTCCAAGCCGCGGCATTCCAGCAGCACGTGCCGTCCCCCCTGCTGAGCTAGCAATCTAATTTTATCCAGTGTTTCAGGGGGATTAATTAGAGTTTTGTTTCCTTCATGTTTGCCTGTCCAGATGAAATTACCATGGAAGTAAACACACATGAAAATGTTGAATTCTCAGCACCGAAATATGGAACCCGGTACAGAAACTGGAGCGAAAAAAACAAAATCAGAGTGCAAAATGATGACCAATCAGATTCAAAATGATATTTTCCAGTTGTTGATTCTAATGATGTCACTGGTCTCTAGTGATTGGATAGGCTGTGTTCTCATGAATATGAAGGGTCTCGGTGATGTCACTGGTCTCTAGTGATTGGATAGGCTGTGTTCTCATGAATATGAAGGGTCTCGGTGATGTCACTGGTCTCTAGTGATGGATAGGCTGTGTTCTCATGAATATGAAGGGTCTCTGTGATGTCACTGGTCTCTAGTGATTGGATAGGCTGTGTTCTCATGAATATGAAGGGTCTCGATGATGTCACTGGTCTCTAGTGATTGATAGGCTGTGTTCTCATGAATATGAAGGGTCTCGTGATGTGAAGGGTCTCTAGTGATTGGATAGGCTGTGTTCTCATGAATATGAAGGGTCTCGGTGATGTCACTGGTCTCTAGTGATTGGATAGGCTGTGTTCTCATGAATATGAAGGGTCTCGTGATGTCACTGGTCTCTAGTGATTGGATAGGCTGTGTTCTCATGAATATGAAGGGTCTCGTGATGTCACTGGTCTCTAGTGATTGGATAGGCTGTGTTCTCATGAATATGAAGGGTCTCGGTGATGTCACTGGTCTCTAGTGATTGGATAGGCTGTGTTCTCATGAATATGAAGGGTCTCGGTCATGTCACTGGTCTCTAGTGATTGGATAGGCTGTGTTCTCATGAATATGAAGGGTCTCGTGATGTCACTGGTCTCTAGTGATTGGATAGGCTGTGTTCTCATGAATATGAAGGGTCTGGTGATGTCACTGGTCTCTAGTGATTGGATAGGCTGTGTTCTCATGAATATGAAGGGTCTCTGTGATGTCACTGGTCTCTAGTGATTGGATAGGCTGTGTTCTCATGAATATGAAGGGTCTCGGTGATGTCACTGGTCTCTAGTGATTGGATAGGCTGTGTTCTCATGAATATGAAGGGTCTCGTGTTGTCACTGGTCTCTAGTGATTGGATAGGCTGTGTTCTCATGAATATGAAGGGTCTCGGTGATGTCACTGGTCTCTAGTGATTGGATAGGCTGTGTTCTCATGAATATGAAGGGTCTCGTGATGTCACTGGTCTCTAGTGATTGGATAGGCTGTGTTCTCATGAATATGAAGGGTCTCTGTGATGTCACTGGTCTCTAGTGATTGGATAGGCTGTGTTCTCATGAATATGAAGGGTCTCGGTGATGTCACTGGTCTCTAGTGATTGGATAGGCTGTGTTCTCATGAATATGAAGGGTCTCGGTGATGTCACTGGTCTCTAGTGATTGGATAGGCTGTGTTCTCATGAATATGAAGGGTCTCGTGATGTCACTGGTCTCTAGTGATAGGCTGTGTTCTCATGAATATGAAGGTCTCGGTGATGTCACTGGTCTCTAGTGATTGGATAGGCTGTGTTCTCATGAATATGAAGGGTCTCGGTGATGTCACTGGTCTCTAGTGATTGGATAGGCTGTGTTCTCATGAATATGAAGGGTCTCGGTGATGTCACTGGTCTCTAGTGATTGGATAGGCTGTGTTCTCATGAATATGAAGGGTCTCGGTGATGTCACTGGTCTCTAGTGATTGGATAGGCTGTGTTCTCATGAATATGAAGGGTCTCTGTGATGTCACTGGTCTCTAGTGATTGGATAGGCTGTGTTCTCATGAATATGAAGGGTCTCGGTGATGTCACTGGTCTCTAGTGATTGGATAGGCTGTGTTCTCATGAATATGAAGGGTCTCTGTGATGTCACTGGTCTCTAGTGATTGGATAGGCTGTGTTCTCATGAATATGAAGGGTCTCGTGATGTCACTGGTCTCTAGTGATTGGATAGGCTGTGTTCTCATGAATATGAAGGGTCTCGTGATGTCACTGGTCTCTAGTGATTGGATAGGCTGTGTTCTCATGAATATGAAGGGTCTCGGTGATGTCACTGGTCTCTAGTGATTGGATGGCTGTGTTCTCATGAATATGAAGGTCTCTGTGATGTCACTGGTCTCTAGTGATTGGATAGGCTGTGTTCTCATGAATATGAAGGGTCTCGGTGATGTCACTGGTCTCTAGTGATTGGATAGGCTGTGTTCTCATGAATATGAAGGGTCTCGGTGATGTCACTGGTCTCTAGTGATTGGATAGGCTGTGTTCTCATGAATATGAAGGGTCTCGGTGATGTCACTGGTCTCTAGTGATTGGATAGGCTGTGTTCTCATGAATATGAAGGGTCTCGGTGATGTCACTGGTCTCTAGTGATTGGATAGGCTGTGTTCTCATGAATATGAAGGGTCTCGGTGATGTCACTGGTCTCTAGTGATTGGATAGGCTGTGTTCTCATGAATATGAAGGGTCTCGGTGATGTCACTGGTCTCTAGTGATTGGATAGGCTGTGTTCTCATGAATATGAAGGGTCTCGTGATGTCACTGGTCTCTAGTGATTGGATAGGCTGTGTTCTCATGAATATGAAGGGTCTCGGTGATGTCACTGGTCTCTAGTGATTGGATAGGCTGTGTTCTCATGAATATGAAGGGTCTCGGTGATGTCACTGGTCTCTAGTGATTGGATAGGCTGTGTTCTCATGAATATGAAGGGTCTCGGTGATGTCACTGGTCTCTAGTGATTGGATAGGCTGTGTTCTCATGAATATGAAGGGTCTCGTGATGTCACTGGTCTCTAGTGATTGGATAGGCTGTGTTCTCATGAATATGAAGGGTCTCGGTGATGTCACTGGTCTCTAGTGATTGGATAGGCTGTGTTCTCATGAATATGAAGGGTCTCGGTGATGTCACTGGTCTCTAGTGATTGGATAGGCTGTGTTCTCATGAATATGAAGGGTCTCTGTGATGTCACTGGTCTCTAGTGATTGGATAGGCTGTGTTCTCATGAATATGAAGGGTCTCGTGATGTCACTGGTCTCTAGTGATTGGATAGGCTGTGTTCTCATGAATATGAAGGGTCTCGGTGATGTCACTGGTCTCTAGTGATTGGATAGGCTGTGTTCTCATGAATATGAAGGGTCTCGGGTGATGTCACTGGTCTCTACTGATTGGATAGGCTGTGTTCTCATGAATATGAAGGGTCTCGGTGATGTCACTGGTCTCTAGTGATGGATAGGCTGTGTTCTCATGAATATGAAGGGTCTCGGTGATGTCACTGGTCTCTAGTGATGGATAGGCTGTGTTCTCATGAATATGAAGGGTCTCGGTGATGTCACTGGTCTCTAGTGATGGATAGGCTGTGTTCTCATGAATATGAAGGGTCTCGGTGATGTCACTGGTCTCTAGTGATTGGATAGGCTGTGTTCTCATGAATATGAAGGGTCTCTGTGATCTCACTGGTCTCTAGTGATTGGATAGGCTGTGTTCTCATGAATATGAAGGGTCTCGTGATGTCACTGGTCTCTAGTGATTGGATAGGCTGTGTTCTCATGAATATGAAGGGTCTCGGGATGTCACTGGTCTCTAGTGATTGGATAGGCTGTGTTCTCATGAATATGAAGGGTCTCGTGATGTCACTGGTATCTAGTGATTGGATAGGCTGTGTTCTCATGAATATGAAGGGTCTCGGTGATGTCACTGGTCTCTAGTGATTGGATAGGCTGTGTTCTCATGAATATGAAGGGTCTCGGTGATGTCACTGGTCTCTAGTGATTGGATAGGCTGTGTTCTCATGAATATGAAGGGTCTCGGTGATGTCACTGGTCTCTAGTGATTGGATAGGCTGTGTTCTCATGAATATGAAGAGTCTCGGTGATGTCACTGGTCTCTAGTGATTGGATAGGCTGTGTTCTCATGAATATGAAGGGTCTCAGTGATGTCACTGGTCTCTAGTGATTGGATAGGCTGCTCTCCCGGTGTCTTGCTGATGTCACTGGTCCTTAGTAAATGGTTGGCTGCCCTCGCACTATAGCATTCATTATCAAACCTTCCTATTGTTTGCTCATCACATAGATGCTTTCCTCATTTGCGCTGTGAGTTTTGTTCGGTATGTTTAGCAAATGTTTTTGTGACATAAGAAATTCCCTGACAATCAGCGCTGACAGTATAATTACAGATGCTTGGCGTCTTCCGGTCCCCGACTGATTGATTGTTTGATACACACAATTCTGAAGATAGATGTTCATATTTAGAGAAGAAAAAAACTTCTCAGCTGGAAAATCTCTTGTGTGGAAAGGAGCGCAGGAACGGCGTGTCATATTTCTTTGTCACTGATTGGCGGTAAACAGACGCAGTTTCAGCACAAAATATTGCAGAGCAGCCGTAGGAAATTGGAGTAAAATGTATCTTCATTTAAAAAAAAAAAAATGAATTTTCACCAAGAGCCATTAATAAGATTCCGAGGAAACTGATCAATCATCTCGAGGGAAGGCAATGACGCAATTTTAGGATGGATTTCAAGATGGAAAATAATTTGCCTCAAAGACATTTATGTTAAATACGGATCTGGGAATTTCTCTCTATTTTCCTTCATATGAAGGATATTTTTCTTGAGTCTATTTTTATATTGTGGGATAATTGGTCGCACGCAATTCTCATTCGCACGTGTTTCTGAAAATCCTATTTCCTTATCTGGAAACTTTGATTGGATCTTCGAATGCTCTGTGGGTGTTTTTGAACAATTTTTTTTTCTCTGGAAACTATTTGCTTTAGGCTTGGTTCGGGTATAACCAATAGGAGGGCACATTCCGGGCACATCCTTGCACGTGGGCGGGGCCCAGAGTTTGATACCCAGAGAGGAGAGAATGCACACGGAGACCAGGGATTGCAGTAACGTGTATTAACAGAAAAGTTCCAACATGGTGGTAACACGGCCAAACTGGTACGGCAGCACCCAAAAAACTAGAATATTAAAAGTTTAATTTTCGGACGCATTCGTATTTATTCGTACATTCGTAGATTCGTAGAGAACCCTAATCGGAGCATAATTCATAATTTTATGTAATGTGTATGCAATTATTACATTTTAATAATTTACGAATCGAAAAAAAAAGTTACGAATCGAAAAAAAAAAGTTACGAATCGAAAAAAAAAAGTTACGAATCGAAAAAAAAGTTACGAATCGAAAAAAAAAGTTACGAATGTACGAATTTTTTTGTTCAATAGAGATACGGAAATTACAAATCGAAAAAAAAAAAAAAAAAGTTACGAATCGAAAAAAAAAAGTTACGAATCGAAAAAAAAAAGTTACGAATCGAAAAAAAAAGTTACGAATGTATGAATTTTTTTGTTCAATAGAGATACGGAAATTACAAATCGAAAAAAATAAAAAAAAAAATGTTACGAATCGAAAAAAAAAAAGTTACAAATCGAAAAAAAAAAAGTTACGAATCGAAAAAAAAAAAAATGTTATGAATGTACGAATTTTTTTGTTCAATCCAATATGTGATTAATCAGTGCACCCAAAACGTGATGCACTAATAATAATCAAATAAATATATAAAAAAATATAAAAAAAATGATTATATATAAATAATAGTAGTATTAGTAGTGATAGTGTATATAAATCTCTGGTTGGGGGACAGGAGAAATATTGATAATAAAGTAAATAATGGTAATGAGTCCAAAATGAAAAGGAGATTATCCCAGGGAAAGTCTATATCCTGTAAATGAGGCTGAGAGTTCTCCTTTTATGTCACGGAAGGGGGCAAACGACCAGCAATATGCAATCCACAAACCTGCTCTCAGAACTCTCACCTCAAATATTCTTGGAATCGGCATATAGCATCAGGTTGCATAAACCTCTCTCCACCACCAGGGCGTATATCCTCCTTATGTCCAAGTCATTCCATGTGGTACATTACCAGACATCATCTAAACTGGGTATGACACCGGCTCATCGGACACACAAAACGTAAAGGGAAGAAGAATGCCTCCAATAGAAAACGAAAAAAACAGGAAAAAAGAAAATCAAAATGAACTAAAAAATTCGTATATTTCTTAACTTTTTTTTTTGTTGAATTGGTAATTTTCCATGTCTCTTACAATGGCGCTGCTTAATGTGCTTCGAATGGATTGAACGAAAAAATTCGTACATTCGTAACTTTTTATTTTTTTTTTTTCGATTCGTAATTTTCCGTGTCCCTTACAATGGCGCTGCTTAACGTGCTTCGAATGGATTGACGAAAAAATTTGTACATTCGTAACTTTTTTTTTTTTTTCGATTCGTAATTTTCCGTGTCTCTTACAATGGCGCTGCTTAACGTGCTTCGAATGGATTGAACGAAAAAAATTCGTACATTCGTAACTTTTTTTTTTCGATTCGTAATTTTCCGTGTCTCTTACAATGTAATAATAGCATACACATTACATAAAATTATGAATTATGCTCCGATTACAAATGTTACGAATGTTACGAATGCGTCCGAATTTCGAATAAACAAATAAAGGGAAGAAGAATGCCTCCAATGGTGAAGTCAATTTGAACAGGGGACTTTATTGAAAAACAAACTTAAAATGGACCCTTACACTATAAAAGATAAAATGAGCAGTAAGCAAATGGCGATCAAACGCCAATCTCACATCACTTCCGGTTCACGGGCTGTCCACTTCCCGGATCTCCCTACGCGTTACGTCATACACGTGACTTCATCAGGGGACTGATGAGGAATGTTCACTTTCCAGCACCCAAAAAACGCTTATAATGCCCAACAGGATCTGACAGAGGAGGTGGCTGGAAGGTGGTCTGGCAACAAGGCACCTGGATGCAGAAGGCTCCTAGATGGTGGCATGGTTAGCACTGCCCACACTAAAGATGGCCGCTGAGGACACCTGCTCTCCTGATGGCACCTATGGAGGCCTCAGAAGAATATGAGTTGCTCCTTCTCCTCTGCTCTCTCTGCACGGTGACTGCTGAACAGCCCCACCTGTGCAACTGCACCTGCTTACATGAGTGTCCATGCGTGTCGCATGTGGGACAGTCTATTCATTTCAATGGGCTGCCCCAGGACCTGACACTTTTCCAAAAGGGCCACACCAAACCAGTAATGCCTGAAGTGAGTCATCCAGACTCCATGAGTCTCTCATCCTGACCCAGATTCAAGACAGGCTTAGATGCCAGCCAAGCCTAAATGTATCTACACCATAAAAAACACAAAGAAGTAGCAGGAGTCACAGTTTCAGACTTACCATGGTTCACTTCCTTCTTAAGAAATCGGTCACAGACAGTGAAACTTGGAGCCTTCACCTCTGAATCCCGTGCAGTCTCCTATGGAGTCCCTCAAGGATCACCTTTGTCACCCGTGCTCTTCAACATTTACATCCGTCCACTCCTAAAAATCATCAGCAAATCTGACCTATGCTTCCACTCATACGCAGATGATACTCAACTCTACCTTCGGATCCCCGGACAAAAAGACCAATATCAGGAATTAGAAAAATGCCTCACATCGATAGACGACTGGATGTCCACAAACTCACTCAAACTTAACGGAACCAAAACAGAACTCCTTCTCCTAAATGCAAACCGGAAAACTAAATCTACGACACCATGGACTCCGCCCACCATCCTTGGACAGACCATCCCCCTAAGCATAAAAGCCAAAAGTCTCGGAGTCATCTTCGATTCAGAAATGTCAATGAATGCACAAATAGGATCAGTAGTCAGCGGATCCTACCCCCTTCTACGCCTGCTACGTAGACTCATCCCCTTCATTCCAGAAAAGGACAAAGCCGTAGTGGGAGGAACAATCATCAACTCTCGACTCGACTACGCAAACTCCCTCTACATAGGACTACCTAAATTCCAGATTTCACGCCTACAAGTCGTTCAAAACACGGCAGCAAGACTAGTCACAGGGAAAAAACCCTGGGAATCATCTCCCCCTCCCTGAGGACCCTCCATTGGCTAACCGTAAAGAATCGGATCACATTCAAGACCCTCTGCCTGACCCACAAATGCACACAAGGAGATGCTCCTCAATACTTATGCGGAAAAATACAACACTACACCCCCAATCGCAACCTCCGATCTAACGACCAAAATCTCCTCCTTGTCCCCAAATCCCGGTACAAGTCAAGGGGAGAACGAAGATTTGCAGTCCAAGGACCTCGGCTATGGAACGCTCTACCTACGAACATCCGCATGGAAAAAGACCATCGGGCCTTCAGGAAAAAAACCCCGGGAATCCATCATTCCATCCCTGAGGACCCTCCAATGGCTACATATGATTGATCATTTTCTGTTCTGGCCAATCGACTCGAGTTTAATCAAGGAGTTTAGTCAAATCTGATCTAAATCAAGTCAATATCAATCGGAAGGGAAAATTTGGCTATTCATTTTTTTATCAGATGAGATTGTTTTGATCAAATCACACAAATCGATCAGATAATAAAGTTGAAGTGCGTATGGTAGTGGTGCACCAAAATAAAAATGCTGGTGCCGAAACTGAAGCTGTAGGATGTACTTGGCCGAAAAACTGAAACCGAAATGGACAGTTTTCATTTTGCGATTTTTGCATTAAAGTCAATTGGACTCAAATTTGCATTGAAGTCAATAGGGGGTGTTTTTGCATTGAAGTCAATTGGATGCAATTTTGCCTTGAAGTCAATAGGGGGCGTTTTTGCATTGAAGTCAATGGGATGCAATTTTGCCTTGAAGTCAATAGGGGGCGTTTTTGCATTGAAGTCAATGGGATGCAATTTTGCCTTGAAGTCAATAGCGGCCATTTTTGCACTGAATTCGATAGGACGCAATTTTGCACTAACATCAATGGGACTCAATTTTGCATTGAAGCCATTACCTGCAGCTTTTTATTCCCTCGCTGATGATCCTATTTTCGGCGGCCGATATATCGGTGCATCCATAGTGTTTGGACATCGTGGCGCTGGCCACACACTAGTAGATTCAACGAATGTTCAATTCTCACCAGTACATTCTATGACTTGACAAATGTCCTTCGAATGTCCTTCAAATGCTTTTAACATTCGATTTTGGAAGGAATGGACTTTCCTGAATGAAAACCACGTCGGGCGTTACAAATCCGTTCCTTGGAGAACATACTTCCATTTTGCTCCTTCTAATTTCCTCGCACTGCGTAACATATATTAAATATACGACTTCTTTGCATACGGCTTTGCCCTCAGCCGCCAGCAAGTGCATTGTGGGTAATGGCTGCGGCGGTACGATGGTTAACATGCTCCATACAGGTAATGAGATTGTAAAATGTGAAGTGAACCGCGACGAAAGGGTGTGACGCCCGCGATATTGTCTCTGGCAGCGCGCACACCCCTCCCCGTGTCACGGACCTCGCTTGCTGATGAGATTTTCTCAGTTTACCAAGCTGTGAAAGATAATCACAACTTGAGAAGGTCACAGCAAACACGACTGCAACCCCGGGACCCCGACGCGTTAGAAGTCTCGCCGCCGTCCTCTGGGCATCCACATGCGTTCTTAGTCCATGAAACATCTCTGTGCAATAATATTATTACCAATACATCGGGGAGTATTTATTAAAAATATAATATTTGTTCTGTGAGAATGGGGCAAAATTGAATGTTCTCCGGCTGTATTCTGTTCCATTGGATTGTGAGAATGTAAAAAATACCGCATTATGGCCACTAGATGGTGCTGACAAACACAGGAATGAGATATGCTCCTCGGCACCATCTAGTGAGTACTAGTGAGTAATGCGGTACTTTCCACATTCACACATCCACTCACTGCTGGACACTTTATTATGTATACCTGTTGCATTGCTTAGTAACACAAATTGCTAATCAGCCAATCACATGGCAGCAACTCAATGCATTTAGGTGTCTAGGCGTGGTGAAGACGACTTGCTAAAGTTCAAACTGAGCATCAGGGGCAGACTGACCATTCGGCCACTCGGGCACTTCCCGAGGGCCCCGGACCACTAGGGGGCCCCATCAGGGTTGCCAGCCTCAGTAAAACCAGGGACAGTATGTAAAAATCTGTGTTTTTTTTACATCTGTTTCTGAAATGTCCCTTACCGACATCCTTTTGGTCTAAAAATCCAGAGATTATAGCTGTCCCACCCCTCCAGTACCTTCTCAGCCAATAGAGAACATGTGTATACTGTGTGATTGTATACTGTGTGATTGTATACTGTGTGATTGTATACTGTGTGATTGTATACTGTGTGGCCCCATAATCTCTGATTGCCCGGGGGCCCCATGAGTTGTCAGTCCGCCCCTGCTGAGCATCAGAATGGGGAAGAAAGGGGATCTGGGTGACTTCGAACGTGGGATGGTTGTTGGTGGCAGACGGGCCGGTCTGAGTATTTCTGGGATTTTCACACACAACCATTTCTCGGTATAACAGAGAATGGTGGGAAAAAGAGAAAATATCCAGTGAGCGGCAGTTGTGTGGAGGAAAATGCCTTGTTGAGGTCAGAGGAGAATGGGCAGACTGGTTCCAGATGTTAGAAAGGCAACAGTAACTCAAATAATCACTCGTTACATCCAAGGTATGCAGAATACCATCTCTGAACACACAACACATCCAACCTTGAAGCAGATGGGCTACAGCAGCAGAAGACCACGCCGGGAGTGGGACTCCTTCAACCTATACCCAATGGACGTGGGTCCGGTCCGGTGTTGAGCCGAGGAGTTGAGGTTCGGTGGTTCGGTTCTTTGGTTCCCCCCCGGCCGTGACACGTTACACTCTCCCCCGGCCCGCCGCCGCTCAGGTCTCTCCACACTGACTCCCACGAGGCTCCTCATTCAGCTCGCTCGCGTTCAGCATGTTTATAGGCTTGGCGGCCGTGTGGCGTGAAATTGCGCTTAGATGATTGGCTGGCTGCTCGTGGTAGGTGGGGCGGGCTGAGACTCGGAGGCGGCGATTCGCAACTTCTCTGGGATTTTCGGCACATGCGCAGTTCTTACCGGAGCGGATCAACGCCATTTTTAATGGCACTTTTCCGTTGCCACGGACATTTACGGACACCGTCGGTTAATTGTCAGTACTCATTGTTCCACGGCGGCTTACCTGGTGATCATTTCCTGCTTGTCAGTCCAGCCTACAGCCACTGCCTTCTGGCTATTTAAACTGCCTGGTTCATTTCTTCCATTCCTTCTCCTTGGTCAACATATCCCGGATACCTCCGGGTGCCCAAGGTTGAACCCCTCACAAATGACCTAAGGCCTTGCACTGACCATTCCAGGCACATCTGTCCATTTTGGGGAGAAGTAGAACCCCCCCCCCCAGCTCTGACCATTCCAGGCACACCTGTTCATTTTGGGGCGGTGTAGAGCCCCCCCCCCAGCTCTGACCATTCCGGGCACATCTGTCCATTTTGGGGAGAACTAAACCCCCCCCCCCCCCCCCAGATCTGACCATTCTGGGCACATCTGTCCATTTTGGGGAGGTGTAGAACCCCCCCCCACCCCCGAGCTCTAACCATTCCAGGCACATCTGTCCATTTTAGGGAGAACTAACCCCCCCCCCCCCCCCCCCCCCCAGATCTGACCATTCTGGGCACATCTGTCCATTTTGGGGAGGTGTAGAACCCCCCCCCCCCCCCCCCCACCCCCGAGCTCTAACCATTCCGGGCACATCTGTCCATTTTGGGGAGGTGTAGAACCCCCCCCCCACCCCCGAGCTCTAACCATTCCGGGCACATCTGTCCATTTTGGGGAGAAGTACAACCCCCCCCCAGCTCTGACCATTCCGGGCACATCTGTCCATTTTGGGGAGAAGTAGAACCTCCCCCCCTCCCCAGCTCTAACCATTCCAGGCACATCTGTCCATTTTGGGGAGAAGTAGAATCCCCACCCCCCAGCTCTGACCATTCCGCAGCTCCGGTTCCGTGCCTGCACTGATTTTTAGCAAAATGTTTGTCAAGAAAACTCAGAAACTTTATTTTTTATGTTTGATGGGTTCAGCTGTGAATAGTTCGGAAATAGAGCGCCAAACCGCGTCTAGATATGTGCCGCGGCGTCACGTTTTTATTTTTCCTCTAAACTCCATCCCCCTTAAATCTATTTATATCTCATCTCTATTACTGAGGAACAATAAATGTACATTGTCACCGACGGCAAATGTATCCGAGCGCCGCGAGGAGCCGCCATCACCTCTTATTAGGGGGAGGACTTCATCGCGGAAAATATCGCTCCAATAAATCGAGGCCGCAAACCGCGCTTTCTAACCGATCCGTGTGACATTATAAAGAAAAAAAGTCAAAAGTATCAAATGAAACCATTTTACATCGAGCCCGAGTGCCAACGAATCATATTGGGACGCCCAGCTCCCCTCTGTACGACACCCAGCTCCCCTCTGTACGACACCCAGCTCCCCTCCGTACGACACCCAGCTCCCCTCCGTACGACACCCAGCCCCCCCTCCGTACGACACCCAGCTCCCCTCCGTATGACACCCAGCTCCCCTCTGTACGACACCCAGCTCCCCTCTGTACGACACCCAGCTCCCCTCCGTACGACACCCAGCTCCCCTCTGTACGACACCCAGCTCCCCTCCGTACGACACCCAGCTCCCCTCCGTACGACACCCAGCCCCCCTCCGTACGACACCCAGCTCCCCTCCGTACGACACCCAGCTCCCCTCCGTACGACACCCAGCTCCCCTCCGTACAACACCCAGCTCCCCTCTGTACGACACCCAGCTCCCCTCCGTACGACACCCAGCTCCCCTCCGTACGACACCCAGCTCCCCTCCGTACGACACCCAGCTCCCCTCCGTACGACACCCAGCTCCCCTCTGTACGACACCCAGCACCCCTCCGTACGACACCCAGCTCCCCTCTGTACGACACCCAGCTCCCCTCCGTACGACACCCAGCTCCCCTCCGTACGACACCCAGCACCCCTCCGTACGACACCCAGCTCCCCTCCGTACGACACCCAGCTCCCCTCTGTACGACACCCAGCTCCCCTCCGTACGACACCCAGCTCCCCTCTGTACGACACCCAGCTCCCCTCCGTACGACACCCAGCTCCCCTCTGTACGACACCCAGCACCCCTCCGTACGACACCCAGCTCCCCTCCGTACGACACCCAGCTCCCCTCCGTACGACACCCAGCTCCCCTCCCTATGACACCCAGCACCCCTCTGTACGACACCCAGCTCCCCTCCTTACGACACCCAGCTCCCCTCTGTACGACACCCAGCTCCCCTCTGTACGACACCCAGCACCCCTCCGTACAACACCCAGCTCCCCTCCATATGACACCCAGCTCCCCTCCATATGACACCCAGCACCCCTCTGTACTACACCCAGCTCCCCTCCATATGACACCCAGCTCCCCTCTGTACGACACCCCTCTCTGTACGACACCCAGCACCCCTCTGTACGACACCCAGCTCCCCTCCGTATGACACCCAGCTCCCCTCCATATGACACCCAGCACCCCTCTGTACTACACCCAGCTCCCCTCCATATGACACCCAGCTCCCCTCTGTACGACACCCAGCTCCCCTCTGTATGACACCCAGCTCCCCTCCATATGACACCCAGCTCCCCTCTGTATGACACCCAGCTCCCCTCCGTATGACACCCAGCTCCCCTCTGTACGACACCCAGCTCCCCTCCGTACGACACCCAGCTCCCCTCTGTACGACACCCAGCTCCCCTCCGTACGACACCCAGCTCCCCTCCGTACGACACCCAGCTCCCCTCCGTACGACACCCAGCTCCCCTCCGTACGACACCCAGCTCCCCTCCGTACGACACCCAGCTCCCCTCTGTACGACACCCAGCACCCCTCTGTACGACACCCAGCTCCCCTCCGTACGACACCCAGCTCCCCTCCGTACGACACCCAGCTCCCCTCTGTACGACACCCAGCACCCCTCCGTACGACACCCAGCTCCCCTCCGTATGACACCCAGCTCCCCTCCATATGACACCCAGCACCCCTCTGTACTACACCCAGCTCCCCTCCATATGACACCCAGCTCCCCTCTGTACGACACCCAGCTCCCCTCTGTACGACACCCAGCACCCCTCCGTACGACACCCAGCTCCCCTCTGTACGACGCCCAGCTCCCCTCTGTACGACACCCAGCTCCCCTCTGTACGACACCCAGCTCCCCTCTGTACGACACCCAGCTCCCCTCCGTACGACACCCAGCTCCCCTCTGTACGACACCCAGCTCCCCTCCATATGACACCCAGCTCCCCTCTGTACGACACCCAGCACCCCTCTGTACTACACCCAGCTCCCCTCCGTACGACACCCAGCTCCCCTCCGTACGACACCCAGCTCCCCTCTGTACGACACCCAGCACCCCTCCGTACGACACCCAGCTCCCCTCCATATGACACCCAGCACCCCTCTGTACTACACCCAGCTCCCCTCCATATGACACCCAGCTCCCCTCTGTACGACACCCAGCACCCCTCTGTACGACACCCAGCACCCCTCCGTACGACACCCAGCTCCCCTCTGTACGACACCCAGCTCCCCTCTGTACGACACCCAGCTCCCCTCCGTACGACACCCAGCTCCCCTCAGTACGACACCCAGCTCCCCTCTGTACGACACCCAGCACCCCTCCGTATGACACCCAGCACCCCTCCGTACGACACCCAGCTCCCCTCTGTACGACACCCAGCACCCCTCCGTATGACACCCAGCTCCCCTCCGTACGACACCCAGCACCCCTCCGTACGACACCCAGCTCCCCTCCGTACGACACCCAGCTCCCCTCCGTACGACACCCAGCTCCCCTCTGTACGACACCCAGCTCCCCTCTGTACGACACCCAGCACCCCTCCGTACGACACCCAGCACCCCTCCGTACGACACCCAGCACCCCTCCGTATGACACCCAGCTCCCCTCCGTACGACACCCAGCACCCCTCCGTACGACACCCAGCTCCCCTCCGTACGACACCCAGCTCCCCTTCTGTACGACACCCAGCTCCCATCTGTATGACACCCAGCTCCCCTCTGTACGACACCCAGCACCCCTCCGTACGACACCCAGCACCCCTCCGTATGACACCCAGCACCCCTCCGTATGACACCCAGCTCCCCTCCGTACGACACCCAGCACCCCTCCGTACGACACCCAGCTCCCCTCTGTACGACACCCAGCTCCCCTCTGTACGACACCCAGCTCCCCTCCGTACGACACCCAGCTCCCCTCTGTACGACACCCAGCTCCCCTCTGTACGACACCCAGCACCCCTCCGTACGACACCCAGCTCCCCTCTGTACGACACCCAGCACCCCTCTGTACGACACCCAGCTCCCCTCCGTACGACACCCAGCTCCCCTCCGTACGACACCCAGCTCCCCTCTGTACGACACCCAGCACCCCTCCGTACGACACCCAGCTCCCCTCCATATGACACCCAGCTCCCCTCCATATGACACCCAGCACCCCTCTGTACTACACCCAGCTCCCCTCCATATGACACCCAGCTCCCCTCTGTACGACACCCAGCTCCCCTCTGTACGACACCCAGCACCCCTCCGTACGACACCCAGCTCCCCTCCATATGACACCCAGCACCCCTCTGTACTACACCCAGCTCCCCTCCATATGACACCCAGCTCCCCTCTGTACGACACCCAGCACCCCTCTGTACGACACCCAGCACCCCTCCGTACGACACCCAGCTCCCCTCTGTACGACGCCCAGCTCCCCTCTGTACGACACCCAGCTCCCCTCTGTACGACACCCAGCTCCCCTCCATACGACACCCAGCTCCCCTCCGTACGACACCCAGCTCCCCTCCATACGACACCCAGCTCCCCTCTGTACGACACCCAGCACCCCTCCGTATGACACCCAGCACCCCTCCGTACGACACCCAGCTCCCCTCCGTACGACACCCAGCTCCCCTCTGTACGACACCCAGCTCCCCTCTGTACGACACCCAGCTCCCCTCTGTACGACACCCAGCACCCCTCCGTATGACACCCAGCTCCCCTCCGTACGACACCCAGCACCCCTCCGTACGACACCCAGCTCCCCTCCGTACGACACCCAGCTCCCCTCTGTACGACACCCAGCTCCCCTCTGTACGACACCCAGCTCCCCTCCGTACGACACCCAGCTCCCCTCTGTACGACACCCAGCTCCCCTCCATATGACACCCAGCTCCCCTCTGTACGACACCCAGCACCCCTCTGTACTACACCCAGCTCCCCTCCGTACGACACCCAGCTCCCCTCCGTACGACACCCAGCTCCCCTCTGTACGACACCCAGCACCCCTCCGTACGACACCCAGCTCCCCTCCATAGGACACCCAGCACCCCTCTGTACTACACCCAGCTCCCCTCCATATGACACCCAGCTCCCCTCTGTACGACACCCAGCACCCCTCTGTACGACACCCAGCACCCCTCCGTACGACACCCAGCTCCCCTCTGTACGACGCCCAGCTCCCCTCTGTACGACACCCAGCTCCCCTCTGTACGACACCCAGCTCCCCTCCGTACGACACCCAGCTCCCCTCCATACGACACCCAGCTCCCCTCTGTACGACACCCAGCACCCCTCCGTATGACACCCAGCACCCCTCCGTACGACACCCAGCTCCCCTCTGTACGACACCCAGCACCCCTCCGTATGACACCCAGCTCCCCTCCGTACGACACCCAGCTCCCCTCCGTACGACACCCAGCTCCCCTCTGTACGACGCCCAGCTCCCCTCTGTACGACACCCAGCTCCCCTCTGTACGACACCCAGCTCCCCTCCGTACGACACCCAGCTCCCCTCCATACGACACCCAGCTCCCCTCTGTACGACACCCAGCACCCCTCCGTATGACACCCAGCACCCCTCCGTACGACACCCAGCTCCCCTCTGTACGACACCCAGCACCCCTCCGTATGACACCCAGCTCCCCTCCGTACGACACCCAGCTCCCCTCCGTACGACACCCAGCTCCCCTCCGTACGACACCCAGCTCCCCTCTGTACGACACCCAGCTCCCCTCTGTACGACACCCAGCACCCCTCCGTACGACACCCAGCACCCCTCCGTATGACACCCAGCACCCCTCCGTACGACACCCAGCTCCCCTTCTGTACGACACCCAGCTCCCATCTGTATGACACCCAGCTCCCCTCTGTACGACACCCAGCACCCCTCCGTACGACACCCAGCACCCCTCCGTATGACACCCAGCACCCCTCCGTATGACACCCAGCTCCCCTCCGTACGACACCCAGCACCCCTCCGTACGACACCCAGCTCCCCTCTGTACGACACCCAGCTCCCCTCTGTACGACACCCAGCTCCCCTCCGTACGACACCCAGCTCCCCTCTGTACGACACCCAGCTCCCCTCTGTACGACACCCAGCACCCCTCCGTACGACACCCAGCACCCCTCCGTATGACACCCAGCACCCCTCCGTAAGACACCCAGCTCCCCTCCGTACGACACCCAGCACCCCTACGTACGACACCCAGCACCCCTCCGTATGACACCCAGCACCCCTCCGTATGACACCCAGCACCCCTCCGTACGACACCCAGCTCCCCTCCATACGACACCCAGCTCCCCTCCGTACGACACCCAGCTCCCCTCCGTACGACACCCAGCACCCCTCCGTACGACACCCAGCTCCCCTCTGTACGACACCCAGCTCCCCTCCGTACGACACCCAGCTCCCCTCCGTACGACACCCAGCTCCCCTCTGTACGACACCCAGCTCCCCTCCGTATGACACCCAGCTCCCCTCCGTACGACACCCAGCTCCCCTCCGTACGACACCCAGCTCTCCTCCGTATGACACCCAGCACCCCTCCGTATGACACCCAGCACCCCTCCGTACGACACCCAGCTCCCCTTCTGTACGACACCCAGCTCCCCTCTGTACGACACCCAGCTCCCCTCTGTACGACACCCAGCTCCCCTCAGTACGACACCCAGCACCCCTCTGTACGACACCCAGCACCCCTCCGTATGACACCCAGCACCCCTCCGTATGACACCCAGCTCCCCTCCGTACGACACCCAGCTCCCCTCTGTACGATACCCAGCTCCCCTCAGTACGACACCCAGCTCCCCTCAGTACGACACCCAGCTCCCCTCCATACGACACCCAGCTCCCCTCCGTACGACACCCAGCTCCCCTCTGTAAGACACCCAGCACCCCTCCGTACGACACCCAGCACCCCTCCGTATGACACCCAGCTCCCCTCCGTACGACACCCAGCACCCCTCCGTACGACACCCAGCACCCCTCCGTATGACACCCAGCACCCCTCCGTATGACACCCAGCACCCCTCCGTATGACACCCAGCTCCCCTCCATACGACACCCAGCTCCCCTCCATACGACACCCAACTCTCCTCCGTATGACACCCAGCACCCCTCCGTATGACACCCAGCTCCCCTCCGTACGACAGCCAGCTCCCCTCTGTACGACACCCAGCTCCCCTCCGTACGATACCCAGCTCCCCTCTGTACGACACCCAGCTCCCCTCTGTACGACACCCAGCTCCCCTCCATACGACACCCAGCTCCCCTCCATACGACACCCAGCACCCCTCTGTACGACACCCAGCTCCCCTCCGTACGACACCCAGCTCCCCTCTGTACGACACCCAGCTCCCCTCAGTACGACACCCAGCACCCCTCCGTACGACACCCAGCTCCCCTCCGTAAGACACCCAGCTCCCCTCCATATGACACCCAGCACCCCTCCGTACTACACCCAGCTCCCCTCCGTATGACACCCAGCTCCCCTCTGTACGACACCCAGCACCCCTCTGTACGACACCCAGCTCCCCTCTGTATGACACCCAGCTCCCCTCCATATGACACCCCGCTCCCCTCTGTACGACACCCAGCTCCCCTCCGTACGACACCCAGCTCCCCTCTGTACGACACCCAGCTCCCCTCCGTACAACACCCAGCTCCCCTCCGTACGACACCCAGCTCCCCTCCGTACGACACCCAGCTCCCCTCTGTACGACACCCAGCACCCCTCCGTACGACACCCAGCTCCCCTCCGTACGACACCCAGCTCCCCTCCGTACGACACCCAGCTCCCCTCTGTACGACACCCAGCACCCCTCTGTACGACACCCAGCTCCCCTCCGTACGACACCCAGCTCCCCTCCGTACGACACCCAGCTCCCCTCCGTACGACACCCAGCACCCCTCCGTACGACACCCAGCTCCCCTCCGTATGACACCCAGCTCCCCTCCGTATGACACCCAGCACCCCTCTGTACTACACCCAGCTCCCCTCCATACGACACCCAGCTCCCCTCTGTACGACACCCAGCTCCCCTCTGTACGACACCCAGCACCCCTCCGTACGACACCCAGCTCCCCTCTGTACGACGCCCAGCTCCCCTCTGTACGACACCCAGCTCCCCTCTGTACGACACCCAGCTCCCCTCTGTACGACACCCAGCTCCCCTCCGTACGACACCCAGCTCCCCTCAGTACGACACCCAGCTCCCCTCCATATGACACCCAGCTCCCCTCAGTACGACACCCAGCACCCCTCTGTACTACACCCAGCTCCCCTCCGTACGACACCCAGCTCCCCTCCGTACGACACCCAGCTCCCCTCTGTACGACACCCAGCACCCCTCCGTACGACACCCAGCTCCCCTCCATATGACACCCAGCACCCCTCTGTACTACACCCAGCTCCCCTCCATATGACACCCAGCTCCCCTCTGTACGACACCCAGCACCCCTCAGTACGACACCCAGCACCCCTCCGTACGACACCCAGCTCCCCTCTGTACGACACCCAGCTCCCCTCTGTACGACACCCAGCTCCCCTCCGTACGACACCCAGCTCCCCTCCATACGACACCCAGCTCCCCTCTGTACGACACCCAGCTCCCCTCCGTATGACACCCAGCACCCCTCCGTACGACACCCAGCTCCCCTCTGTACGACACCCAGCACCCCTCCGTATGACACCCAGCTCCCCTCCGTACGACACCCAGCACCCCTCCGTACGACACCCAGCTCCCCTCCGTACGACACCCAGCTCCCCTCCGTACGACACCCAGCTCCCCTCTGTACGACACCCAGCTCCCCTCCGTACGACACCCAGCACCCCTCCGTACGACACCCAGCACCCCTCCGTACGACACCCAGCACCCCTCCGTACGACACCCAGCTCCCCTCCGTACGACACCCAGCTCCCCTCCGTACGACACCCAGCTCCCCTCCGTACGACACCCAGCTCCCCTCTGTACGACACCCAGCTCCCATCTGTATGACACCCAGCTCCCCTCTGTACGACACCCAGCACCCCTCCGTACGACACCCAGCACCCCTCCGTATGACACCCAGCACCCCTCCGTACGACACCCAGCTCCCCTCCGTACGACACCCAGCACCCCTCCGTACGACACCCAGCTCCCCTCTGTACGACACCCAGCTCCCCTCTGTACGACACCCAGCTCCCCTCCGTACGACACCCAGCTCCCCTCTGTACGACACCCAGCTCCCCTCTGTACGACACCCAGCACCCCTCCGTACGACACCCAGCTCCCCTCTGTACGACACCCAGCACCCCTCGGTACGACACCCAGCTCCCCTCCGTACGACACCCAGCTCCCCTCCGTACGACACCCAGCTCCCCTCTGTACGACACCCAGCACCCCTCCGTACGACACCCAGCTCCCCTCCATATGACACCCAGCTCCCCTCCATATGACACCCAGCACCCCTCTGTACTACACCCAGCTCCCCTCCATATGACACCCAGCTCCCCTCTGTACGACACCCAGCTCCCCTCTGTACGACACCCAGCACCCCTCCGTACGACACCCAGCTCCCCTCCATATGACACCCAGCACCCCTCTGTACTACACCCAGCTCCCCTCCATATGACACCCAGCTCCCCTCTGTACGACACCCAGCACCCCTCTGTACGACACCCAGCACCCCTCCGTACGACACCCAGCTCCCCTCTGTACGACACCCAGCTCCCCTCTGTACGACACCCAGCTCCCCTCTGTACGACACCCAGCTCCCCTCCATACGACACCCAGCTCCCCTCCGTACGACACCCAGCTCCCCTCAGTACGACACCCAGCTCCCCTCTGTACGACACCCAGCACCCCTCCGTATGACACCCAGCACCCCTCCGTACGACACCCAGCTCCCCTCCGTACGACACCCAGCTCCCCTCTGTACGACACCCAGCTCCCCTCTGTACGACACCCAGCTCCCCTCTGTACGACACCCAGCACCCCTCCGTATGACACCCAGCTCCCCTCCGTACGACACCCAGCACCCCTCCGTACGACACCCAGCTCCCCTCCGTACGACACCCAGCTCCCCTCTGTACGACACCCAGCTCCCCTCTGTACGACACCCAGCTCCCCTCCGTACGACACCCAGCTCCCCTCTGTACGACACCCAGCTCCCCTCCATATGACACCCAGCTCCCCTCTGTACGACACCCAGCACCCCTCTGTACTACACCCAGCTCCCCTCCGTACGACACCCAGCTCCCCTCCGTACGACACCCAGCTCCCCTCTGTACGACACCCAGCACCCCTCCGTACGACACCCAGCTCCCCTCCATATGACACCCAGCACCCCTCTGTACTACACCCAGCTCCCCTCCATATGACACCCAGCTCCCCTCTGTACGACACCCAGCACCCCTCTGTACGACACCCAGCACCCCTCCGTACGACACCCAGCTCCCCTCAGTACGACGCCCAGCTCCCCTCTGTACGACACCCAGCTCCCCTCTGTACGACACCCAGCTCCCCTCCGTACGACACCCAGCTCCCCTCCATACGACACCCAGCTCCCCTCTGTACGACACCCAGCACCCCTCCGTATGACACCCAGCACCCCTCCGTACGACACCCAGCTCCCCTCTGTACGACACCCAGCACCCCTCCGTATGACACCCAGCTCCCCTCCGTACGACACCCAGCTCCCCTCCGTACGACACCCAGCTCCCCTCTGTACGACTCCCAGCTCCCCTCTGTACGACACCCAGCTCCCCTCTGTACGACACCCAGCTCCCCTCCGTACGACACCCAGCTCCCCTCCATACGACACCCAGCTCCCCTCTGTACGACACCCAGCACCCCTCCGTATGACACCCAGCACCCCTCCGTACGACACCCAGCTCCCCTCTGTACGACACCCAGCACCCCTCCATATGACACCCAGCTCCCCTCCGTACGACACCCAGCTCCCCTCCGTACGACACCCAGCTCCCCTCCGTACGACACCCAGCTCCCCTCTGTACGACACCCAGCTCCCCTCTGTACGACACCCAGCACCCCTCCGTAAGACACCCAGCACCCCTCCGTATGACACCCAGCACCCCTCCGTACGACACCCAGCTCCCCTTCTGTACGACACCCAGCTCCCATCTGTATGACACCCAGCTCCCCTCTGTACGACACCCAGCACCCCTCCGTACGACACCCAGCACCCCTCCGTATGACACCCAGCACCCCTCCGTATGACACCCAGCTCCCCTCCGTACGACACCCAGCACCCCTCCGTACGACACCCAGCTCCCCTCTGTACGACACCCAGCTCCCCTCTGTACGACACCCAGCTCCCCTCCGTACGACACCCAGCTCCCCTCTGTACGACACCCAGCTCCCCTCTGTACGACACCCAGCACCCCTCCGTACGACACCCAGCACCCCTCCGTATGACACCCAGCACCCCTCCGTATGACACCCAGCTCCCCTCCGTACGACACCCAGCACCCCTACGTACGACACCCAGCACCCCTCCGTATGACACCCAGCACCCCTCCGTATGACACCCAGCACCCCTCCGTATGACACCCAGCTCCCCTCCATACGACACCCAGCTCCCCTCCATACGACACCCAGCTCCCCTCCGTACGACACCCAGCTCCCCTCTGTACGACACCCAGCTCCCCTCCGTACGACACCCAGCTCCCCTCCGTACGACACCCAGCACCCCTCCGTACGACACCCAGCTCCCCTCCGTAAGACACCCAGCTCCCCTCCGTACGACACCCAGCTCCCCTCCGTACGACACCCAGCTCCCCTCTGTACGACACCCAGCTCCCCTCCGTATGACACCCAGCTCCCCTCCGTACGACACCCAGCTCCCCTCCGTACGACACCCAGCTCTCCTCCGTATGACACCCAGCACCCCTCCGTATGACACCCAGCACCCCTCCGTACGACACCCAGCTCCCCTTCTGTACGACACCCAGCTCCCCTCTGTACGACACCCAGCTCCCCTCTGTACGACACCCAGCTCCCCTCTGTACGACACCCAGCACCCCTCTGTACGACACCCAGCACCCCTCCGTATGACACCCAGCACCCCTCCGTACGACACCCAGCTCCCCTTCTGTACGACACCCAGCTCCCATCTGTATGACACCCAGCTCCCCTCTGTACGACACCCAGCACCCCTCCGTACGACACCCAGCACCCCTCCGTATGACACCCAGCACCCCTCCGTATGACACCCAGCTCCCCTCCGTACGACACCCAGCTCCCCTCTGTACGACACCCAGCTCCCCTCTGTACGATACCCAGCTCCCCTCTGTACGACACCCAGCTCCCCTCTGTACGACACCCAGCTCCCCTCCATACGACACCCAGCTCCCCTCCGTACGACACCCAGCTCCCCTCTGTACGACACCCAGCACCCCTCCGTACGACACCCAGCACCCCTCCGTAGGACACCCAGCTCCCCTCCGTACGACACCCAGCACCCCTCCGTACGACACCCAGCACCCCTCCGTATGACACCCAGCACCCCTCCGTATGACACCCAGCACCCCTCCGTATGACACCCAGCTCCCCTCCATACGACACCCAGCTCCCCTCCATACGACACCCAACTCTCCTCCGTATGACACCCAGCACCCCTCCGTATGACACCCAGCTCCCCTCCGTACGACAGCCAGCTCCCCTCTGTACGACACCCAGCTCCCCTCCGTACGATACCCAGCTCCCCTCTGTACGACACCCAGCTCCCCTCTGTACGACACCCAGCTCCCCTCCGTACGACACCCAGCTCCCCTCTGTACGACACCCAGCACCCCTCTGTACGACACCCAGCTCCCCTCCGTACGACACCCAGCTCCCCTCCGTACGACACCCAGCTCCCCTCCGTACGACACCCAGCTCCCCTCCTTACGACACCCAGCTCCCCTCCGTACGACGCCCAGCTCCCCTCCGTACGACACCCAGCTCCCCTCCGTACGACACCCAGCTCCCCTCCGTACGACACCCAGCTCCCCTCTGTACGACACCCAGCTCCCCTCTGTACGACACCCAGCTCCCCTCCATACGACACCCAGCTCCCCTCTGTACGACACCCAGCTCCCCTCCGTACGACACCCAGCTCCCCTCCGTACGACACCCAGCTCCCCTCCGTACGACACCCAGCTCCCCTCCGTACGACACCCAGCTCCCCTCCGTACGACACCCAGCTCCCCTCCGTACGACACCCAGCTCCCCTCCGTACGACGCCAAGCTCCCCTCCGTACGACACCCAGCTCCCCTCCGTACGACACCCAGCTCCCCTCCGTACGACACCCAGCTCCCCTCCGTACGACACCCAGCACCCCTCCGTACGACACCCAGCTCCCCTCCGTACGACACCCAGCTCCCCTCCGTACGACACCCAGCTCCCCTCCGTACGACACCCAGCTCCCCTCCGTACGACGCCCAGCTCCCCTCCGTACGACGCCCAGCTCCCCTCCGTACGACACCCAGCACCCCCAGCACCCCTCCGTACGACACCCAGCACCCCTCCGTACGACACCCAGCCCCCCTCCGTACGACACCCAGCTCCCCTCCGTACGACACCCAGCTCCCCTCCGTACGACACCCAGCTCCCCTCCGTACGACACCCAGCTCCCCTCCGTACGACACCCAGCTCCCCTCCGTACGACACCCAGCTCCCCTCTGTACGACACCCAGCTCCTCTCCGTACGACACCCAGCTCCCCTCTGTACTACACCCAGCTCCCCTCCGTACGACACCCAGCTCCCCTCTGTACGACACCCAGCTCCCCTCCGTACGACACCCAGCTCCTCTCCGTACGACACCCAGCTCCCCTCCGTACGACACCCAGCTCCTCTCCGTACGACACCCAGCTCCCCTCTGTACTACACCCAGCTCCCCTCCGTACGACACCCAGCTCCCCTCTGTACGACACCCAGCTCCCCTCCGTACGACTCCCAGCTCCCCTCCGTACGACGCCCAGCTCCCCTCCGTACGACGCCCAGCACCCCTCCGTACGACACCCAGCACCCCTCCGTACGACACCCAGCACCCCTCCGTACGACACCCAGCACCCCTCCGTACGACACCCAGCTCCCCTCCGTACGACACCCAGCTCCCCTCCGTACGACACCCAGCTCCCCTCCGTACGACACCCAGCTCCCCTCCGTACGACACCCAGCTCCCCTCCATACGACACCCAGCTCCTCTCCGTACGACACCCAGCTCCCCTCTGTACTACACCCAGCTCCCCTCCGTACGACACCCAGCTCCCCTCTGTACGACACCCAGCTCCCCTCCGTACGACACCCAGCTCCCCTCCATACAACACCCAGCTCCCCTCCTTATGACACCCAGCTCCCCTCTGTAGGACACCCAGCTCCCCTCTGTACGACACCCAGCTCCCCTCCATACGACACCCAGCTCCCCTCTGTACGACACCCAGCTCCCCTCTGTACGACACCCAGCTCCCCTCCGTACGACACCCAGCTCCCCTCCGTACGACACCCAGCTCCGCTCCGTACGACACCCAGCTCCCCTCCGTACGACACCCAGCTCCCCTCCGTACGACACCCAGCTCCCCTCCGTACGACACCCAGCTCCCCTCTGTACTACACCCAGCACCCCTCCGTATGACACCCAGCTCCCCTCTGTACGACACCCAGCTCCCCTCCATACGACACCCAGCTCCCCTCTGTACGACACCCAGCACCCCTCCGTATGACACCCAGCACCCCTCCGTACGACACCCAGCTCCCCTCTGTACGACACCCACCTCCCCTCCGTATGACACCCAGCTCCCCTCCGTACGACACCCAGCACCCCTCCGTACGACACCCAGCTCCCCTCCGTACGACACCCAGCTCCCCTCAGTACGACACCCAGCTCCCCTCTGTACGACACCCAGCACCCCTCCGTACGACACCCAGCACCCCTCCGTAGGACACCCAGCACCCCTCCGTACGACACCCAGCTCCCCTTCTGTACGACACCCAGCTCCCATCTGTATGACACCCAGCTCCCCTCTGTACGACACCCAGCACCCCTCCGTACGACACCCAGCACCCCTCCGTATGACACCCAGCACCCCTCCGTATGACACCCAGCTCCCCTCCGTACGACACCCAGCACCCCTCCGTACGACACCCAGCTCCCCTCTGTACGACACCCAGCTCCCCTCTGTACGACACCCAGCTCCCCTCCGTACGACACCCAGCTCCCCTCCGTACGACACCCAGCTCCCCTCTGTACGACACCCAGCACCCCTCCGTATGACACCCAGCACCCCTCCGTATGACACCCAGCACCCCTCCGTATGACACCCAGCTCCCCTCCGTACGACACCCAGCTCCCCTCTGTACGATACCCAGCTCCCCTCTGTACGACACCCAGCTCCCCTCTGTACGACACCCAGCTCCCCTCCATACGACACCCAGCTCCCCTCCGTACGACACCCAGCTCCCCTCTGTACGACACCCAGCACCCCTCCGTACGACACCCAGCACCCCTCCGTATGACACCCAGCTCCCCTCCGTACGACACCCAGCTCCCCTCTGTACGACACCCAGCTCCCCTCTGTACGACACCCAGCACCCCTCCGTATGACACCCAGCACCCCTCCGTATGACACCCAGCTCCCCTCCGTACGACACCCAGCACCCCTACGTACGACACCCAGCACCCCTCCGTATGACACCCAGCACCCCTCCGTATGACACCCAGCACCCCTCCGTATGACACCCAGCTCCCCTCCATACGACACCCAGCTCCCCTCCATACGACACCCAGCTCCCCTCTGTACGACACCCAGCTCCCCTCCGTACGACACCCAGCTCCCCTCCGTACGACACCCAGCACCCCTCCGTACGACACCCAGCTCCCCTCTGTACGACACCCAGCTCCCCTCCGTACGACACCCAGCTCCCCTCCGTACGACACCCAGCTCCCCTCTGTACGACACCCAGCTCCCCTCCGTATGACACCCAGCTCCCCTCCGTACGACACCCAGCTCCCCTCCGTACGACACCCAGCTCTCCTCCGTATGACACCCAGCACCCCTCCGTATGACACCCAGCACCCCTCCGTACGACACCCAGCTCCCCTTCTGTACGACACCCAGCTCCCCTCTGTACGACACCCAGCTCCCCTCTGTACGACACCCAGCTCCCCTCTGTACGACACCCAGCACCCCTCTGTACGACACCCAGCACCCCTCCGTAAGACACCCAGCACCCCTCCGTATGACACCCAGCTCCCCTCCGTACGACACCCAGCTCCCCTCCGTACGAGACCCAGCTCCCCTCTGTACGACACCCAGCTCCCCTCTGTACGACACCCAGCTCCCCTCTGTACGACACCCAGCTCCCCTCCATACGACACCCAGCTCCCCTCCGTACGACACCCAGCTCCCCTCTGTACGACACCCAGCACCCCTCCGTACGACACCCAGCACCCCTCCGTATGACACCCAGCTCCCCTCCGTACGACACCCAGCACCCCTCCGTACGACACCCAGCACCCCTCAGTAAGACACCCAGCACCCCTCCGTATGACACCCAGCACCCCTCCGTATGACACCCAGCTCCCCTCCATACGACACCCAGCTCCCCTCCATACGACACCCAACTCTCCTCCGTATGACACCCAGCACCCCTCCGTATGACACCCAGCTCCCCTCCGTACGACACCCAGCTCCCCTCTGTACGACACCCAGCTCCCCTCCGTACGATACCCAGCTCCCCTCTGTACGACACCCAGCTCCCCTCTGTACGACACCCAGCTCCCCTCCGTACGACACCCAGCTCCCCTCTGTACGACACCCAGCACCCCTCTGTACGACACCCAGCTCCCCTCCGTACGACACCCAGCTCCCCTCCGTACGACACCCAGCACCCCTCCGTACGACACCCAGCTCCCCTCCATACGACACCCAGCTCCCCTCCGTACGACGCCCAGCTCCCCTCCGTACGACACCCAGCTCCCCTCCGTACGACACCCAGCTCCCCTCCGTACGACACCCAGCTCCCCTCTGTACGACACCCAGCACCCCTCTGTATGACACCCAGCTCCCCTCCATATGACACCCAGCTCCCCTCCGTACGACGCCCAGCTCCCCTCCGTACGACACCCAGCACCCCTCTGTATGACACCCAGCTCCCCTCCATATGACACCCAGCTCCCCTCTGTACGACACCCAGCTCCCCTCCGTACGACGCCCAGCTCCCCTCCGTATGACACCCAGCTCCCCTCCGTACGACACCCAGCTCCCCTCCGTACGACACCCAGCTCCCCTCCGTACGACACCCAGCTCCCCTCCGTACGACACCCAGCTCCCCTCCGTACGACACCCAGCTCCCCTCCGTACGACACCCAGCTCCCCTCCGTACGACACCCAGCTCCCCTCTGTATGACACCCAGCTCCCCTCCGTACGACACCCAGCTCCCCTCTGTACTACACCCAGCTCCCCTCCATACGACACCCAGCTCCCCTCCGTACGACGCCCAGCTCCCCTCCGTACGACGCCCAGCTCCCCTCCGTACGACGCCCAGCACCCCTCCGTACGACACCCAGCACCCCTCCGTACGACACCCAGCTCCCCTCCGTGCGACACCCAGCACCCCTCCGTACGACACCCAGCACCCCTCCGTACGACACCCAGCTCCCCTCCGTACGACACCCAGCTCCCCTCCGTACGACACCCAGCTCCCCTCAGTACGACACCCAGCTCCCCTCCGTACGACACCCAGCTCCTCTCCGTACGACACCCAGCTCCCCTCTGTACTACACCCAGCTCCCCTCCGTACGACACCCAGCTCCCCTCTGTACGACACCCAGCTCCTCTCCGTACGACACCCAGCTCCCCTCTGTACTACACCCAGCTCCCCTCCGTACGACACCCAGCTCCCCTCCGTACGACACCCAGCTCCCCTCCATACAACACCCAGCTCCCCTCCTTATGACACCCCCCCCAGCTCCCCTCTGTAGGACACCCAGCTCCCCTCTGTACGACACCCAGCTCCCCTCCATACGACACCCAGCTCCCCTCTGTAGGACACCCAGCTCCCCTCTGTACGACACCCAGCTCCCCTCTGTACGACACCCAGCTCCCCTCCATACGACACCCAGCTCCCCTCTGTACGACACCCAGCTCCCCTCCGTACGACACCCAGCTCCCCTCTGTACGACACCCAGCTCCCCTCTGTACGACACCCAGCTCCCCTCTGTACGACACCCAGCTCCCCTCCGTACGACACCCAGCTCCCCTCTGTACGACACCCAGCTCCCCTCCGTACGACACCCAGCTCCCCTCCGTACGACACCCAGCTCCCCTCTGTACGACACCCAGCTCCCCTCTGTACGACACCCAGCACCCCTCTGTACGACACCCAGCTCCCCTCAGTACGACACCCAGCTCCCCTCCGTACGACACCCAGCTCCCCTCCGTACGACACCCAGCTCCCCTCCGTACGACACCCAGCTCCCCTCCGTACGACACCCAGCTCCGCTCCGTACGACACCCAGCTCCCCTCCGTACGACACCCAGCTCCCCTCCGTACGACACCCAGCTCCCCTCCGTACGACACCCAGCTCCCCTCTGTACTACACCCAGCTCCCCTCCGTACGACACCCAGCTCCCCTCCATATGACACCCAGCTCCCCTCTGTACGACACCCAGCTCCCCTCTGTACGACACCCAGCTCCACTCTGTACGACACCCAGCTCCCCTCCGTACGACACCCAGCTCCCCTCTGTACGACACCCAGCTCCCCTCTGTACGACACCCAGCTCCACTCTGTACGACACCCAGCTCCCCTCCGTACGACACCCAGCTCCCCTCCGTACGACACCCAGCACCCCTCCGTACGACACCCAGCTCCCCTCCGTACGACACCCAGCTCCGCTCCGTACGACACCCTCCCGATAAACCTCGATCACTGGAAACAGAACAGCTGATTGGCTTTTGTTGTCTGTTCCCCTTTTCTTTTCCTGACACTCGTTTTACCGCTTTTAATTTTCCAAAGATCAGCAGGAAACATTCTAACAATTCTTGGATAATTTTCCGCCCACCACCGAGATTAGTATAAAAATACAGATTTTATTGATCGATGTTTTCCTTGAATGTTTCGGTTTCATATTTAGGGTCAAAAAACTCGACTTTTGACAACTTCTTTCTTTTTTTTTTTTTGGATGATTTCTTTTTTTAAACGCCATCTCTTCCGCTCACCTGCGGTTTTCTGTAACGTGACTCACGGCCTTCCAGAGCGCGAGCCTTTTAGGCGCGGAGTGCAGAGGTGTGGCCCCCGCAGGTCTTAATTCTCCGCTGAATCATAAAATAAACATTTGTTAGGAATTGCCACCCCCGCATTATATTAATTACACAGGAATACAATTCCTTACATTATTTCTTATTTTATTTTGCAAGGCATGTTGGGTATTTGGATGTCGAACGTTGGAGATAATTTCCGTGATTTATGCCTATAATTTGGGCCGGTCTTCCGCAGGATCAAAGCGGCTAATCGGCTTTTTATAGATAATGGAAGACGAAGCTTTTTAATCAATTCCGAGGGTTTTTCAATTATGGCTGATGATTGGCCAAGCATGCACTGTGAATGCTTGGCCAATCACAGCGCCGGCAGCGAGGAGAGCCTAATTTATTAATGCCAAAATTAAAAACAGTGTCAGCGTGTCAGTGTGCTGCTGACTGCTGACACCAAGTTCTCCTAGTCACCGAGAGGATGAATGTGTCATTTTTGCAGGAAGAAAGCTATTTAAATCACTCGCGGCTAATGAAATGGCTCCTGTAACACAGAGAGCTGTCATTCATTAATAAAAACAAAAAAAAAAGCGTAGGGGTCCCCCCAAATTCAATAACCAGGCCAAAAAAAAAAAAAAAAAATGGCGTAGGGTCCCCCTCAAAATCATACCAGACCCTTGAGGTCTGGTATGGATTTAAGGGGAACCCTAGCCAAAAAAAATGGCGTGGGGTCCCCCTCAAAATCCATACCAGACCCTTATCCGAGCACGCAACCTGGCAGGCCGCAGGAAAAGAGGGGGGGGACGAGAGCGGCCCCCCCTCTCGCCTGAACCGTACCAGGCCACATGCCCTCAACATTGGGAGGATGCTTTGGGGGGTCTAAGACCCCTAAAGCACCTGTCCCCATGTTGATTAGGACAAGGGCCTCTTCCCCACAACCCTGGCCGGTGGTTGTGGGGGTATGCGGGCGGGGGGCTTATCGGAATCTGAAGCCCCCTTTAACAAGGGGACCCCCAGATCCCGGCCCCCCCCTGTGTGAAATGGTAAGGGGGTACAAAAAGTACCCCTACCATTTCACCAAAAAAGTGGCAAAAATGGTAAAAAGGACAGGAGACAGTCTTTGACAATTCCTTTATTAAAATCTTCTTTCTTCTTTCTTCATCCTTCGGTTTCTTCATCTTCTCCTTCCTTCATCTTCTTCCATCTTCTTCTTCCATTTTCTTCTTCCTCCGATCCGCTTCTTCTTGCGCTGGTCTTCTCGTCCTTCTCGTCCGGCATCTTCTTCCGTCGGCGTCGGCGTCGGTGTCTCTGTCTCTTCTTGGGCCGCTCCGCGCAATGGGAGGCTCCCGCTGTGTGAGGCTCCGCTCCGTCTGACAGGTCTTTTATAATGGAGGGCACCTGGTGACCCGCCCCCTCTGACGCACAGGGACGTCATGGGGAATTCCATGATGGCTTTCCCCATGATGTCAGAGGGGGGCGGGGTCACCAGGTGCCCTCCGTTTTAAAAAGACCTGTCAGATGGAGCGGAGCCTCACACAGCGGGAGCCTCCCATTGCGCGGAGCGGCCCAAGAAGACACCGACACCGACGCCGACGCCGACGGAAGAAGATGCCGGACGAGAAGGACGAGAAGACCAGCGCAAGAAGAAGCGGATCGGAGGAGGAAGAAGAAAATGGAAGAAGAAGATGGAAGAAGATGAAGGAAGGAGAAGATGAAGAATCCGAAGGATGAAGAAAGAAGAAAGAAGATTTTAATAAAGGAATTGTCAAAGACTGTCTCCTGTCCTTTTTACCATTTTTGCCACTTTTTTGGTGAAATGGTAGGGGTACTTTTGTACCCCCCTTACCATTTCACACAGGGGGGGGGCCGGGATCTGGGGGTCCCCTTGTTAAAGGGGGCTTCCAGATTCCGATAAGCCCCCCGCCGCAGACCCCACAACCACCGGCCAGGGTTGTGGGGAAGAGGCCCTTGTCCTAATCAACATGGGGACAAGGTGCTTTAGGGGTCTTAGACCCCCAAAGCATCCTCCCAATGTTGAGGGCATGTGGCCTGGTACGGTTCAGGCGAGAGGGGGGGCGCTCTCGTCCCCCCTCTTTTCCTGCGGCCTTGCCAGGTTGCGTGCTCGGATACAGGGTCTGGTATGGATTTTGAGGGGGACCCACGCCATTTTTTTTGGGCTAGGGTTCCCCTTAAAATCCATACCAGACCTCAAGGGTCTGGTATGGATTTTGAGGGGGACCCTACGCCATTTTTTTTTTTTTTTTTGGGCTGGGATCCCCCTTAATATCCATCCCAGACCTGAAGGGCCTGGTTATTGAATTTGGGGGGGACCCCTACGCTTTTTTTTTTTTCATTTTTTTTTTTTTTTTTTATCAATGACTTTTTTTTATGAATGAGTTTCAATGAATCACTGTTCTCTGTGTTACGGGAGCCGTGAATTAACATTAGCCGCGAGTGATTTTTAAATAGCTTTTTTACTTTCAAAAATGACACTTTGCGCAGAGACAGTTCTAAACACGGGAAACATGCGCCCCTTTACAGGCATACTAAACACCCCCCAGGTACGAAATTTAAAGGGATATTACACTTTTATTGTTTCGCATTATTAAAATCACTGCTCCTGAAAAAACGTTTTTAAAAAAAATTTTTGCATTGATACATGTCCCCTGACCCAGGTCCCCAAACACTTTTATGACATTAACATGCATATTAGCCTTTAAAATGAGCACTTTTATTTCGAACGTTCGCATCCATTATAACTAATAGGGTTATAAAGCTCGCACGGACTTTAGGTCCGTTCGCGGGTTCTGGTGCGAGCCGACGGGGGGGTGTTCGGCTCATCCCTAATCCCAAACAGATCTACAAGTATAGAAAGAAGTATTTGTATCTGAAACAAAATAATATTATCATTGACATTGGGCTTTGCACCAGAGGAGCTTACACTCTAATGTCCCCTCCCCCACAGTCACATCAGTCTCTGTACAGAGGAGCTTACACTCTAATGTCCCCCCCCACAGTCACATCAGTCTCTGTACAGAGGAGCTTACACTCTAATGTCCCCTCCCCCACAGTCACATCAGTCTCTGTACAGAGGAGCTTACACTCTAATGTCCCCTCCCCCACAGTCACATCAGTCTCTGTACAGAGGAGCTTACACTCTAATGTCCCCTCCCCCACAGTCACATCAGTCTCTGTACAGAGGAGCTTACACTCTAATGTCCCCTCCCCCACAGTCACATCAGTCTCTGTACAGAGGAGCTTACACTCTAATGTCCCCTCCCCCACAGTCACATCAGTCTCTGTACAGAGGAGCTTACACACTAATGTCCCCTCCCCCCACAGTCACATCAGTCTCTGTACAGAGGAGCTTACACTCTAATGTCCCCTCCCCCCACAGTCACATCAGTCTCTGTACAGAGGAGCTTACACTCTAATGTACCCTCCCCCACAGTCACATCAGTCTCTGTACAGAGGAGCTTACACTCTAATGTCCCCTCCCCCACAGTCACATCAGTCTCTGTACAGAGGAGCTTACACTCTAATGTCCCCTCCCCCCCCCCAGTCACATCAGTCTCTGTACATAGTAGCTTACACTCTAATGTCCCCTCCCCCCACAGTCACATCAGTCTCTGTACAGAGGAGCTTACACTCTAATGTCCCCTCCCCCCACAGTCACATCAGTCTCTGTACAGAGGAGCTTACACTCTAATGTACCCTCCCCCACAGTCACATCAGTCTCTGTACAGAGGAGCTTACACTCTAATGTCCCCTCCCCCCACAGTCACATCAGTCTCTGTACAGAGGAGCTTACACTCTAATGTCCCCTCCCCCCCCAGTCACATCAGTCTCTGTACAGAGGAGCTTACACTCTAATGTCCCCTCCCCCCACAGTCACATCAGTCTCTGTACAGAGGAGCTTACACTCTAATGTCCCTCCCCCACAGTCACATCAGTCTCTGTACAGAGGAGCTTACACTCTAATGTCCCCTCCCCCCACAGTCACATCAGTCTCTGTACAGAGGAGCTTACACTCTAATGTCCCCTCCCCCACAGTCACATCAGTCTCTGTACAGAGGAGCTTACACTCTAATGTCCCCCCCCCTCCCCCACAGTCACATCAGTCTCTATACAGAGGAGCTTACACTCTAATGTCCCCTCCCCCACATCAGTCTCTGTACAGAGGAGCTTACACTCTAATGTCCCCTCCCCCCCACAGTCACATCAGTCTCTGTACAGAGGAGCTTACACTCTAATGTCCCTTCCCCCACAGTCACATCAGTCTCTGTACAGAGGAGCTTACACTCTAATGTCCCCCCCTCCCCCACAGTCACATCAGTCTCTGTACAGAGGAGCTTACACTCTAATGTCCCCTCTCCCACAGTCACATCAGTCTCTGTACAGAGGAGCTTACACTCTAATGTCCCCTCCCCCACAGTCACATCAGTCTCTGTACAGAGGAGCTTACACTCTAATGTCCCCTCCCCCACAGTCACATCAGTCTCTGTACAGAGGAGCTTACACTCTAATGTCTCCCCCCCCACAGTCACATCAGTCTCTGTACAGAGGAGCTTACACTCTAATGTCCCCTCCCCCCACAGTCACATCAGTCTCTGTACAGAGGAGCTTACACTCTAATGTCCCCTCCCCCACAGTCACACACTATTATTATATGGGTGGTCCGATCGGCAGAGGTGTTTTTATGGGTCGGAGTCATCTGGTTTAATGAACATGAAATGAGTATTTAACCCTTAGGGGGAGGGGGGAGGGGGAGGGGGAGGAGTCAGGCTTTAGCGCGGTGAAGCTGATTTTAGCGATCGGGTTGACATCTACATTATCTGGTGGAAGTCTTCCTTTGGGTCCTCTCTCATGGTCTGGAAAACATGTGAAAGCCCTTCGGACATCTCAGGATTCATACGGATCCTCGGCCCTTCGATCGCTTCGGGAGAGACGGGAAACGAGCCGACCAATCGGTGTGGGTTATTCTTCTATTGATAGATGAAGAAAACAAAGAATTACATTTCTCTACAAAATATTTTTGACTTTTATAAAAATAATAATAATAATAATAATAATTTCCTCGGATATCGATCTGCAATAAGGAGAAAACAATCGATGGAAGTGATCTGTGTGTTGTCAGCCTGTAATGTGGGAACTCCTCATCGTGGCTCCAGCAGGTGATGGATTGATATCTTCCTGTTAATATTGATACATTTAAATCTTTGCTCCACAAATACCCTATACTGTCAAAAGTATTGGGACGCCTGTCTTTACACACACATGAACTTTAATGGTATCCCAGTCCTATGCCGCGTACACACGGTCGGAATTCTCGTCGGAAAAAGCTCTGATGGTTTTCCCGTCGGAATTCCAACGGAATTTCGCTCAAGCTGTGTTGCCTACACACGGTCACACCAAATTCCGACGGTCTGTAACACAGCGGCATAAAACACGTTCCACGGCACTATAAAAGGGAAGTTTGATGCTTCCGAGCATGCGCCGAATTGTTTCCGAGCATGCGTCGGAATTTTGCGTGTCGGAATTGCATACACACGATCGGAAAAACCGATAGAAAGGTTTTCTGTCGGAAAAATTAAGAACAGGTTCCCAATCCAAAGTCCGTCGGAAATTCCGACAGAAAAAGACCGATGGGCGTACACACGGTCAGAAAATCCGATGAAAAGCTCCCATCGGACTGTTTCCATCGGAAATTTCCGACCGTGTGTACGCCGCATTAGTCCAGAGGGTTCAATATTGGGTTGGCCCCGCCCTTTGCAGCTATAACACCTTCACCTCTTCTTGTGAGCATTTGTGAGGTCAGGCATTGATGTTGGATGAGAAGGCCTGGCTCACAGTCTCCACTCTAATGCCCCCCACACACGGTCGGATTTCCCGACGGAAAATGTCCTATCGCACCCTGATGTCGGAATTTCCGATGGAAAAAGTTTGAGATCCTGCTCTCAAATTTTCCGACAACAAAGTCCGATCGTGTGTAGCGAATTCCGACGGACAAAGTGCCACGCATGCTCAGATCACATTACAAGACCAAAGCTATTGGCTACTAGCCTCTACGTAGTCCCGTCGTACGCAACGAACGTCACCACGTTCAGAATGATCGGATTTTCCGACAACTTTGTCCGACCGTGTGTACGCAACACCAGTGTCGGACTAAATCCGTTGGAAAAAATGGACAACGGATTTTGTGGTCGGAATTTCCTACCGTGTGTACGGGGCATAATTCATCCCAAAGGTGTTCTATGGTGTTGTGGTCAGGACTCTGTGCAGGCCAGTCAAGTTCCTCCACCTCAAACTCGCTCATCCATGTCTTTATGGACCTTGCTGCTTAATATCGTGTATATAGGAAAATGTAATGGTATAAAATACACACATTATCCACCTTCATTAACTGCTAAAAGAAGTACGGCGCCCGACATCACGTCAGCCATCACTGAGCGCCGCACACAAACACGCCGTTGTTTTGCAGGTCGCTGTCTGTTATTCTTGTGGATGACTTTCATTTGTCGCGGAGTCGGGGAAGAGCATTTCCTATGAGTGATGGCGGAGCGCGGCGCTGTAATTACAATGTCTGCGGCACACGGGGGGCCCGGGATGAATGACCCGCTTATATAAAGAGATTATGTGGATCTTGGAGGAGAAGAGAGCGCCATGAGAGCGCGATGAGAGCGCGATGAGAGCACGATGAGAGCACCATGAGAGCGCGATGAGAGCGCGATGAGAGCGCCATGAGAGCGCGATGAGAGCGCCATGAGAGCGCCATGAGAGCGCCATGAGAGCGCCATGAGAGCGCCATGAGAGCGCGATGAGAGCGCGATGAGAGCGCCATGAGAGCGCCATGAGAGCGCCATGAGAGCGCGATGAGAGCGCGATGAGAGCGCCATGAGAGCGCGATGAGAGCGCCATGAGAGCGCCATGAGAGCGCCATGAGAGCGGGATTATCCACGCCGTTCGCAGATTTTAGGGCACGGTTGGTGTCCGGCCTGAAATATATATTGGGCAAAATGAGCGCCGAAGTGGACGGGTTTGACACGAGTGCGACTCCAGCTGGCGGTATATTGAGGCTAAACGGCGGCCTTGTCTCCTCTCAACGAAGGACAGAAAATCGCGGCTCACCCTTCCCCCGCCTCTGACGCACAATAAATCTCTCCTGTACTTCTCCAAGGACTTCCGACATTTTAAGAACAAAAAGTTTTACGACGGCACAAAGAGATCTCCAAAGTTAATAATAAAGTTTATGTAAAAAAAATAAAAGACCTTTCCCTCCCAACGTCCGCCGTCACATGTAACCCCCACATGTCACCCCCACATGTCACCCCCACATGTAACCCCCACATGTAACCCCCACATGTAACCCCCACATGTAACCCCCCACATGTCACCCCCACATGTAACCCCCACATGTCACCCCCACATGTAACCCCCCACATGTCACCCCCACATGTCACCCCCACATGTCACCCCCACATGTCACCCCCACATGTCACCCCCACATGTAACCCCCACATGTAAGCCCCACATGTAACCCCCCACATGTAACCCCCACATGTAACCCCCCACATGTAACCCCCCACATGTCACCCCCACATGTCACCCCCACATGTCACCCCCACATGTCACCCCCACATGTAACCCCCACATGTAAGCCCCACATGTCACCCCCACATGTAACCCCCCACATGTAACCCCCCACATGTAACCCCCACATGTAACCCCCCACATGTAACCCCCACATGTAACCCCCCACATGTCACCCCCACATGTCACCCCCACATGTAACCCCCACATGTAACCCCCACATGTAAGCCCCACATGTCACCCCCACATGTAACCCCCACATGTCACCCCCACATGTAACCCCCACATGTCGCCCCCACATGTAACCCCCACATGTCGCCCCACATGTAACCCCCACATGTCTCCCCCACATGTAACCCCCACATGTCACCCCCACATGTAACCCCCACATGTAACCCCCACATGTAACCCATGTAACCCATGTAACCCCCACTTGTCGCCCCCACATGTAACCCCCACATGTCGCCCCCACATGTCACCCCCACATGTCACCCCCACATGTCACCCCCACATGTAACACCCACATGTAACCCCCCACATGTCACCCCCACATGTAACCCCCCACATGTCACCCCCACATGTCACCCCCACATGTCACCCTCACATGTAACCCCCACATGTCACCCCCACATGTCACCCCCACATGTAACCCCCCACATGTAACCCCCACATGTAACCCCCACATGTCACCCCCACATGTAACCCCCACATGTAACCCCCCACATGTAACCCCCACATGTCACCCCCACATGTCACCCCCCACATGTCACCCCCCACATGTAACCCCCACATGTAACCCCCCACATGTCACCCCCACATGTAACCCCCACATGTAACCCCCACATGTAACCCCCCACATGTAACCCCCACATGTCACCCCCCACATGTCACCCCCCACATGTAACCCCCACATGTAACCCCCCACATGTCACCCCAACATGTTACCCCCACATGTAACCCCCCACATGTCACCCCCACATGTCACCCCCACATGTAACCCCCACGTGTCACCCCCACATGTCACCCCCCACATGTAACCCCCCACATGTCATTCCCACATGTAACTCCCACATGTAACCCCCACATGTCACCCCCACATGTAACCCCCCACATGTCACCCCCACATGTAACCCCCACATGTCACCCCCACATGTCACTTCCAAAGGAATTTCCAACATCTCCAAATCTGCAGCTTTTATTAACCCCTTCCCTCCTAAGGAAATACAAATGTTAATGCCTAAGCACAATTTTGCAACTTTTTACACGTGTTAGTAATAGACATTGGAGCCGTCAAAAAATTAGTTCTGTTTCGTATAAAAAAAAATCGTAATTTGTGTACGAAAATTTAATTCGGATTCGTGTATGAAATACGAATTTCATCTGAATCGTTATAAATCGTTAATATCGTTACGAATCGTTACGAATATCGACACTGGAATACGAAATTTCGTATTTCGTTCTTCCTCTGAGTGATTGGTGAACAATAGACTTGTGTTATGTAACGTTAATACGTTTTCGGATAATTGGTTATTATTCGTAGAGTGTCGATATTCGTTATACTGAATCTCGAATTCATTCGAATCATTCGTTATATCCGCTATCATTTCTTCTTTGGATTCGGATAATTTGGATCCGAAATTCGTAAACGAAATTTCGTACAGAATTCGTATTCGTAAAAATTCGTAATTCGGATTCGTACGAATGTACAAATTTCGAAAAATTCGGATGAATTTCCGATTCGTACGAAACAAATCGCACATGTCTAGTTAGTAAAAAACGTACATATCATGCATTTGCATCCAGGCGGATTATACCGCGTTCTTTTCAGGACAAATTGGGCTTTCATTTGTTGGTAAATGGAAACGGATATCTCCTGAATTTTTTTTTATTATCAAAGGAAAACTGGCCCAAAATAGTAAAAAAATATATTTATTTTAATTAAGCTGTATATTTGTTGCTACTACCATAAACTACTACCAAAAAACTACCCAAAATGAATTCTCCTGCTCCCGACGATCGCAGTGATACCCCATATGTGTATGTTATTTGTAGTTGGTACCCGTAGTACCGCCCAGAAACAACCGTGCGTATTTTGTATTTTATTATCCTACTTAAAACACACCGACATTGATACTAATTTAAAATAATAAAAATCCTCCCCAAACAATTCTGACCCTGACCTTTGACCCTGACCTTGACCCAAACATTAACCCTGGCACTGACCCAAACATTAACCCTGGCATTGACCCAAACATTAACCCTGGCACTGACCTAGATCAAACCTTGATCTAGGAATTCCTTTTTTTCATATTATTATTATTATTATTATAAGACATGTTCGGTTCGTTTCGTTCTGAATTAAAATTCGGATGAATTTCCGAATTAGAATACTACCTAGAGGACAGGAGCCACACTGAGGCAGAGATTCTGTCAGCTCTGCAGGGGCGGGCCCAGAGGGGGTGGACGCTATGCCAGCTTCAGACCGGAATGGTTGTACGCGGCAATGGCACCAACCTTCTCTCCACCCTTCGACATGGACACTTGACCCATTTTCCATGCTTGGCACATGTCCTGAATTTTGTGGTGCAGCGGTTCTTGAGCAGGTACCCGGGCTTACAAGATCTCCTGAGGTAGGCCAGAAAAGTCTGTGGTCATTTCCGCAGGTCATACAATGCCAATGCTCGGCTGCCTGACATTCAAAGGGAATGCGACCTGCCCACCAACCACCTCATTTGTAACATGCCCACCATTTGGAACTCAACGTTGGCAATGCTTTCTGAAGGCACATTCAGTGCTGCTGGAGGGTTTGTAACAGATCAAAGCGTGCGCCTGTCCACAGACTTTGTTGATAGGCTCACATTCATAAAAATGAATCAGTCTTGGAGCAGCAGCTATCAAGCACCTGATGCTGATGTAACTGATTGAATTTGCTATGGACCTGGGATCCCATAAAGACTGCCTATGCTGACTATCCTATTCCTCCTCAATCTTGATGATGTTAGCTTCCAACAATATTTTTGGTTTAGGGCACCACCACCACCCAAGGCCCAATTTTTCTGCCCCTGTTAACACGGACTTGTAATTACAATTTCTGATCTAATATTTCACAGCAGAGCCCGTTCCTGCGCCCAACAAGAGTAACTGTGAGGGCTTACAGTGTTGTGACACCACCAACACCCAAGGTCCAATTTTCTGCAGAGTATATAGGGCAGGCCGTATAATATATATACTGCTGTTCAGAGTTTTTTTGCTGCGGGGTTCCCCTTAATATCCATACCAGACCTGAAGGGCCATCCACGCCGTTTTTTTTGTTGGTGTTTTTGATATTTTTATCTATATTGCCAGGATCCAATAATACATTACAGCCGCGAGCAGTTTTAAAGTGGTTATAAACCCTTTACAACCACTTAAAACTACAGGCAAGCCTATAATTAGGCTTGCCTGTAGCTGCACTGGATATCTCCTAAACCTGCGCGGTTTAGGAGATATCCCTGTATTTGCATGTCCCAATATCATGCGACACATGCGCACCTAGGCCAACTGAAGAAATGGCACGTACGCTCCCGCGCTATGCATACTAGCTCATTATGCCTTTATCTTGCAGGGTGTTTTTTTTTTTTTTTTTCAGGAGGGTTTACAACCACTTTAAATGAAATTTTTTCCTTTAGAAATGTCATTTTGCTGTGGCACTGTTATAAACATGGGAAAAATACAGTACTTTACAGGCATACTAAGGACACCCTCCAGGCACGATATTTAACCACCTGATTACTTGGCCCCCTTAACCCCCCTCGTGACCAGACCAATTTTCAGCTTTCGGCGCTGATGCACTTGGAATGACAATTGCGCGGTCATACGACACTGTACCCAAATGAAATTGTTATCATTTTTTCCCCACAAATAGAGCTTTCTTTTGGTGGTATTTGATCACCTCTGCGTTTTTTATTTTTTGCGCAATAAACAAAAAGAAGAGCGACAAATTAAAAAAAAAAACAATATTTTTTACTTTTTGCTATAATAAATATCCCCAAAAAATTTATAAAAAAACATTTTTTTTCCTCAGTTTAGGCCGATACGTATTCTTCTACATATTTTTGGTAAAATAAAATCGCAATTAGCGATTATTGATTAGTTTGCACAAAAGTTATAGCGTTTACAAAATAGGGGATAGTTTTATAGCATTTTTATTAATATTTTTTTTTTTACTAGTAATGGCGGTGATCAGCGATTTTTATTGTGACTGCGACATTATGGCGGACACATCGGACATTTTTGACACATTTTTGGCACCATTGTCATTTATACAGCAATCAATGCTATTTAAATGCATTGATTCCTGTATAAATGACACTGGCAGCGAAGGGGTTAACCACTAGGGGGAGGGGAGGGGTTAATTATGTTCCCTGGAGTGTTTCTTACTGTAGGGGGAGGGGACTCACAAGGGGAGGAGACCGATCGGTGTTTCTCTATACAGAGAAGACACCATCGGCTCCTCTCCTCTGACAGGACCGTTGATCTGTGTGTTTACACACACAGCTCCACGGTCCCGCTGTGTTACCGGGCAATCGCGGGTGCCCAGCGGACATCGCAGCCGCTGGGCACGCGCATCGGGTGCCCAGTGACACGGCGAGAGCGCGCGCGCGCTCCCGGCGGCGCGCGCGCGCTCCCTGGAGTGCACTGAAGGGGAGGACGTCATATGACGTACTCCCGGCACAACAGATCCGCGCTGTAGCCGTCATTTGGCTATGGCGCGGATCTCAGGCAGTTAACCACTTCAATACCAATCACTAGAGACCAGTGACATCACAAGACCCTTCATATTCATGAGAACACAGCCTATCCAATCACTAGAGACCAGTGACATCACTGAGACCCTTCATATTCATGAGAACACAGCCTATCCAATCACTAGAGACCAGTGACATCACCGAGACCCTTCATATTCATGAGAACACAGCCTATCCATCACTAGAGACCAGTGACATCACTGAGACCCTTCATATTCATGAGAACACAGCCTATCCAATCACTAGAGACCAGTGACATCACAAGACCCTTCATATTCATGAGAACACAGCCTATCCAATCACTAGAGACCAGTGACATCACCGAGACCCTTCATATTCATGAGAACACAGCCTATCCGATCACTAGAGACCAGTGACATCACAAGACCCTTCATATTCATGAGAACACAGCCTATCCAATCACTAGAGACCAGTGATGTCACCGAGACCCTTCATATTCATGAGAACACAGCCTATCCAATCACTAGAGACCAGTGACATCACCAAGACTTTTCATATTATGAGACCGCAGCCTATCCATTCATTCTTGATATCAATACAGAATAACTGCCGGCACTGAGTGTCTATTTAAGATTTGAGCTTCAGAAAGAAAACCAGTTTCCTCCATATGGGTTTGATGCACCTCCGGCTCCTCCAGGCTTTTCTTAAAGGCCATTAAAATGAAAGTTGTCCGGGTTCTTTGGATGGAAAGGATTCTGTGCCCGTGTCTGAAACACTTTAAATGGTGACGCGTTCTGAGAGATGCTTTTTTATTTGTTTATTTTATTTTTTTTTCCTTTTTTGCTGATAGGCATTTCTGTGTGAACCACAAAGGCAGAGTTTCTGGGTGTAAATTAATTTTTCATCGCCCTGTTTCGGAGCCGGAACACATGTTGTTTCCTGAAGAAGAAGAAAAAAGAGACGGTAAAAAAAAAAATATATATAATAAATAACAGACAATTAATTGAGAGGAATGCTTCTCGTTACTGTCACCTGGAAGAGCTGAGGCGAGCGGGCGACTTCAAAGGCTGCGCTTGTCATGTGTGTGATGGATACCCGCGGATGAGAGACGCAGGAAGAGGCTTCGCTTGTTGGACAGTATCCTTTGAATTTACAGAGCGGCTCCTTAGTGGGTCACCGTGAGATTTCTGACACATCAGCTGTTGACTTGGCTTTATAAAGCTAATGATCTGTTACAAGACGGATGTGACACATTATTATAGGGGTTATGTGATTGGTGCAATGTGCAAAACTAACATTTCATGGGTTCTTCCCTTCATCCATTGTAAATGAACTGAGCCCAAAAACACGAAAGCCGGGAGCCATAGAAGTCATAAAATCTGCTCACCTTTCACCCCTTCGTTTTATGAATCATCCCCAAATATCAGACCTTGGCCAAAGTCACAGAAATGTCCCTCTTTAGCCAACTCCAGTACTCCCCTTAGCAGTGTTGTGGGCATTACAAGAATCCCACCATGCCCCCCTAGCACAGCTCCAAGGTATTCTCTTCCAGAATGCCAAAATAACTGTGTACAATGAGGTACCACTGGACTCCCAAGTGCCAAAATGCCATTGTCATGATTATGGAACCCTCAAGAGTCAGTGTGTCATGGTCCTGGGGCCCTCAGGAGTCAGTGTGTCATGGTTCTGGAACCCTCAAGAGTCAGTGTGTCATGGTCCTGGGGCCCTCAGGAGTCAGTGTGTCATGGTTCTGGAACCCTCAAGTGTCAGTGTGTCATGGTTCTGGGGCCCTCAGGAGTCAGTGTGTCATGGTTCTGGAACCCTCAAGAGTCAGTGTGTCATGGTTCTGGAACCCTCAAGAGTCAGTGTGTCATGGTTCTGGAACCCTCAAGAGTCAGTGTGCCATGGTTCTGGAACCCTCAAGAGTCAGTGTGTCATGGTTCTGGAACCCTCAAGAGTCAGTGTGTCATGGTTCTGGAACCCTCAAGAGTCAGTGTGTCATGGTTCTGGAACCCTCAAGAGTCAGCGTGTCATGGTTCTGGAACCCTCAAGAGTCAGCGTGTCATGGTTCTGGAACCCTCAAGAGTCAGCGTGTCATGGTTCTGGAACCCTCAAGAGTCAGTGTGTCATGGTTCTGGAACCCTCAAGAGTCAGTGTGTCATGGTTCTGGAACCCTCAAGAGTCAGTGTGTCAGGGTTCTGGAACCCTCCAGAGTCAGTGTGTCATGGTTCTGGAACCCTCCAGAGTCAGTGTGTCATGGTTCTGGAACCCTCCAGAGTCAGTGTGTCATGGTTCTGGAACCCTCCAGAGTAATGCCCCGTACACACGGTCGGATTTTCTGGCGGAAAATGTCCGATCGGACAATGTTGTCGGAAATTCCAACCGTGTGTGGGCTCCATCGGACTTTTTCAGTCGGAATTTCCGACGGAAAAAGTTTTATCTCCTGCTCTCAAATTTTCCGACAACAAAGTCCTATGGGTCTTTTTCCCGATCGTGTGTAGCGAATTCCGACGGACAAAGTGCCACGTCATGGTTCTGGAACCCTCCAGAGTCAGTGTGTCATGGTTCTGGAACCCTCCAGAGTCAGTGTGTCATGGTTCTGGAACCCTCCAGAGTCAGTGTGTCATGGTTCTGGAACCCTCCAGAGTCAGTGTGTCATGGTTCTAGGACTTCAAAGTGTCACTATGTCATTGTTCTGGGGCTCTCAAGTGTTAGTGTGCCATTATTCTTAAGTCCCCAAAGATCACTGTTAGCAATCTTTATAGACAAGTGTCAGTTCCTGGTTGTTTTGGACCCCCAAGTCTCATTGCATCATTGTTTTAGAACCCCGAAAAGTAAGGGTGAAATTGTTTTGGGACCCCCAAGTGTAAGTTTGTGATTGTTTTTGAACCCCCAAGTGTCAGTGTGTCATTGTTCTAGACCTCCCCAGTGTCAGTAGGTCATTGTTCTAGACCCCCCAGTGCCAGTAGGTCATTGTTCTAGACCCCCCAGTGTCAGTAGGTAATTGTTCTAGACCCCCCAGTGTCAGTAGGTCATTGTTCTAGACCCCCCAAGTCTCAGTGTGTCATTGTTCTAGACCCCCCCAGTGTCAGTAGGTCATTGTTCTAGACCCCCCAGTGTCAGTAGGTCATTGTTCTAGACCCCCCAGTGTCAGTAGGTCATTGTTCTAGACCCCCCAAGTCTCAGTGTGTCATTGTTCTAGACCCCCCCAGTGTCAGTAGGTCATTGTTCTAGACCCCCCAGTGTCAGTAGGTCATTGTTCTAGACCCCCCAAGTGTCAGTAGGTCATTGTTCTTGTTCTTCTTTTTCTTCCCATATGGAGAATGTTTGTAGTTGTATTCTTTGTATTCTTCAGCATCTCTGAAGTAATTATTACAATACTAAAGAGTTTCCAGGAAGCTTCTGCTCTGTTTCTAAAGAAATAAAACTGTTCTAATTATTTGTTAAACAAAATAGTACATAAGGACACAATGATCTGATCTGTGTACTTCATAAGAACTCCTCAGTGTGGATGGAATGGGCCCAGTTCTTCCTCCGCGTACCAAGAAGATATGAGGAAATTCGGGATCTGTGTATTCTGCCAGTTCTTCCCAGAATTCCTCTTCTTATATCCAGTTTAAAGTCGGGAGGGAGCAGATTGAGCGCCCAATCATCGGGCCGCATGTGACTCCCCTCCACACCCGACTTTCCATCTTGTAATATAATAGGAAGACATGGAGACATCAGTCAAAGAGAAGCTTCTTCTGCTTTCCAGGCCCCTCCTCCTAACCACATAAACACCCCGAGAGCCTCTAACCCCAATCTGATGCTATTTTAGGAAAGGTTTTTTTTTTGGACCTTTTAAAAGAACTCAACTGAACACGACTTCCATCTAAATGTCCCCCTGAACAGAACTCCACCGCAATACGATACAACAACACGCCTTTCAAAATGGGTCAAATGATTTTGTAAATCCAGAGGGGGCACCAGCATTGGGCAGAACCAATTACAATTACAAGTATTCGAGAAAGTATTATGAATCCAGGAATATTATCAGGTCAAATAATATTATAAAGGGGCATAGTGGGGTCTTTATCTCTTCCTATTTTACTCTCTCTCTCCCCTTCCATCTCTCATTCTCTCTTGTTCTCCCTCCCCCCTTGATCTCTCTATCTCCTTCTCTCTCTCTCCCCCCGCTCTCTCTCTCTCTTTCCCTCCTTCTCTCCCCCCCCTCTCTCTCCTTCTCTCTCTCTCTCTCTGTCCCCTCCCTCTCGCTCTCCTCTCTCTCGTTCTCTCTCTCTCCCTCTCTCTCTCCTTCTTTCTCTCTCTCTCCCTCCTTCTCACTCTCTCTCGCTCTCCTCTCTCTCGTTCTCTCTCTCTCCCTCTCTCTCTCTCTTCTTTCTCTCTCTCTCCCTCCTCTCTCTCTCTCTCTCTCTCCTCTCTCTCGTTCTCTCTCTCTCTCTCTCTCTCTCTCTCTCCTTCTCTCTCTCTCTCTCTCTCTCTCTCTCTCCCTCCTTCTCTCTCTCTCTCGCTCTCTCTCTCTCTCTCTCTCTCTCTCTCCCTCCTCTCTCTCTCTCTCTCTCCCTCTCCCTCCCCCTCTCTCTCTCTCTCTCTCTCTCTCTCTCTCCCTCCCTCCCCCCCTCTCATGTATCGGGGGAGGGGGGGCCCATGTACCGGGGGAGGGGGGGCCCATGTATCGGGGGAGGGGGGCCCATGTATCGGGGGAGGGGGGGGCCCATATATCGGGGGAGGGGGGGCCCATGTATCGGGGGAGGGGGGGCCATGTACCGGGGGAGGGGGGGCCCCATGTATCGGGGAGGGGGGCCCATGTATCGGGGGAGGGGGGCCATGTATCGGGGGAGGTGGAGCCCATGTATCGGGGGAGGGGGGGCCCATATATCGGGGGAGGGGGGCCCATGTATCGGGGAGGGGGGCCCATGTATCGGGGAGGGGGGGCCCATGTATCGGGGGAGGGGGGGCCCATGTATCGGGGGAGGGGGGGCCCATGTATCGGGGGAGGGGGGCCCATGTATCGGGGGAGGGGGGGCCCATGTACCGGGGGAGGGGGGGCCCATGTATCGGGGGAGGGGGGGCCCATATATCGGGGGAGGGGGGCCATGTATCGGGGGAGGGGGGGCCCATGTATCGGGGAGGGGGGCCCATGTATCGGGGGAGGGGGGGCCCCATGTATCGGGGGAGGGGGGGCCCATGTATCGGTAATCCGGCTCTGACATCGAGAGGGGAAAATATGAATGTTTTATAACTTTTCAGTCATATCTGAGATTGTGAACTAAAAATACTCGGAGTTCACCTTTAAAGAGAATTTATTAGCGCTGACATTGATCGGAATAAACGACATTTCAGGCTTTTATCGGTAATTATTTCTTGATAAAGTAACAATTGACTTCTTTCAGCGGATTCTGCCAGGAGAAATATTTAATGATTTGGCAGATGTGCCGAGATCAATTCCCACAACCGATACAACGCCCGCCGCGCCAATCCCGTCCTATCGCGGGCGATCGCAGTCCCTTTAGGCCGGGTATGAATTTTTAGGTGCCAAAAAAAAAGTGCTGCGCTAATCATAAATACAATGGGTTAAATTAAAGAATATTTAAACCGAACACTTCATATTCCTGATATGAGTCTGCTGCCCCGCCCCCATGTACTGGGATGAGAAAGTCTCCTTTGTTTCCTTTATGTGACATCACTGGTGATCCTGCCAGTACCTCTGCTTTCCTGTGACCAGACTTGTGCTGACATGCCCCCCTCCCCCCTCATAGCCATTCACTGGGAAGACCAGTGTGCTACTGCTCCTCCTCCCCCAGCTCTCTATTGGTTGAGCTGGACGGACTTGTGTCTTTTTTTCAACCAGACTAACTATGTAACTGTGCAGCTGAGAACAGAGGTCATGTGATCAGTTATAAAAATGGGAAAACAAATGTATATAAACATTTCTCAAATGTTACTACACAAAACATGTGGTGACCCTATAAAAGGGAATCCACCGATATCGTTTATTCGGTGCCGATACAATACCGATATTCTGCCCATCTCTCCTGCCGATAAACTTTTCAATAATAACACCAATTTTATGCACAAGTTTGGTATAAACTGAACAAGCTGTGGGTGGGTGGCTGCTGGCTGGCCTCAGTGGCCTGGCACCTTGCTGTGGGTGGGTGGCTGCTGGCTGGCCTCAGTGACCTGGCACCTTGCTGTGGGTGGGTGGCTGCTGGCTGGCCTCAGTGGCCTGGCACCTTGCTGTGGCTGTGTGGGTGAATGCTGCCTGGCCTGGCACCTTGCTGTGGGTGGGTGAATGCTGGCTGGCCTGGCACCTTGCTGTGGGTGGGTGGCTGTTGGCTGGCCTCAGTGGCCTGGCTCCTTGCTGTGGCTGTGTGGGTGAATGCTGCCTGGCCTGGCACCTTGCTGTGGGTGGGTGGCTGCTGGTTGTCCTCAGTGACCTGGCACCTTGCTTTTGCTGGCTGACCTCAGTGACCTGGCACCTTGCTGTGGGTGGGTGGGTGGATGCTGGCTGACCTCAGTGACCTGGCACCTTGCTGTGGGTTGGGTGGGTGAATGCTGGCTGACCTCAGTGACCTGGCACCTTGCTGTGGGTGGGTGGCTGCTGGCTGGCCTCAGTGGCCTGGCACCTTGCTGTGGGTTGGGTGGGTGGCTGCTGGCTGGCCTCAGTGACCTGGCACCTTGCTGTGGGTGGGTGGCTGCTGGCTGGCCTCAGTGGCCTGGCACCTTGCTGTGGGTTGGGTGGGTGGCTGCTGGCTGGCCTCAGTGACCTGGCACCTTGCTGTGGGTGGGTGGCTGCTGGCTGGCCTCAGTGGCCTGGCACCTTGCTGTGGCTGTGTGGGTGGCTTCTGGCTGGCCTGGCTCCTTGCTGTGGGTGGCTGGCCTGGCACCTTGCTGTGGGTGGCTGGCCTGGCACCTTGCTGTGGGTGGCTTCTGGCTGGCATGGCTTCTTGCTGTGGGTGGCTGGCCTGGCTCCTTGCTGTGGGTGGCTGGCCTGGCCCCTTGCTGTGGGTGTCTGCTGGCTGGCCGGCTGGCGTGTCCATCCAAGTGTCGATTTGAAGGAGGCCTGTCAGAATCAGAACGTTAGGCCCAGTGCGCGGAGGCGTAATGACGTTGTGTGTGTGTCCCACGCGCCCCTGTGAACTGGGTCTGCATAATTCTGGGCCCCAAAATGATGGCTGCTGACCACAAACAGTTTGCTGAAGACAAGCAGACTAAGGACATGGATTACTGGAACCACGTCCTGTGGTCTGATGAGACCAAGATAAAGGTATTTGGTGTCAGATGGTGTCAGGCGTGTGTGGGGGCAACCAGGTGAGGAGGACAAAGTCAAGTGTGTCTTGTCTACAGCCGAGCATGGTGGTGGGAGTGTCATGGTGGTGGGAGTGTCTTGGTGGTGGGAGTGTCTTGGTGGGGGGAGTGTCATGGTCTGGGGCTGCATGAGTGCTGCCGGCACTGTGGGGCTACAGATCATTGAGAGAACCATGAATGCCAACATGTACTGTGACATACTGAAGCAGAGCATGATCCCCTCCCTTCAGAGACTGGGCCGCAGGGCAGTATTCCAACATGATAACCACCCCAAACACACCTCCAAGACCACCACTGCCTTGCTAAAGAAGCTGAGGGTAAAGGTGATGGACTGGCCAAGCATGTCTCCAGACCTAAACCCTATTGATCATCTGTGGGACATCCTCAAACGGAAGGTGGAGGAGCGCAAGGTCTCCAACATCCACCAGCTCCGTGATGTCATCATGGAGGAGGGGAAGAGGACTCCAGTGACAACCTGTGAAGCTCTGGTGACCTCCATGCCCAAGAGGGTTAAGGCAGTGCTGGAAAATAATGGCGGCCACACAAAATATTGACACTTTAGGCCCAATTTGGAGATTTTCACTTAGGGGTGTCCTGACTTTTGTTGCCAGCGGTTTAGACATTAATGGCTGTGTGTTGAGTTATTTTGAGGGGACGGCAAATTTACACTGTTATACAAGCTGTACACTCACTACTTTACATTGTAGACAAGTGTCATTTCTTCAGTGTTGTCATATGAATGTCACTGAGGGGTGTACTTACTTTTGTCAGATACTGTATATATGGTTTGTGTGCTCTAGAATTAACTTTAGTGTATTTTTTACTGGTATTTTGCATAAACAAGTGTGCAAAAAATACCAAACCAAATACCAAACCATCAGTGAAAGGGATAAACAAAAATATATTGTTTCAATGGGAATCTTGTGATAATAGAAAAATAAGTTTTTATTCAAATATTTTGGTACATATTGTCTGTGGCATAGTTACCAGTAACACCTGAGAAGTTCCGTGGTCCTCTTCCTTTCCGTGCCCATTGGATAAGATAAGTCAATAATTTCTGGCAATGGCGGGTTGTTGGTGTCGGAGATTGACGGGTTGTTGGAGTCGGAGATTGACGGGTTGTTGGTGTCGGAGATTGACGGGTTGTTGGTGTCGGAGATTGACGGGTTGTTGTGTCGGAGAATGGCGGGTTGTTGGTGTCGGAGATTGACGGGTTGTTGGTGTTGGAGATTGACGGGTTGTTGGTGTCGGAGATTGGCGGGTTGTTGGTGTCGGAGATTGACGGGTTGTTGGTGTCGGAGATTGACGGGTTGTTGGTGTCAGAGATTGACGGGTTGTTGGTGTCGGAGCTTGATGGGTTGTTGGTGTCGGAGATTGACGGGTTGTTGGTGTCGGAGATTGACGGGTTGTTGGTGTCGGAGATTGGCGCGTTGTTGGTGTCGGAGAATGACGGGTTGTTGGTGTCGGAGATTGGCGGGTTGTTGGTGTCGGAGAATGACGGGTTGTTGGTGTCGGAGATTGATGGGTTGTTGGTGTCGGAGATTGATGGGTTGTTGGTGTCGGAGATTGACGGGTTGTTGGTGTCGGAGATTGGCGGGTTGTTGGTGTCGGAGAATGACGGGTTGTTGGTGTCGGAGATTTACGGGTTGTTGGTGTCGGAGAATGACGGGTTGTTGGTGTCGGAGAATGACGGGTTGTTGGTGTCGGAGAATGACGGGTTGTTGGTGTCGGGGATTGACGGGTTGTTGGTGTCAGAGAATGACGGGTTGCTGGTGTCGGGGATTGACGGGTTGTTGGTGTCGGAGAATGACGGGTTGTTGGTGTCGGAGATTGATGGGTTGTTGGTGTCGGAGATTGACGGGTTGTTGGTGTCGGAGATTGACGGGTTGTTGGTGTCGGAGATTGGCGGGTTGTTGGTGTCGGAGATTGGCGGGTTGTTGGTGTCGGAGAATGACGGGTTGTTGGTGTCGGAGATTTACGGGTTGTTGGTGTCGGAGAATGACGGGTTGTTGGTGTCGGAGAATGACGGGTTGTTGGTGTCGGAGAATGACGGGTTGTTGGTGTCGGGGATTGACGGGTTGTTGGTGTCAGAGAATGACGGGTTGCTGGTGTCGGGGATTGACGGGTTGTTGGTGTCGGAGAATGACGGGTTGTTGGTGTCGGAGATTGATGGGTTGTTGGTGTCGGAGATTGACGGGTTGTTGGTGTCGGAGATTGACGGGTTGTTGGTGTCGGAGATTGGCGGGTTGTTGGTGTTGGAGAATGACGGGTTGTTGGTGTCGGAGATTGGCGGGTTGTTGGTGTCGGAGAATGACGGGTTGTTGGTGTCGGAGAATGACGGGTTGTTGGTGTCGGAGATTGACGGGTTGTTGGTGTCGGGGATTGACGGGTTGTTGGTGTCGGAGATTGACGGGTTGTTGGTGTCGGAGATTGACGGGTTGTTGGAGTCGGAGATTGACGGGTTGTTGGTGTCGGAGATTGACGGGTTGTTGGTGTCGGAGATTGACGGGTTGTTGTGTCGGAGAATGGCGGGTTGTTGGTGTCGGAGATTGACGGGTTGTTGGTGTTGGAGATTGACGGGTTGTTGGTGTCGGAGATTGGCGGGTTGTTGGTGTCGGAGATTGACGGGTTGTTGGTGTCGGAGATTGACGGGTTGTTGGTGTCGGAGATTGACGGGTTGTTGGTGTCGGAGATTGACGGGTTGTTGGTGTCGGAGATTGACGGGTTGTTGGTGTCGGAGATTTGGCGGGTTGTTGGTGTCGGAGAATGACGGGTTGTTGGTGTCGGAGATTGGCGGGTTGTTGGTGTCGGAGAATGACGGGTTGTTGGTGTCGGAGATTGATGGGTTGTTGGTGTCGGAGATTGACGGGTTGTTGGTGTCGGAGATTGACGGGTTGTTGGTGTCGGAGATTGACGGGTTGTTGGTGTTGGAGAATGACGGGTTGTTGGTGTCGGAGATTGGCGGGTTGTTGGTGTCGGAGAATGACGGGTTGTTGGTGTCGGAGAATGACGGGTTGTTGGTGTCGGAGATTGACGGGTTGTTGGTGTCGGGGATTGACGGGTTGTTGGTGTCGGAGATTGACGGGTTGTTGGTGTTGGTGTCGGAGAATGTCGGGTTGTTGGTGTCGGGGATTGACGGGTTGTTGGTGTCGGGGATTGACGGGTTGTTGGTGTCGGGGATTGACGGGTTGTTGGTGTCGGGGATTGACGGGTTGTTGGTGTCGGAGATTGACGGGTTGTTGGTGTCGGGGATTGACGCGTTGTTGGTGTCGGAGATTGACGGGTTGTTGGTGTCGGGGATTGACGGGTTGTTAGTGTCGGAGATTGACGGGTTGTTGGTGACGGAGATTGATGGGTTGTTGGTGTCGGAGATTGGCAGGTTGTTGGTGTCGGAGATTGATGGGTTGTTGGTGTCGGAGATTGACGGGTTGTTGGTGTCTGGGATTGACGGGTTGTTGGTGTCGGGGATTGACGGGTTGTTGGTGTGGGAGATTGACGGGTTGTTGGTGTCGGGGATTGACGGGTTGTTGGTGTCGGAGATTGACGGGTTGTTGGTGTCGGGGATTGACGGGTTGTTGGTGTCGGAGATTGACGGGTTGTTGGTGTCGGAGATTGATGGGTTGTTGGTGTCGGAGATTGATGGGTTGTTGGTGTCGGGGATCGCTGCTCCTTCCATGCGGAGGTCATACGGGGGAGTTGATGGAAGTTTGGAAAGTCGTATTCGCTACTTTTTAGCAATTCTTCTCTTAGGAGCTGCGGGTGACACCTCCGTCTTTGTCACTCATGATAACTAGCACCCTGCAGCTGTCAAACTCCTCCTCAACGTAGAAGCATTTGTCTAACGGGCCGCTAATTATTTTCTCCTTTTATTTTTCTGTTGGGGGGGTTGATGTGGGAACAGAACATGACAAGACAGGTTCTCCTCAGCGGTGCGAAGTGCCGTCACATCTTGACGTCTGAGTCACGGAGAACTCCCAGAACTTCCTGCAGGTAATGAGCAGACGGAGGATTTTATACCATTTTCATCAATAAAATATTGAGTGATGTGGGAAGATGTGGAACCCCGGGGGATGTGAACAATTCCTAAATCAGAGCTCCGGGGCAAACACCAAAAAAAAAAAAACAATATATTTTATGAAGTGAACAACTTTTTAGTTGTAAAACACCAAAATATGAGATTTTTTGTATTATTGTTAATATCTTTAATTTTCTTTCTTTTTAATACTATATGAGGGGCCGTCATATACTGTATATATATATATTTGTTAGAGCCTTGCATCCTTATATTTGGCCCCTAGATGTCTCTTTGCTGGGTATATTGGGTAACTCAAAATGTTCTTTCAGATGCCCATTTTTCCCTTTTAAAAAATGGCCGCTACTCGATATATGGCAGATATCCGGCTCTGTTTTTTTTTTTACTGATTGCATGTGTTTTATATAAGACAAATGATGACGTCATTTTTGACGAAACGTGTTGGCAAAAGCCGGAAGCCCTTACGTCACTATGCAGTTGCGCTTTTTTACCAAGAAATCTGGGAGTTGTGGTTGTATGTGGAACTCTATCTAGAGAAGTAAATGTTTTTAACCGGTCTTAGTAAATTTGTATCGGATTTACACTTTTGGGAGCTGTTCAGCTCTTTTTCACTTTTACATGTTAGGGCGGAGTAGGAGATGAGCGCCGGGACTTAAGCCTCATACACACAATCGGATTTTCCGCAGACAAAACATCAGAATTTTGTCCAAAGGGCATTGGCCATGAACTTGTCTTGCATACAAACGGCACACAATTGGCGGCCAACAAACACGAACATAGTGACGCACTACGTGGCTTTTCAGCTCTTAAGCGCCACCCTTTGGGCACCTTCTGCTAATGTTGTGTTTGGTGAGCATTGATTCCGAGCATGCGTGTTTGTACTTTTGGACTGAGGGACTTCTATACAGACGATCGGAAAATCTGACAACAGAAATTTGTCCGCGGAAAATTTATAAGCCTGCCATCCACCATCTGTCCACGGAAAATCCGACAATTGCACACAAACAGTTGGATTTTAGGCCAACAGTCTGTCGTCACACAATTGCCGGTGGAAAATCCGATCGCGTGTACGAAGCTTTAGGCAGTGGAGTTTTATCATGCCTGGTGTTCCCGCGGGCGCTGTTTGACTTTTCTTGTGAGAGCCGCACCTCCTTTGGTCGGCCTCGTAGTGTGGCGGGTGGAAGACGCACGCGGTTTGAACAGTCAGAGGACTTTAAAGAGATTATTTTGCACTTTATTGCACACTTATGGTCAATTATAAGTTTTTTTGCGGATTGATGTTAAATACCACAAGCAATTGTTTGCATTTTTATTTTCACGGACTATAATTTTATTTCAGTTTATAATATTTTATTTTGTTTAAATTTAGTTGTTTTACTCTTTGGGGAAAAGTGCTGCACTTGTATTTATTTGAAATTTTTGTCCAGTATTGTTACTGTTTATTAGTTAGTTCCGTTTCGTTTGTTCAGACGCGGCATTCGTTATTTTTGAATAATTGGAGCTGTCAAAAAACAAAAACATTGCCCGGCTGCTTTTTTTTTTTTTAAAACAACATTGCTCAGCCCCTGAAAAAGATAAAACGAAACATTGTTTATTTTTGTATCTTTCTGTTTCTTCATCTGCAGATCAAAGGGATGAACTTCGATCTGCTGATGAAGTCAGTTTTAGACCTGAAAATGTGTTCATTTTCGTTTCAATCGTATTTTTATTTATTTTTTCATTTTTGTGGTTATTTGTTATGATCGCAATTCGAAAATCAGAAAGAGAATCTGAAAATTTTAAAGAATAACTAACTATTACATTTTTGGTATTGGAATTTCCTTTCTAATTTGGCTGTTAGTGAACGTAATGAATAAAAATGTATCCAAAGTTACAAATTATCTGAAACAATAAATGCCGCATCTAAACAAATGGAATGGAACAAATGAATAAATAATAAAAACTTTTTATTATTAATAAAAAGTTTTTATTATTATTATTGCTTATTATTATTATTAGTTCCGTTCCATTTGATAAATCGGATACATTTGTATACGTAATGTTCACTAACAGCCAAATTAGAAAGGAAATTCCAATACCTATAATTTAATAGTTAGTTATTCTTTAGAATTTTCTTTATTTTTTGATTTACGAATTTTCAAATTTATGAATTTTCGAATTTACGAATTGCTTGAATTTGCGAATTTTTGAATTTACAATTTTATGAATTTTCAAATTTTCGAATTTCTATCTTAACGAATGACCCGAAAAACGAAAAAATGAATGAAACAAAAACAAACAGATTTTTCGGCAGTGCACATGTCTCTTGGTTTTGCCGTTTTTCAGCCTTTACAGCCAAACTGAAGGCAAATCAGACACTGAAGTGTTCAAGCAGCGCTGGCGACTAGCGCTGGCTCTTGGAGACAGTTGGCAGCCTATGGTGAAATGCCGGTCTTATGGGGCCCACACACATTCAGCGTAAAGCTGGCCACACATATTACAGTTTCCCAGACGGCTTCCCCAGCTTCTCCTCCTGGCCAATGTGGTCGCTTCTCCTCCATCCGGTCCTAGGACCCTTTTCGTGTCCTGATTGGCCGGGAGGAGAAGCAGGAAGGCCATAGAGAATGTTAATTCGCTAACGTCACAAGTGGGTGAGCCCAACCTTTTTTTAAGCCAATTAGAGCCTCAGGCTCTGACCATGTGCTTTAAAAAAAAAAATCCATGCGTCCGGCGCCCTGGATGGAGATTAGGGAGTAGACATGTGCACAATGGAAAAATTTGTTTAGTTTCGTTTCTGTTCGTTTCCGTTGATTCGTAATTTCGTAAGTCGTCGGTGTTCGTATTCGGACTCGTTCGTATTTTCGTAAGAGTTATTTTTTCGTTGATTAGTTTTTCCGTTAGTCTCATTTTCGTTTATTTGAAATTCGTATTTTCGTTATATTTGGTATTCGGACACATTCGTATTTTCGTATATTTAGTTACATTCGTACTTTCGTAACATTGTTTTCGTAGATTGGTAATCGGAGCATAATTCATAATTTTATGTAATGTGTATTCTATTTATATGTTTAAGAAACAAAGAATTTCACTCTCACAAGTCAGAACTTAACTCAAAAATCCACCAAAACACAGTCCCTCCGACCCAACCACGTTTATCAACTAACAAAAAAAAGTAACAAATTTACGAATCCATTCGAAGCACGTTAAGCAGCGCCATTCTAAGAGACACGGAAAATTACGAATCAACAAACAAAAAAAAAAAGTTACAAATGTACGAATTTTTTCGTTAATTTTGATTTTCGTTATTTTTTAATCTTTGTTCGGTATTTTCGTTGTTTCTGTTTTCGTTTTCGGATTTTCATTCTTTCGTAGTTTCGTTGTTTCTAATTTTAATTATTTTGTATTTTCGTTGTTTTTCATATTCGTTTGTTTCGATAATTCGTTATTCGTTAAAATTTTTACTAAATCATTTGTTCATTCGTACGATACGAATGAACGTATATAACGAATTTGAACGGAAAACAAATTCGTAACTAAACGAATTGCACATGTCTATTAGGGAGCGGTGGATAGAGATTAGGGGGGTGACGCCCCCACGCACCTTATGGACCGGCCGCTGATGCATGATAATCTTATGTTCTTTCTCGCCCCTGATGAAGGGGGGGTGTAGACCCCTGAAACACGTTGGCTATCTATCGTTCTGTGCCCCCGACCTTTAATGGAATAAAGTTGTATCTGTACCCCTTACCGGTGTGAGGCCCGCTTCTTTGCCATTTTGGTAACTACAAGATTACCCGTCTCAAAAAATGATATAAAATGAATTTGGGTCAAATAATTGTCAGTCAAACGATCACGGCACTGAAAAAATTACTTGCTAATAAAAGGGGTGTAAAGATGCTGTAATTGAGAATTGAGTTAATCTAGTTTATTTTTTTTATACCACAAATCTCATATTCTCCAGTTTTACTTTAAAATACGGGTCAGAGATTAGCGTAACCCGGAGCTGCGAATAATGGGCGCGCGTGTCTCTTCTGCGTGACCTAAAAGCACTTTGTCGCTGTCCGCTTGTTACATTCTGTCATTCATAGTTATTTCTAAGCTTCAAGTGGCGCTAACCAAAAATTATCTTCTGAGAAAAAGAAAAGCCGCCAAAAATCCCGCTCTGAATAGGCGCCATTATATTAAATTGTACTCTTCCGCGTCCTCTTTGGGAGTTTTGACCTTTTCTGTTCTCGAGCTTGAAAAGTATCTCGGCTCCGACATCCGCCCACTCGCTCGCTCCGCCGGGCGCCCGCTGACAATATCCAGAGCGAAGGGAGCTCTTGTTTAATGCCTTCTTCATTGATTGACGGCGGTAACATTTACATCCCGTCAGCGCTACGGAAAGAAGGAATTAAACCGTTCCAGAGAAACCGCTAATTATTATCACCGAGGATTTTTATTTTAATTTTTTATTAATTTTTTAGGGAGAGAAGCCGATCGGCTCGCTGCAGCCGAGGCTCATTGTGTCATCCGGAACGCGGCTTCTCTTGGTTGCCTTTTTGTTTCTGACCGAGATCTTGAAACAATTTATTTTGGGGACTTGATGCAAAGACTGAAGGGGGGAACCCTGTTGTGATTGGTTGCCAGGCAACGCACATTTTTTTTTCGGAGACGGCTTGTCCGTCAGGCAGGACATGGAGGAACTATGATGGTGATGAGTCAATGAGGAAGACTCGCTGCGCGACGTGAACACCAACAATTTGTACAATTTAGCAAATTTTGGGCACTTTTCCTTTTTCACCTTCTTCCTGCCCACACTACAGCTGAAAGACTGCTACAGCGCGGGCTTAGTGTGCCGGAAGGGCGTCCATGGATGTCTTCTCATGATCGCGCTGCTCTCACGCCACCCTGAGCCGCACAGGCAGAGTGCTCTGTGATCGTCGAGTCCTCAAGGTAAAGGGCCAATCACAGCGGCCCTTTACCGCGCAATCAGTTGTCAGCCAATGACAGCTGATCACAGGATGTAAGCACAAGCCGCGCTTGCGCTTGTGCTGAAAGCATTCAGAGAGAAGAAGAAAGGGACATCAGCACTGCCCACCAGTGCTGCTAATCATTGCCCATCTGTGCAGCCTTATCAGTGCCCATCAGTGCAGCATATCAGTGCCCATCAGTGCCACCTATCAGTGCCGCCTATCACTGCATATCAGTGCCGCCTATCATTGCCCCTTCAGTACCACCTATCAGTGCCACCTATCATTGCCCATCAGTGCTGCCTATCAGTGCAGACTACCAGTGCCCATCAGTGCCGCCTATCAGTGTTCATCAGTGCCCCCTATCAGTGCCACCTATCAGTGCAGCCTCATCAGTGCCACCTATTAGCGCCCATCAGTGCAGCCTATCAGTGTCCATCAGTGCCACCTATAAGTGCACATCAGTGCAGCACATCAGTGCCCATCATTCTACCCTCATCAGTGCCCATCAGTGCAGCATATGAGTGACCATCAGTGCCACCTATCAGTGCTGCCTATCATTGCCCATCAGTGCCGCCTATCATTGCCCATCAGTGCCACCTATCATTGCCCATCAATGCCACCTATCAGTGCCAGCTATCATTGCCCATCAGTGCCCTCTATCAGAGCAGCCTACCAGTGCCCATCAGTGCCGCCTATCAGTGTTCATCAGTGCCCATCAGTGCCACCTATCAGTGCAGCCTCATCAGTGCCACCTATTAGTGCCCATCAGTGCAGCCTATCAGTGTCCATCAATGCCACCTATCAGTGCCCATCAGGGCAGCCTCATCAGTGCCCATCAGTGCAGCACATTAGTGCCCATCATTCTACCCTCATCAGTGACCATCAGTGCAGCCTCATCAGTGGCCATCAGTGCAACCTCTCAGTGGCAATAATTGCAGCTTATCAGTGCTGCCTCATCAGTGGCCATAAGTGCAGCCTATCAGTAGCTATCAGTGCCCATCAGTGCAGCCTATCAGTGCTGCCTTATCAGTGCAGTTTATCAGTGCCGCCTTATTAGTGGCCATCAGTGCAGCATTATCAGTGCCCATAGATGCAGCAGGGAGGAATTGGGAGGAGAGCTGGCTGAATCGCACAAAGTTGGGCTCTCCGGCTGTAACACAGCTTGGAGATGAACATTGGACCCCTCCGGGCCACTCTGATGGCCGCACTGCTTCTGCCAGAAGCGATCAGCAAGCAAACTCTCAGCCCAGTCCGCCCCTTCTCCACACTCGCCTTTGATTATTTCCACTCACCAAACCTGAGTAGGCGAGTGGAAATTTTGAGGGCTGGAATAATACATTGTATCGTTTTAGAAGCTGGACTTCCTCAATTCATATGCTAATGAACCGGTTAAACTAGTTTCATGCAGCCTATAATAAGACTTATCTATATAAATATATCCTGAATGTGCGCCCTTTACGAGATATTTGCTTTTTGATGGAGCCGGTGACTTAAACTGCCCAGTGCCAAAGCACCCCGGGGGAGGACAGAGGGAGATACCAAAATCCCACTAATAAACAAGTTGTAGTGGCCAGAAACCGCCACTAGATGTCAGCATACTACAAATCAATAATAACCTGATGTGGTTCAATACAAAAATACACAAAAGTGGGGCAGAACACCAGCAAGGGGTTCTAACCCTTCTCCATTCTATCCAGAGCTAAAAGAAGAAAAACAAGTTGGGTAAAAGGCTCCGCCCCTTCTTCACCGAAGATATAGAAAGATAAGAAAGATAGAGAAGGAAGATAAGAAATTCTCCTTTGACGCTCTTCGGTGTTTTGTTATCCTCGGAATGTTGCCGGTGATTACTAAAGAAAAGCTTTCAGAACCCGACAAAAACCTGCCAAACAAAAGGCGGTAATTGGAGCCGCTGAAAATAGTAACATTAGAAGAGAGTTTATTGGGGGTTGTGTTATGTATTCCATCAATTAAAATGTTGCCTTCGTTGTTCGGATATCAATAGAACCGCAGGAGGTCCTCAACCTGAAAGGAGTTCTGACCTCGGCGAACGCCAATCAGTCTCAATGAAACGCCAATCTTCCCTTCCAGAGAGCCAAAGCCCAACCGCGGGCAAAGAGAAAAGAGCTTGGCAGCCGCTCTCCTCTCCATTTATATGTCTTCACTTGTCAAATACGAGGAGATTCCACGCAATCCGAACCGAAAAGGGAAAATAGAAAAGTAACATTTGTGCACCGGACAGGAAAGGAGACTTCCTGAGATTCCCGTCACCAGGACCTTCTTCCCGGGCAACAGATATGGCTCATTATTCTCAGTGGTGAGACCCGAGGAGAGGAGAGTTATAGAGGAAGGAGCAGAGTCCTCCAGCAGAGCAGAGTATTTCAGGAGAGGAGAGTTATAGAGGAAGGAGCAGAGTCCTCCAGCAGAGCAGAGTATTTCAGGAGAGGAGAGTTATAGAGGAAGGGGCAGAGTCCTCCAGCAGTGCAGAGTATTTCAGGAGAGGAGAGTTATAGAGGAAGGAGCAGAGTCCTCCAGCAGTGCAGAGTATTTCAGGAGAGGAGAGTTATAGAGGAAGGAGCAGAGTCCTCCAGCAGAGCAGAGTATTTCAGGAGAGGAGAGTTATAGAGGAAGGAGCAGAGTCCTCCAGCAGTGCAGAGTATTTCAGGAGAGGAGAGTTATAGAGGAAGGAGCAGAGTCCCCCAGCAGAGTATTTCAGGAGAGGAGAGTTATAGAGGAAGGAGCAGAGTCCTCCAGCAGATTATTTCAGGAGAGGAGAGTTATAGAGGAAGGAGCAGAGTCCTCCAGCAGTGCAGAGTATTTCAGGAGAGGAGAGTTATAGAGGAAGGAGCAGAGTCCTCCAGCAGATTATTTCAGGAGAGGAGAGTTATAGAGGAACGAGCAGAGTCCTCCAGCAGAGTATTTCAGGAGAGGAGAGTTATAGAGGAAGGAGCAGAGTCCTCCAGCAGAGTATTTCAGGAGAGGAGAGTTATAGAGGAAGGAGCAGAGTCCTCCAGCAGAGTATTTCAGGAGAGGAGAGTTATAGAGGAAGGAGCAGAGTTCTCCAGCAGTGCAGAGTATTTCAGGAGAGGAGAGTTATAGAGGAAGGAGCAGAGTCCTCCAGCAGAGCAGAGTATTTCAGGAGAGGAGAGTTATAGAGGAAGGAGCAGAGTCCTCCAGCAGTGCAGAGTATTTCAGGAGAGGAGAGTTATAGAGGAAGGAGCAGAGTCCTCCAGCAGTGCAGAGTATTTCAGGAGAGGAGAGTTATAGAGGAAGGAGCAGAGTCCTCCAGCAGAGCAGAGTATTTCAGGAGAGGAGAGTTATAGAGGAAGGAGCAGAGTCCTCCAGCAGAGCAGAGTATTTCAGGAGAGGAGAGTTATAGAGGAAGGAGCAGAGTCCTCCAGCAGTGCAGAGTATTTCAGGAGAGGAGAGTTATAGAGGAAGGAGCAGAGTCCCCCAGCAGAGTATTTCAGGAGAGGAGAGTTATAGAGGAAGGAGCAGAGTCCTCCAGCAGATTATTTCAGGAGAGGAGAGTTATAGAGGAAGGAGCAGAGTCCTCCAGCAGTGCAGAGTATTTCAGGAGAGGAGAGTTATAGAGGAAGGAGCAGAGTCCTCCAGCAGATTATTTCAGGAGAGGAGAGTTATAGAGGAACGAGCAGAGTCCTCCAGCAGAGTATTTCAGGAGAGGAGAGTTATAGAGGAAGGAGCAGAGTCCTCCAGCAGAGTATTTCAGGAGAGGAGAGTTATAGAGGAAGGAGCAGAGTCCTCCAGCAGAGTATTTCAGGAGAGGAGAGTTATAGAGGAAGGAGCAGAGTTCTCCAGCAGTGCAGAGTATTTCAGGAGAGGAGAGTTATAGAGGAAGGAGCAGAGTCCTCCAGCAGAGCAGAGTATTTCAGGAGAGGAGAGTTATAGAGGAAGGAGCAGAGTCCTCCAGCAGTGCAGAGTATTTCAGGAGAGGAGAGTTATAGAGGAAGGAGCAGAGTTCTCCAGCAGTGCAGAGTATTTCAGGAGAGGAGAGTTATGGAAGAAGGAGCAGAGTCCTCCAGCAGAGCAGAGTATTTCAGGAGAGGAGAGTTATAGAGGAAGGAGCAGAGTCCTCCAGCAGAGTATTTCAGGAGAGGAGAGTTATAGAGGAAGGAGCAGAGTCCTCCAGCAGTGCAGAGTATTTCAGGAGAGGAGAGTTATAGAGGAAGGAGCAGAGTCCTCCAGCAGTGCAGAGTATTTCAGGAGAGGAGAGTTATAGAGGAAGGAGCAGAGTTCTCCAGCAGTGCAGAGTATTTCAGGAGAGGAGAGTTATAGAGGAAGGAGCAGAGTCCTCCAGCAGTGCAGAGTATTTCAGGAGAGGAGAGTTAAAGAGGAAGGAGCAGAGTCCACTCCTCCTGCAGTGCAGAGTATTTCAGGAGAGGAGAGTTATAGAGGAAGGAGCAGAGTCCTCCAGCAGTGCAGAGTATTTCAGGAGAGGAGAGTTATAGAGGAAGGAGCAGAGTCCTCCAGCAGAGCAGAGTATTTCAGGAGAGGAGAGTTATAGAGGAAGGAGCAGAGTCCACTCCTCCTGCAGTGCAGAGTATTTCAGGAGAGGAGAGTTATAGGGGAAGGAGCAGAGTCCTCCAGCAGAGTATTTCAGGAGAGGAGAGATATAGAGGAAGGAGCAGAGTCCTCCAGCAGAGTATTTCAGGAGAGGAGAGATATAGAGGAAGGAGCAGAGTCCTCCAGCAGTGCAGAGTATTTCAGGAGAGGAGAGTTATAGAGGAAGGAGAGGAGTATTTCAGGAGAGGAGAGATATAGAGGAAGGAGCAGAGTCCTCCAGCAGAGTATTTCAGGAGAGGAGAGTTATAGAGGGAGGATCAGAGTCCTCCAGCAGTGCAGAGTATTTCAGGAGAGGAGAGTTATAGAGGAAGGAGCAGAGTCCTCCAGCAGTGCAGAGTATTTCAGGAGAGGAGAGTTATAGAGGAAGGAGCAGAGTCCTCCAGCAGAGCAGAGTATTTCAGGAGAGGAGAGTTATAGAGGAAGGAGCAGAGTCCTCCAGCAGTGCAGAGTATTTCAGGAGAGGAGAGTTATAGAGGAAGGAGCAGAGTCCTCCAGCAGAGCAGAGTATTTCAGGAGAGGAGAGTTATAGAGGAAGGAGCAGAGTCCTCCAGCAGAGCAGAGTATTTCAGGAGAGGAGAGTTATAGAGGAAGGAGCAGAGTCCACTCCTCCAGCAGTGCAGAGTATTTCAGGAGAGGAGAGTTATAGGGGAAGGAGCAGAGTCCTCCAGCAGTGCAGAGTATTTCAGGAGAGGAGAGATATAGAGGAAGGAGCATCTTTTCACCCTGCAAAGTTGGGGTTTGGCCAAACCTTTATGTAGCGCCTGCCCCCCCCACCAAACTCCCCGAGACACCCTGGCTGAAGAGGGGATACCTATTGCAACTGTGACAGACCTAGCCGGGACACAGGCTTTTTGAGAGGACTAAATGCGAGCCTCCTGCCAACCGATTATGGGCCCTGGATTTTAAGGGGCACAGGGTGAAGGAGAACCCCAACCCCTAGTCAGATTCAATGCTGTATATATGTGTATATATAATGTGTGTGTCTCATGCTGTTATACATACACTCTCAGATGCTAATGTCATGAACTCAAGATGTTAATTGAGAGAGCTGATCACATTGTCCTCTGTACAATGCAGGAGACGGTCCGTCTGTTACTGGTGGTCTCCTGCAATTGTGATGAAATGTCTTGTGGTGGTAATTATGATAATTTATAATCAACTGTGTGAAGCTCGGTGACAACAAGTCTGACTTGTAGTGAAATCCTGATGAGTCACATCGGCTGCTTAAAGGGATTAGTTAATTAGTTCATGTTAAGTTGTTACTGGTGTATTGTTAGAGTAATATGAGCAGGAGGGGGGATCTCCTCTCCTACTCTGTATTAATGTGAGTTTGGCTTTGTAATAAAACAGACCATGTTGAGCAACTAAGCAAGTGTCGTCTCGTTTGGTGCTTGGGAGCTGAATATCTGATATCCGTATCCAGACCGGAAGGAAGTGATATATGACGAACGCACTCAAGAGGAGTGTAGGGACATTTCGTCACATTGGTGGCAGCGGTGGGATTGTGCTTCCTGCAGTCTGGGACATCCAAACCTCCACCGGGACCCAAGATCAGGATAGAAGACTTCGGTCACCCCAGCGGAGATATGGATCTGGCATCAGAGTTCCCGGGGCTGCTGCGGATCATCCTTGCAGCATACACCAGGACTGTGTCTGAGGAGGAATACCTGGAGCTCAGGCAGCAGATTCGGGTGGAGCTGTGGATTGGAGCCCTCCAGCTCGCTGGTATAAAACAGGGCAAGTTCTTTCCAACCCAAGAGCAACGGTCCAGTGACCAACAGGCATTGCGGATGGCATTCCTGGGAGAGCAGCCCCAGGAGCAATGGGTGACTGAGTTGGACAGGCTGGTCCAGCAGGAGATAGAGCTGGACAATCATTATCGGGCTCTGCAATGGCACGCAGAGCAGGGATATTTAGGGAAGACAACAGAATGCTCTCCGGAGGGATATGACTTTGGAGGCCCTGGATTGCTGTGGGAGAGCCTTACAGATCGTTTTGTGTTTGGCAATGAAGGGGAACCTACCCTTGAGGACCTGCGAGAATATAGAGAGGCTATGCTCCGTCTTGCAGGTGTCTCAGAGCTTAAACCAGATCTGGGCCATTTGCTAAGGAAGGAACAGCATCTGGAAAGGGCATACAGGAAACTGCTAGAACACGTTCAGCAGCATGCCAGAGAATCGGCAGTGGAAACTCCGGAGATTGTCGTCCCCAAACTTGAAGTGCTGACAATTGGGCAGAACTCTGCCAACTTCTGCCCAGCACCAACAGTGGCTTCGGCCTTCTTGAGGGAAGAGGTAGTCGGCCTTTCTCCCACAACACTGACAGGGACATGTAATTTTCTGCCAGCAGCACCTATGGAGTTACAACAAACTTCTCCAGCTGAAGCTCTGGTCACTGAACAGAGGGTCCAAGACCTCTGTCCCACACCTGTGGCAGTTCTGGAGGCCCAGGGTGAGGAGGTGGTGGTCACTCCCGAGCAGCAGCTCAGGACCCAAGGGGAGAATGCAATCTGCACTTCACAACTGCAGCTTGATCTGGTGTCAGTGGACGGGCCTGTGGTCTCCACTAACAGAAAACCAGCAGAAGTGCTGGCAACCGGGCAGAGTGCTACCAACCTCTGCCCAGCACCGGTAACAGCTGCGGAGTTCAAGGGAGCTGGGGCAGTCGGCCTCTCTCCCCAACAGTTAGCTGGAGCAGATGATGTAGGGAAGCTCCTACGCCCAGCTGAACTGCTGGCAACGGAACAGAGCGCTGCTGGCCTCTGCCCTCAACTGACACAGGACAGATTTCCTGTAAAGGTGGATGGGAATTCAGTCTCAGCCTGTATACCCCAGGGATGCTGGGCAGTAGGCCCATATGCCCAACAGCATGACAGACTGAGCCCAGTCACCCTGTCTTCTCTCCAGCGGCTGAAAAGACTCCAGAGAGAATGGCCAGTCCAGGCCTCTCCCCAGCCGCAGATATGTTCTTTGAGAGAGGCAGAGGTTGGCTGGGTGAGTCATGCTCTGTTTGAAACAATTTGTTTGGGGTACTGTGTGGGTACAGGCATTAGAGGACTGGAACTATGGACCAACTTCGGAGTCAACCCGTCTGGGGTCTCCTCCTGTGTTAGTCTCCTGCCGAAAGGTGAGAAATGTGACAGACCTAGCCGGGACACAGGCTTTTTGAGAGGACTAAATGCGAGCCTCCTGCCAACCGATTATGGGCCCTGGATTTTAAGGGGCACATGGTGAAGGAGAACCCCAACCCCAGTCAAGATTCAATGCTGTATATATGTGTATGTATAATGTGTGTGGTCTCATGCTGTTGGGACACACACTGTCAGATGCTAGTATCATGAACTCAAGATGTTAATTGAGTTAGCTGATCACATTGTCCTCTGTACAATGCAGGAGACGGTCCGTCTGTTACTGGTGGTCTCCTGCTATTGTGATGAAATGTCTTGTGGTGGTAATTATGATAATTTATAATCAACTGTGTTTATCTCGGTGACAACAAGTCTGACTTGTAGTGAAATCCTGAGTCACATCGGCTGCTTAAAGGGATTAGTTAATTAGTTTATGTTAAGTTGTTACAAGTGTATTGTTAGAGTAATATGAGCAGGAGGGGGGACCTCCTCTCCTACTGTGTATAAATGTGAGTTTGGCTTTGTAATAAAACTGTCCATGTTGAGCAACTAAACAAGTGTCGTCTCGTTTGGTGCTTGGGAGCGGTTGGAATATCTGATATCCGTATCCAGACCGGAAGGAAGTGATATATGACGAACGCACTCAAGAGGAGTGTAGGGACGTTCCGTCACAGCAACAATACACTATATTGTCAAAACTATTGGGACACCTGCCTTTACACACACATGAACTTTAATGACATCCCAGTCTTAGTCCGGAGGGTTCAATATTGAGCTGGCCCTTTGCAGCTCTAACAGCTTCACCTCTTCTGGGAAGGCCGTCCACAAGGTTTAGGAGGGTGTCTATGGGAATGTTTGACCATTCTTCCAGAGGAGCATTTGTGAGGTCAGGCGCTGATGTTGGATGAGAGCTTATATCGGGTTGAGGCCAGGACTCTGTGCAGGCCAGTCAAGTTCCTCCACCCCAAACTCAGTGCCTGACCTCACAAATGCTCTCTGGAAGAATGGTCAAACATTCCCATAGACACCCTCCTAAACCTTGTGGACGGCCTTCCCAGAAGAGGTGAAGCTGTTATAGCTGCAAAGGGCCAGCTCAATATTGGACCCTCCGGACTAAGACTGGGGGGTCATTAGAGGTCATGTGTGTGTAAAGGCAGGTGTCCCAATACTTTTGGAAATATAGTGTATATACAATACTATACTACAGAAAATGAAGTGAAAAAAAAAACCCCTCAAACAAATATATAAAACTTTAGCAGAACAGAGTGTGCAGTTGGTAATTCGCTCACAGACCGGAGAATGACTCCTCTATAGGTTGGTGTGCCGTGGTTCTGGTGCCCCTGTGTCCACCCCCAGGGCTAATTTTGGATACCCCCTGACCCAGTACACCCAGCGATGGGGCACTAATCCTCCCATTGACTCCATCGATGGGGCTATTCCTCCCATTACACCCAGTGATGGGGCTTTTCCTCCCATTACACCCAGCGATGGGGCTATTCCTCCCATTGACTCCAGCGATGGGGCTATTCCTCCCATTGACTCCAGCAATGGGGCACTATTCCTCCCAGGACATCCAGCGATGGGGCTATTCCTCCCATTGACTCCAGCGATGGGGCACTATTCCTCCCAGGACATCCAGCGATGGGGCACTATTCCTCCCATTGACTCCAGCGATGGGGCACTATTCCTCCCAGTACATCCAGCAATGGGGCTATTCCTCCCAGTACATCCAGCGATGGGGCACTGTTTCTCCCAGTACATCCAGCGATGGGGCACTATTCCTCCCATTATATCCAGCGATGGGGCACTATTCCTCCCAGTACATCCAGCGATGGGGCACTATTCCTCCCAGTACATCCAGCGATGGGGCTATTCCTCCCAGTACATCCAGCGATGGGGCACTATTCCTCCCAGTACATCCAGCGATGGGGCACTATTCCTCCCAGTACATCCAGCGTTGGGGCACTATTCCTCCCATTGACTCCAGCAATGGGGCTATTCCTCCCAGTACATCCAGCGATGGGGCACTGTTCCTCTCATTACACCCAGCGATGGGGCACTATTCCTCCCAGTACATCCAGCGATGGGGCACTGTTCCTCCCAGTACATCCAGCGATGGGGCACTATTCCTCCCATTAACTCCAGCAATGGGGCTATTCCTCCCAGTACATCCAGCGATGGGGCACTATTCCTCCCAGTACACCCAACGATGGGGCACTGTTCCTCCCAGTACATCCAGCGATGGGGCTATTCCTCCCAGTACATCCAGCGATGGGGCACTATTCCTCCCATTGACTCCAGCAATGGGGCACTATTCCTCCCAGTACATCCAGCGATGGGGCTATTCCTCCCAGTACATCCAGCGATGGGGCACTATTCCTCCCAGTACATCCAGCAATGGGGCACTATTCCTCCCAGTACATCCAGCGATGGGGCACTATTCCTCCCAGTACATCCAGCGATGGGGCTATTCCTCCCAGTACATCCAGCGATGGGGCTATTCCTCCCAGTACATCCAGCGATGGGGCTCTATTCCTCCCAGTACATCCAGCGATGGGGCACTATTCTTCCCAGTACACCCAGCGATGGGGCTATTCCTCCCAGTACATCCAGCGATGGGGCACTATTCCTCCCAGTACATCCAGCGATGGGGCACTGTTCCTCCCATGGACTCCAGCGATGGGGCACTATTCCTCCCAGTACATCCAGTGATGGGGCACTATTCCTCCCAGTACATCCAGCGATGGGGCTATTCCTCCCAGTACACCCAGCGATGGGGCACTATTCCTCCCATTGACTCCAGCGATGGGGCTATTCCTCCCATTATATCCAGCGATGGGGCACTATTCCTCCCATTGACTCCAGCGATGGGGCTATTCCTCCCATTATATCCAGCGATGGGGCTATTCCTCCCAGTACATCCAGCGATGGGGCTATTCCTCCCAGTACATCCAGCGATGGGGCACTATTCCTCCCATTGACTCCAGCGATGGGGCTATTCCTCCCATTATATCCAGCGATGGGGCTATTCCTCCCAGTACATCCAGTGATGGGGCTATTCCTCCCAGTACACCCAGCGATGGGGCACTATTCCTCCCAGTACATCCAGCGATGGGGCACTATTCCTCGTAGTACATCCAGCGATGGGGCTATTCCTCCCAGTACATCCAGCGATGGGGCACTATTCCTCCCAGTACATCCAGCGATGGGGCACTATTCCTCGTAGTACATCCAGCGATGGGGCACTGTTCCTCCCATTGACTCCAGCGATGGGGCACTATTCCTCGCAGTACACCCAGCGATGGGGCACTATTCCTCCCATTGACTCCAGTGGGAAATGCACAGACACTCCTCATACTCTTTCCGCACAGAACATAAAACTATTAGGTAAATAGAGAGAACTTTGCGGCTGTTTTTGGGAACGTCAGCAGATCGTTCGCCTTCCAATGTAAGCCGCTTAGTGCAGATTGCGGGACGAGTCGGAACGCGGAGCTCCTCGCCGCCATCGCTCAGATAAGAGGAGATGAAACGCGGGATGAGTCACCGGATTGCATTTCTCTTCTGCTATCAGAAAATATCACAACAGATTCTGTCCCGTCCCGCTGGAAATCAATCGCTCACCAGATGGCGGAAACACCTTTTGAAGTGATACAATAATTAGCGAGCGGGAAAATCGGGCAAATCATTTTGTTTAATCCTAAAAACTCAATTTATCCGCGTCTTCCTGTGCTGAGCAAAGTGTTCCTTTAATGCCGAGGTGGAAGAGTCAGACAAGTTTAGTGTCTCTGGGAAGTTCGGGAAACGTTCGGTTTGGGGAGTTGGAAATATTTGTCATCCGCCGGTATGGCGGCGGTTTTGCCGGCATTTCCAAAACGCGGCCCGTCTGCGCGAATAATTCCCAGCTTGTCACCATATACAGCTCCGGTCAGGGACTAGGCTGATATCATCAGTCTGCTGCAGGCAGGAGGAAGCATTTCCTCAGTCTCCCCTCCCCCAGTGATCAGACTGCAACATCGCAACTTTGTAGCAAGTTGTACACAGGGCCGTTTTTAAGGCAGGGCAAAAGGAGCAGCTGCCCTGGGCCCTGTCATTGTTGTGGGGCCCAAAGCAGCTGCCTCATACTTGCCAACTATCCTGTTTTAAATTCCCTCGTCCCTTGAGGTTTTAGTCCCGTGCTGTGTCCCGATATCTCGGTGTGAAGTACTGCTACTAATGCTACAGATGACTCACCTGCAGACCTCGTGTTTACATGTAAATTACTGGCATTCATATGTAAATTGTGGCGGCCATCGGCATTGATATGTATATCATGCCTCCCTGAAGTCATATCCACAGTAATCTCTAGCAACCAATCAACAAGCAGAAATCATGTGCTGTACCTCTAGCAACTAATCAGTGAGTTGTAATGTGTGCTTTACCTTTAGCAACCAGTCAGTGAGCAGTAATGATACACTGTAACCTCTGGCAACCAGTCAGTGAGCAGTAATGATACACTGTAACCTCTGGCAACCAGTCAGTGAGCGGTAATGATACACTGTAACCTCTGGCAACCAGTCAGTGAGCGGTAATGATACACTGTAACCTCTGGCAACCAGTCAGTGAGCGGTAATGATACACTGTAACCTCTGGCAACCAGTCAGTGAGCGGTAATGATACACTGTAACCTCTGGCAACCAGTCAGTGAGCAGTAATGATACACTGTAACCTCTGGCAACCAGTCAGTGAGCGGTAATGATACACTGTAACCTCTGGCAACCAGTCAGTGAGCGGTAATGATACACTGTAACCTCTGGCAACCAGTCAGTGAGCAGTAATGATCAGTGTTGGTCATCTTACTTTCAAAAAAGTAATTAGTTAAGTTACAAATTACTTCTCCCAAAAAGTAATTGCGTTAGTAACTCAGTTACTACATTGGAAAAGTAATTAGTTACGCAGCAAAGTAACTGACTTTTTTTTTTTAATATTCTATACGTGTAAGTAAGGGGCGGGTCTAGTATTACTGTAACAAGGGGCGCATTTATTATTATTGTTATATATCGTGTAACCACAAGGGGCTGCTCTATTATTACTCTAACCAAGGGGCAGATCTGTTATAGCATGTAAGCAAGGGGCGGGTCTATTATTATATCGTGTAAGCAAGGGGCGGGTCTATTATTATTATATCGTGTAAGCAAGGGGCGGGTCTATTATTATTATATCGTGTAAGGGGCGGGTCTATTATTATTATATTGTGTAAGGGGCGGGTCTATTATTAATATATCGTGTAAGGGGCGGGTCTATTATTATTATATCGTGTAAGGGGCGGGTCTATTATTAATATATCGTGTAAGGGGTGGGTCTATTATTATTATATCGTGTAAGGGGCGGATCTATTATTATTATATCGTGTAAGGGGCGGGTCTATTATTATTATATCGTGTAAGGGGCGGGTCTATTATTATTATATCGTGTAAGGGGCGGGGCTACAGAAGAGGGAGAATGTTAAATGAATGGGCAGAGCTCGATATATAACAATAATAATAAATGCGCCCCTTGGTTACAGTAATACTAGACCCGCCCCTTACTTACAAGATAGACGCCCCTTGCAGAGTAGCACGAGCATCGGGAGCGTACGGCATCGCCTCGTACAATTACATGGTAACTGCGCCTGCGCGGTGTAGAGTTCACTTAGAGCTGTTTAGGTTCGGCAATTTTCGGAAGCTCCGTAGTCCTTCGTACTGCGCAAGCCCTGCGCCTGCGCAGTACAGGGGGTCCTTATCCGGCGGGGGAACTTTTTCGTCAGGACACCAGAATTACACTACGGCCATCTAGTGGCGGTAGATGTAATTGGGGTAACTAAGCCAAAGTAATGGGAACTGAGTTACCATGAGGGGAAAAGTAATCAGTTAGATACTCGTTACCCTCTAAAGTAACTGCGTTAAGTAACTCAGTTTATTTTAACTCAGTTACTTACATCACTGGTAATGATACACTGTAACCTCTGGCAACCAATCGCAATAGCTGCCTGATCTGATTCAGTAAACTGATTTTGAGTCTAGCTGCTATTTATTGTATGTCTCAGAGCAGGTGGAGAGCGAAACTGCATGGGGGGGGGGGGGGGGGGGGGCCCAAGAAAAGTTTTGCCCAGGGTCCAATCAATATTAAAGATGGCCCTGGTTGTACATATGATGATTGTGTCATCTTTGAGTGTGGAAAGTAGACGGTGACCTCGGGTGATCAAAGAAGGTTAAGCACAGCCAGCAATTACCTGCAATGATCACAGCAGGACTCCGCCTTCCTATGGCCAGCTCTGAGGCCGGGACAAGGGGTGGGCCGGAGGGGAAGCTGCCCTGGGCGCAGCAGAGCAATGGCACAGAGAATGGTTACAGGGCAGTAAATCCTTAACATCACTGAGGTCACCCATTGGCTCACATGGCTGAGAATCCCTTCCCATAGAAGAAAAGGGGCGGGGTCATTTGAAAACATGGTATGGTGTTCCCTAATTCAAACCAGGAGGTCTGGTATAAATTGTAAGGGGGACCCCATGCAAAAATGGTGTGAGATAACCCCCTAATTGTATGCCCTTTAAATCTGATATGGGTTTTAAAGGGGAATCCATGCAAAATTAAAAAAAAGTGTGAGGTCCCTCTAAGAATCCATACTAGACAATTGATAAGAGGACAGCCATGAAAGGGGGGGGGGGGGGGGCACAGGCCTTATATTGAACCCTACGGACTAAGACTGGGATGCCATTAAAGTTCATGTGTGTGTGTGTGAGAAGACAGGCGTCCCAATACTTTTGACAATATAGTGTATATGTGATTGTTGAGGACAATCGCCTTAGTTGCCATGTCCTTACTAGGGATGAGCCGAACACCCCCCTGTTCGGTTCCCACCAGAACCTGCAAACAGACCTAAAATTTGTGTGAACTTTAGAACCCTATTAAAGTCTATAGGACTCGAATGTTCAAAATCAAAAGTGCTAATTTTAAAGGCTAATATGCAAGTTATTGTCCTAAAAAGTGTTTGTGGACCCGGGTCCTGTCCCCGGGGGAGTGTTTGGGGACCCGGGTCCTGCCCCGGGGGAGTGTTTGGGGACCCGGGTCCTGCCCCAGGGGACATGTATCATGTCAAAAAAAAGTTTTAAAAATGGCTGTTTTTTCAGGAGCAGTGATTTTAATAATGCTTAAAGTAAATAAAGTGTAATATTCCTTTAAATTTCGTACCTGGGGGGTGTCTATAGGTTGCCTGTAAAGGGGCGTATGTTTCCCGTGCTTAGAACTGTCCCTGCACAAAGTGTCATTTCTGCAGGAAAAAAAGCTATTTAAAATCACTCGCGGCTAATGAATTGCCGGCTCCCGTAACACAGAGAACAGTCATTCATTGAAAGTCATTGATAAAAAAAAAAAAAAAAATGCGTGGGGTTCCCCCCGAATTCAGTTGCCAGGCCCTTCAGGTCTGGTATGGATATTAAGGGGAACCCTGCGTCAAATAAAAAAAAAAATTACGTGGGGTTCCCCCCAAATATCCATACCCGACCATTCAGGTCGGGTATGGATTTTAAGAGGAACTCCACACCAAATGTAAAAAAAAATGTCGTGGAGTTCCCCCCAAAAATCCATACCAGACCCTTTATCCGAGCACGCAACCTGGCAGGCCGCAGGAAAAAGGGGGGGGGGGGACGAGAGAGTGTCTGTGACCCCTCAAAGCACCATGTCCCCATGTTGATGGGGACAAGGGCCTCATCCCCACAACCCTGGCCGGTGGTTGTGGGGGTCTGCGGGTGGGGGGCTTATCATAATCTGGAAGCCCTCTTTAACAAGGGGAGCCCCAGATCCCGGCCCACCCCCCCTGTTTGAAATGGTAACGGGTACATTGTACCCCTACCATTTCACAAAGAAAGTGTAAAAAAATGGTTAAAAAACACACAGACACCGTTGGGAAAAGTCCTTTATTAAAAATAAAAAAAATTAAAAAAAGAATTCCAGCGGTGGTAATCCACTCTTGCTATCCAGCGATGGCTGATCTCTTCTCCGGGGTTCAGCGATGGGCGATCTCTCCCATGATCCAGCGCAGCGCGTCCTGTCTCCATGGAGACACTGCGGGAATCCCAGGTCTTAGCTGAGGAGGACCGGGTCACCCGTCACCTGACCCCGCCCCCCTCTGACGCAAGGGAAAACCCCGGGCTTCCCCAGTGACGTACGGGTCACCTATACATCACCGGGGAAGCCCGGCTTTTCCCTTGCGTCAGAGGGGGGTGGGGTCAGGTGACGGGTGGCCCCGTCCTCCTCAGCTAAGACCTGTCAGGCTGTCGGGATTCCCGTGGTGTCTCCGTGGAGACAATATGCTCTGTGCTGGACCATCGGGAGAGATCACCCATCGCTGGACCCCAGAGAAGAGATCAGCCATCGCTGGATAGCAAGAGTGATTACCACCGCTGGAATCTTTTTTTTATTTTTTTTATTTTTAATAAAGGACTTTAACTGTCTGTGTGTTTTTTAACTATTTTTTACACTTTCTTTGTGAAATGGTAGGGGTACTTTTGTACCCCCTTACCATTTTAAACAGGGGGGGCAGGATCTGGGGGTCTCCTTGTTAAAGGGGGCTTCCAGATTCCGATAAGCCCCATGCCCGCAGACCCCCACAACCACCGGGCAAGGGTTGTGGGGATGAGGCCCTTGTCCCCATCAACATGGGGACATGGTGCTTTGAAGGGTCACAGACCCCCAAAGCATCCTCCTAATGTTGAGGGGGCTGGTGGCCTGGTACGGTTTAGGAGGGGGGGGGTGCTCTCTCGTCCCCCCTCTTTTCCTGCGGCCTGCCAGGTTGCGTGCTCGGATAAAGGGTCTGGTATGGATTTTTGGGGGGAACCCCACATTTTTTTTTTTTTTGGTGTGGAGTTCCCCTTAAATCCATACCAGACCTGAAGGGCCTGGTAATTGAATTAGGGGGGAACCCCACGCTTTTTTTTTTTTTCAATGACTTTCAATGACTGTTTTCTGTATTACGGGAGCCGACAATTCATTAGCCGCGAGTGCTTTTAAATAGCTTTTTTTCCTGCAGAAATTACACTTTGTGCAGGCACAGTTCTAAGCACGGGAAACATGCGCCCCTTCCCAGGCATACTATAGACACCCCCCAGGTACGAAATCTAAAGGAATATTACACTTTTATTGTTTCACTTTAAGCATTATTAAAATCACTGCTCCCGAAAAAACGTCAGTTTTTAAAACTTCTTTTTGCATTGATACATGTCCCCTGGGGCAGGACCCCGGGTCCCCAAACACTCCCCTGGGGCAGGACCCGGGTCCCCAAACACTCCCCTGGGGCAGGACCCGGGTCCCAAACACTCCCCTGGGGCAGGACCCGGGTCCCCATACACTCCCCTGGGGCAGGACCCGGGTCCCCAAACACTCCCCTGGGGCAGGACCCGGGTCCCCAAACAATTTTTATGACAATAACTTGCATATAAGCTTTAAAATTAGCACTTTAGATTTCTCCCATAGACTTTCACAGGGTGTTTGCGGCTTTTCGAATTTGCCGCGAACACCCCAAATTGTTCGCTATTCGGTGAACAGGCGAACAGGCGATGTTCGAGTCGAACTCGACGCTCATCTCTAGTCCTTACAAATACACCGGGCCGGTACAATAACCACGTGAAATATGGCAGGTCTCAGATGCTGAATGTTAATTTACTTGATTTGCTCATCTTGCAGCCACTTCCCACCACCTGGGCATAAACTATATGCCAAGCGCCCCCTCGTCACCGCTGTACGAGCCGCTGAATAGGTCTCCTGTCCTCTGTCAAGTGCTAATGAGTTTCTTAAGAAGTGGTCTGCGCAGAGATAAAACATTCGAATGGCTCCGATCGTCTACACACTTGACATACCTCAGGTTCCCTTCCTCATCCCGCCAGCAGACGTTTACAATCACTTATTACTTTCCAGGCTGGAGGGCCCTCGAAGCGGTAATTACAGCCGCGCTCGCGCTCGGTCTGCGCCACTTCCTCAAACTCCTATTCCCAGTCCTATTACTGTGCCTTTGAGCAGAGCCCGTGAGGGATGGTGGGTAATGACATGCAAATGAGACCACTGAATCTGTCACTTTGTGAGCCTTCTCTCCTCAAACCATGTCATTTTTGTTCTTATAAATGCTCAATTATGCCTGTTTACATCCAGCGCCAGGCTCGATCGATTCTGCCGGCACGTTTGGCAGCCTTAAAGGAAAACTCCATCCTTTCCACCCGTCTTGTCTGCATCTCAGATGCCATGGCCAAGAAGAGACGAGTTTTTCAAAAGTTTGCTCATTTTCAGTGAAATGTGTTGTCGGGGATGTGCAATAATACAAATCCCATCGTTTACAGACCAAAGTCCATCCAAGGAAGTGGGACCAGTGAGAACGAACGTGGCCACCCTCTAACAGGAAGTCAGGTCACAGCTGTAATAAAATAAGGAACTTGGAGGAGGCGGAAAGCTATAAAAATGACTTTTTTTGAGTTAAGAATACAAACTTTGATAGAATTTTTCTTAATCAGCATTTAAGGACATGTTGTCAAAGACGTTTTGTCCTGCCCTCCCTGTGATTGGTTGGTTTCTTTAGTCAAGACAGAGCATATCATTGTGCATGGCATGGTGTGGCACAGTACCTTGTAGACCTGGATGGTGGAAGGTGGAGTTGTTGGTGGATGAGGAGGTCCCATGACGTTGGGCAGGGACTAACAAGAGTAAGCTGCTTGGAGGCAAGGACTATTAAGAAGAAGTTGCTTGGAGGCAGGGACTAATAAGAAGAAGCTGCTTGGAGGCAAGGACTAATAAGAGTAAGCTGCTTGGAGGCAAGGACTAATAAGAGTAAGCTGCTTGGAGGCAAGGACTAAAAAGAAGAAGCTGCTTGGAGGCAACGACTAATAAGAGTAAGCTGCTTGGAGGCAAGGACTAATAAGAAGAAGCTGCTTGGAGGCAAGGACTAATAAGAGTAAGCTGCTTGGAGGCATTGACTAATAAGAAGAAGCTGCTTGGAGGCAAGGTCTAAAAAGAAGAAGCTGCTTGGAGGCAAGGACTAATAAGAATAAGCTGCTTGGAGGCAAGGACTAATAAGAAGAAGCTGCTTGGAGGCAAGGACTAATAAGAAGAAGCTGCTTGGAGGCAAGGACTAATAAGAAGAAGCTGCTTGGAGGCAAGGAGTAATAAGAGTAAACTGCTTGGAGGCAAGGACTAATAAGAGTAAGCTGCTTGGAGGCAAGGACTAATAAGAGTAAACTGCTTGGAGGCAAGGACTAATAAGAAGAAGCTGCTTGGAGGCAAGGAGTAATAAGAGTAAACTGCTTGGAGGCAAGGACTAATAAGAAGAAGCTGCTTGGAGGCAAGGACTAATAAGAAGAAGCTGCTTGGAGGCAAGGACTAATAAGAAGAAGCTGCTTGGAGGCAAGGACTAATAAGAGTAAGCTGCTTGGAGGCAAGGACTAATAAGAAGAAGCTGCTTGGAGGCAAGGACTAATAAGAAAAAGCTGCTTGGAGGCAAGGACTAATAAGAGTAAGCTGCTTGGAGGCAATGACTAATAAGAAGAAGCTGCTTGGAGGCAAGGACTAATAAGAAGAAGCTGCTTGGAGGCAAGGACTAATACGAGTTAGCTGCTTGGAGGCAAGGTCTAAAAAGAAGATGCTGCTTGGAGGCAAGAAGTAATAAGAGTAAGCTGCTTGGAGGCAGGGACTAATAAGAAGAAGCTGCTTGGAGGCAAGGACTAATAAGAAGAAGCTGCTTGGAGGCAAGGACTAATAAGAAGAAGCTGCTTGGAGGCAAGGACTAATAAGAAGAAGCTGCTTGGAGGCAAGGACTAATAAGAGTAAACTGCTTGGAGGCAAGGAATAATAAGAGTAAGCTGCTTGGAGGCAAGGTCTAATAAGAGTAAGCTGCTTGGAGGCAAGGACTAATAAGAGTAAGCTGCTTGGAGGCAAGGACTAATAAGAAGAAGCTGCTTGGAGGCAAGGACTAATAAGAGTAAACTGCTTGGAGGCAAGGACTAATACGAGTTAGCTGCTTGGAGGCAAGGACTAATAAGAGTAAGTTGCTTGGAGGCAAGGACTAATAAGAGTTAGCTGCTTGGAGGCAAGGACTAATAAGAGTAAGTTGCTTGGAGGCAAGGACTAATACGAGTAAGCTGCTTGGAGGCAATAACTAATACGAGTTAGCTGCTTGGAGGCAAGGACTAATAAGAAGAAGCTGCTTGGAGGCAAGGACTAATAAGAAGAAGCTGCTTGGAGGCAAGGACTAATAAGAGTAAGTTGCTTGGAGGCAGGGACTAATAATAGTTAGCTGCTTGGAGGCAAGGACTAATAAGAAGAAGCTGCTTGTAGGCAAGGACTAATAAGAAGAAGCTGCTTGTAGGCAGGGACTAATAAGAAGAAGCTGCTTGTAGGCAGGGACTAATAAGAAAAAGCTGCTTGTAGGCAAGGACTAATAAGAAGAAGCTGCTTGGAGGCAAGGACTAATAAGAAGAAGCTGCTTGGAGGCAGGGACTAATAAGAATAAGCTGCTTGGAGTCAGGGACTAATAAGACTCATCTATGCCCACAAGAAAGTGCTGAAGGTTTTGTTGCCACTTTATAGGTGAATCCATAAAGTAAAAACATAAAATACAGATCAGCATTCTGTAGCAGCACCTCCTCGGAGAGGAAACCGATGATCAGCATTCTGTAGCAGCACCTCCTCGGAGAGGAAACCGATGCCCAGATGGCTTATCAGACATGACAGAAGCCGATACAAATTGCGGGAGATGAAATGAGAACGGATCGGCCCACTTTTCAAGGATACCTTTAAAACTTCAAACTCAACCGAGCAACTTCTTGGTTGCAAAGTCCTCTACAAAGGATCGGCGTCTTTGTGGTTTTTTAACGGGTGTAATTTTGCTGCTGTTATAAAAAGTCTTTGACAAAGGATTACAGTAATTCTGGCCTCCTGCGAGGCCTTTGCTGCCGCTGACGTCCAGATGAGATATAAGCCCTATAATTCCTGTTTGGGAGCAGAACATGTAATACCGCCGTCAGCCTTCCGATCTTCCCAACTGCTCAATGTCTCAGGTCAGGTTTTTCCTTCTAATATTTAATCTTTTATTTTTTTGGGCTCTGACCTGCTGTGATGTTGTGGAGGACAATGTTTGGGGGGGGAAATGGACAAAATGAAATAAAGTTTGTTGTAACCTGTATATGGACGGAGGCAGGGCAGGACTTAGGGTGGTGGGGGCCCCTGGGCTTGAGTCACTTTCGGGCCCTACCTTCTATACATTACCGTATTTATCGGCATATGACATGCGCCGGCATATAACACGCACCCCAAGTTTAGGAGGGAATTTTAAGGAAAAAAATTTAAATGCCCATCAATGCAGCCTTATCAGTGTCCATCTGCAGCCTTGCCCATCCATCTGCAGCCTTGCCCATCCATCTGCAGCCTTGCCCAGTGTCATTGCAGCATTGTCAGTGTCATTTGCAGCCTTGTCATTTGCAGCCTTGTCATTGCAGTCCTGAAGTTTAAAAATGGTGCTGCCAGGATACAGAGTCCTGTGTATCTCAGCGGCTCTCAGGTCCTCTCGGCGGCTCTCGGGTCCTCTTGGCCGGTCTCGGGTCCTCTCTGCGGTTTTCAGGTCATCTCGCAGATCCGAGAGTAGCCTAGTGTACTTGGCTCAGCTCACAGTCACGCCCAGTCCCTGTGTTATGTCCATCATAGGGCAGGACTGGGCGTGACTGTGAGCGGAGCCGAGCCGAGTACACTATGTATCTCGGCGGGGCCCCTATTGAGCGGGGCCCATGGGCTTGAGCCCAGTCAAGCCCAATGGTAAGTCCTGCCCTGGACGGAGGGTCAGAGAGGAGGCTGAACACCAGGAAGATATAATAATACAGAAATGAATATAATCTGTGCTCAGTGATACATCCCTGAATATAGGCAGAGTACTCAGCGCTGTCAGAAATAAATAAATAAATAAAACTAAAAAAGATGCCGGCTGCAACTCAAGGTTAATTCAAGAAATGCCTCATAAGTACAATATAATAAGATAAAAAAAATAATAAATGGTAAAATGAATAAATCAATGTGATTTTAAATAGTCCCAGAATAAAGTCAATGAAAGTTCCAGTGTAAAGTGCATGTGCAAAACTACAGCAGCTTCAAGTGGAAATGGTGACAAAATACAGTAACCAATCACTGTGGTGGTCCCTTCACCGAAAGTAAGGATGGCCTCTCACCTCCCTGCTTCGACCTACAATAGGTCACAAAGCAATATGTAGCTACTTCAAACTCTGGCCTCCACCGTCAGGATCTCATCTCAAACGTCAAAGGAAACAACCAGGTCCAAGTGGTATCCAGCATAAATATGTAAAGGTAAAGAATGGGACAACCTAGTGCTCTCTGTTTCAAAAGTAATTTAATATGCACAAGAAATAACATAGATTGAACTCACATTCTCCAGCACTCAGTCCCGAGTGCTGGCGCTGTGTGTATAGTAAATCCAAGATGGCCCCGGGTGACGTCACTCGTGCTCCCTGACCAGAGGCGGCTCTAGGCTTTGTGAGGCCTTAGGCAAACCTTAGACATGAGGCCCCATTATGGAAAAAATGATTCAAGCGATAGAAATTACTGCAGAAAAGAATGCCGACATGATACAGGGGATGGTCAGAGACAGCAGACATGATACAAGAGATTGGCTAGCTGAATTTGATTGACAGCAGTGTGAGCCAATGGCATCACTGCTGTGTCTCAGCCAATAAGGAAGGAGAATAAGGACAGCTAAGACCCTCGTGGACATCGCTGGACCTCAGGTAAATATTAGGGGGGCTGCTGCACACAGAAGGCGTTTTATCTTAATGCATGAAATGTATTAAGATAAAAAAAAAAACCTTCTGCCTTTACAACTCCTTTAAAGGCTCTGAGGGCATCGACCAGGGGACGTTCACTCCAACACACGGTAGGCAGATTAGGTGGCCGCGAGGCCCCTAGGAGTGCGAGGCCTTAGGCGACCGCCTAATTTGCCTAATTAGAGAGCCGCCTCTGTCCCTGACCCTCGTACGCGTTACGTCCAGGCAGGACTTCCCTGCACCACGCTGAGGAAGTCCTGCCTGGACGTAACGCGTACGAGGGTCAGGGAGCACGAGTGACGTCACCCGCGGCCATCTTGGATTTACTATACACACAGCGCCAGCACTCGGGACTGAGTGCTGGAGAATGTGAGTTCAATTTATGTTATTTCTTGTGCATATTAAATTACTTTTGAAACAGAGAGCACTAGGTTGTCCCCTTCTTTACCTTTACATATTTATGCTGGATACCACTTGGACCTGGTTGTTTCCTTTGACGTTTGAGATGAGATCCTGACGGTGGAGGCCAGAGTTTGAAGTAGCTACATATTGCTTTGTGACCTATTGTAGGTCGAAGCAGGGAGGTGAGAGGCCATCCTTACTTTCGGTGAAGGGACCACCACAGTGATTGGTTACTGGATTTTGTCACCATTTCCACTTGAAGCTGCTGTAGTTTTGCACATGCACTTTACACTGGAACTTTCATTGACTTTATTCTGGGACTATTTAAAATCACATTGATTTATTCATTTTACCATTTATTATTTTTTGCGCTGCACTATCTTATTATATTATACAGTGGTGTGAAAAAGTGTTTGCCCCCTTCCTCATTTCTTGTTCCTTTGCATGTTTGTCACACTTAAGTGTTTCGGAACATCAAACCAATTTAAACAATAGTCAAGGACAACACAAGTAAACACAAAATGCAATTTGTAAATGAAGGTGTTTATTATTAAAGGTGAAAAAAAATCCAAACCATCATGGCCCTGTGTGAAAAAGTGATTGCCCCCTAAACCTAATAACTGGCTGGGCCACCCTTAGCAGCAACAACTGCAACCAAGCGTTTGCGATAACGTGCAATGAGGCTTTTACAGCGTCCTGGAGGAATTTTGGCCCACTCATCTTTGCAGAATTGTCCTAATTCAGTTACATTAGAGGGTTTTCGAGCATGAACGGCCTTTTTAAGGTCATACCACAACATCTCAATGGGATTCAGGTCAGGACTTTGGCTAGGCCACTCCAAAGTCTTCATTTTGTTTTTCTTCAGCCATTCGGTGGTGGACTTGCTGGTGTGTTTAGGATCATTGTCCTGCTGCAGAACCCAAGTTCCTTTCAGCTTGAGTACACGAACAGATGGTCGGACATTCTCCTTCAGGATCTCTTGGTAGACAGCAGAATTCATAGTTCCTTTTATCACGGCAAGTCTTCCAGGTCCTGAAGCAGCAAAACAGCCCCAGACCATCACACTACCACCACCATATTTTACTGTTGGTATAATGTTCTTTTTCTGAAATGCAGTGTTCCTTCTACGCCAGATATACTTGGACACACACCTTCCAAAGAGTTCCACTTTTGTCTCATCGGTCCACAGAATGTTGTCCCAAAAGTCTTGGGGATCATCAAGATGTGTTGTGGAGAAATTGAGACGAGCTTTGATGTTCTTTTTGCTCAGCAGTGGTTTTCTCCTTGGAACTCTGCCATGCAGGCCATTTTTGCCCAGTCTTTTCCTGATGGTGGAGGCATGAACGCTGACCTTAACTGAGGCAAGTGAGGCCTGCAGTTCCTTGGACGTTGTTGTGGGGTCTTTTGTGACCTCTTGGATGAGTCGTCGCTGCGCTCTTGGGGTAATTTTGGGCGGCCGGCCACTCCTGGGAAGGTTCACCACTGTTCCATGTCTTCGCCATTTGTGGATAATGGCTCTCACTGTGGTTCGCTGGATTCCCAAAGCTTTGGAAATGGCTTTATAACCCTTTCCAGACTGATAGATCTCAATTACTTTCTTTCTCAATTGTTCCTGAATTTCTTTGGGTCTCGGCATGATGTGTAGCTTTTAAGGATCTTCTGGTGGACCTTACTGTGTCAAGCAGCTCCTATTTAAGTGATGCCTTGATTGTGAACAGGTGTGGCAATAATCAGGCCTGGGTGTGGCTAGAGAAATTGAAATCAGGTGTGGACAACCACAGTTATAGTATGTTTTAACAAGGGGGGCAATCACTTTTTCACACAGGGCCATGATGGTTTGGATTTTTTTCACCTTTAATAATAAACACCCTCATTTACAAATTGCATTTTGTGTTTACTTGTGTTTACTTGTGTTGTCCTTGACTATTGTTTAAATTGGTTTGATGTTCCGAAACACTTAAGTGTGACAAACATGCAAAGGAACAGGAAATGAGGAAGGGGGCAAACACTTTTTCACACCACTGTACATCCCTGAATGCAATACTTTATATCTATTAAAAATCGAGCGGTAAAGGGACCGCAATCAGCTTGGCAGCAGCAGCAGAGTAAATCCTGGAACCTTCGCGATTCGCCATTGTCATATGTGCGTCCCGGGTGCTGAGTGCCGAGGCCCCCCGTGCCAAAACATGTCTCATCTCTTCCATCTCTCCTCTCCAGCAAGTCCAATTACAGTTAATGAAACAGAAGTGTCCTCCGCCCAGATAGCAGAACCGAAAAATAATTTGCCAAATGTTGATTAGCAGCAAATGTTCTCTCTTATTCCGAGAAGCGCCGGTTGTGTGTAGGGAAGGGGTGTCACCGAACAAATCCAGAGTCACCCAGACCAAGTCAGATCCGCGGTGTACGGCTTCCTCTGCTGAAGCTCACCAATAATAATCCCACTGATTTTCTTGATAAACATGAAAGCGCAATTGGGAGACCGTGACAAGGCGTCTCTTCCCTGGAAGTACCAGAACCAGGACCTTCAGGGCAGAACCACCAAGGAGTAAATACAAGTTGCATACCGTGTTTCCCCGAAAATAATCCCGGGTCTTAATTGTGTCAGTAAAAGACACAGTAGGGCTTATTTTCGGGGTAGGTCTTACCATGTAATGTGATGTCTTCTCTCTCCCTGACTGACAGGAATCCCCGGTGCGCACCGAGGTAAAATGCTTGTAAAATTCTAAAATCCTCTCTATTACAGTATTATATGCCAAATACCTTCATTATAGCGCCGCTCTGCACTTCTGTGATCCGCCGGAGCTCTCTTCCCCCGCAATTATATTACAAAAAAACACACATTGTACATTATATACTATTGTGCATTGAGTGAAATATAGGATTTTACAAGCATTTTAAACTAGGGCTTATTTTCGGGGTAGGATTTATTTTCAAGTAAACACGGTATTTAAAAACATAGGGGAGGGTTAGGAAGGATAGGGGGGGGGGTTAGGAAGGATAGGGGAGGGTTAGGAAGGATAGGGGAGGGTTAGGAAGGATAGGGGAGGGTTTGGAAGGATAGGGGAGGGTTTGGAAGGATAGGGGGGGGGGTTAGGAAGGATAGGGGAGGGTTAGGAAGGATAGGGGAGGGTTTGGAAGGATAGGGGAGGGTTTGGAAGGATAGGGGAGGGTTAGGAGGATAGGGGAGGGTTTGGAAGGATAGGGGAGGGTTAGGAAGGATAGGGGAGGGTTAGGAAGGATAGGGGAGGGTTAGGAAGGATAGGGGAGGGTTTGGAAGGATAGGGGAGGGTTTGGAAGGATAGGGGGGGGTTAGGAAGGATAGGGGAGGGTTAGGAAGGATAGGGGAGGGTTTGGAAGGATAGGGGAGGGTTTGGAAGGATAGGGGAGGGTTAGGAGGATAGGGGAGGGTTTGGAAGGATAGGGGAGGGTTAGGAAGGATAGGGGAGGATTTGGAAGGATAGGGGAGGGTTTGGAAGGATAGGGGAGGGTTTGGAAAGATAGGGGAGGGTTTGGAAGGATAGGGGGGAGGGGTTAGGAAGGATAGGGGAGGGTTAGGAAGGATAGGGGAGGGTTTGGAAGGATAGGGGAGGGTTAGGAAGGATAGGGGAGGATTTGGAAGGATAGGGGAGGGTTTGGAAGGATAGGGGAGGGTTTGGAAAGATAGGGGAGGGTTTGGAAGGATAGGGGAGGGTTAGGAAGGTTAGGGGAGGGTTAGGAAGTATAGGGGAGGGTTAGGGAGGATAGGGGAGGGTTAGGGAGGATAGGGGAGGGTTTGAAAGGCTAAGGGAGGGTTTGGAAGTATAGGGGAGGGTTAGGAAGGATACGGGAGGGTTTGGAAGGATAGGGGAGGGTTAGGAGGATAGGGGAGGGTTAGGAAGGATAAGGGAGGGTTAGGAAGGATAAGAGAGGGTTTGGAAGGATAGGGGAGGGTTTGGAAGGATAGGGGAGGATAGGGGAGGGTTTGGAAGGATAGGGAAGGGTTAGGAAGGATAGTGGAGGTTTTGTTAGGAAGCATAGGGGAGGGTTTGGAAGGATAGGGAAGGATAGGGGAGGGTTGGGAAGGATACGGGAGGGTTTGGAAGGATAGGGGAGGGTTTGGAAGGATAGGGGAGGGTTTGGAAGGATAGGGGAGGGTTAGGAGGATAGGGGAGGACTTGGAAGGATAGGGGAGGGTTTGGAAGGATAGGGGAGGGTTAGGAGGATAGGGGAGGACTTGGAAGGATAGGGGAGGGTTTGGAAGGATAGGGGAGGGTTAGGAAGGATAAGGGAGGGTTAGGAAGGATAAGAGAGGGTTTGGAAGGATAGGGGAGGGTTTGGAAGGATAGGGGAGGATAGGGGAGGGTTAGGAAGGATAGGGGAGGGTTTGTTAGGAAGCATAGGGGAGGGTTTGGAAGGATAGGGAAGGATAGGGGCGGGTTAGGAAGGATAGGGGAGGGTTAGGAAGGATAGGGGAGGGTTTGGAAGGATAGGGGAGGGTTTGGAAGGAAAGGGGAGGTTTTGGAAGGATAGGGAAGGATAGGGGAGGGTTTGGAAGGATAGGGAAGGATAGGGGAGGGTTTGGAAGGATTGGGGAGGGTTTGGAAGCATAGGAGAGGGTTTGGAAGGATAGGGAAGGATAGGGGAGGGTTTGGAAGGATAGGGGAGGGTTTGGAAGGATAGGGGAGGGTTAGGAAGGATAGGGAAGGTTTTGGAAGGATAGGGGAGGGTTAGGAAGAATAGGGGAGGGTTTGGAAGGTTAGGGGAGGGTTAGGAAGGATAGGGGAGGGTTTGTTAGGAAGGATAGGGGAGGGTTTGGAAGGATAGGGGAGGGTTTGGAAGGATAGGGGAGGGTTAGGAAGGATAGGGGAGGGTTTGGAAGGATAGGGAAGGATAGGGGAGGGTTTGGAAGGATAGGGGAGGGTTTGGAAGGATAGGGGAGGGTTAGGAAGGATAGGGGAGGGTTTGGAAGGATAGGGAAGGTTTTGGAAGGATAGGGGAGGGTTAGGAAGAATAGGGGAGGGTTTGGAAGGTTAGGGGAGGGTTAGGAAGGATAGGGGAGGGTTTGTTAGGAAGCATAGGGGAGGGTTTGGAAGGATAGGGGAGGGTTTGGAAGGATAGGGGAGGGTTAGGAAGGATAGGGGAGGGATTGGAAGGATAGGGGAGGGTTTGGAAGGACAGGGAAGGGTTTGGAAGGATAGGGGAGGGTTTGGAAGGATAGGGGAGGGATTGGAAGGATAGGGGAGGGTTTGGAAGGACAGGGAAGGGTTTGGAAGGATAGTGGAAGGTTTTGGAAGGATAGGGAAGGATAGGGAAGGTTTTGGAAGGATAGGGGAGGGTTAGGAAGGATAGGGGAAGGTTTGTTAGGAAGCATAGGGGAGGGTTAGGAAGGATAGGGGAGGGTTTGGAAGGATAGGGGAGGGTTTGGAAGGATAGGGGAGGGTTAGGAAGGATAGGGGAGGGTTTGGAAGGATAGGGGAGGGTTGGGAAGGATAGGGAAGGGTTTGGAAGGATAGGGAAGGGTTTGGAAGGATAGGGAAGGGTTTGGAAGGATAGGGGAGGGTTAGGAAGGATAAGGGAGGGTTAGGAAGGATAGGGGAGGGTTTGGAAGGATAGGGGAGGATTAGGAAGGATAGGGGAGGATTAGGAAGGATAGGGGAGGGTTAGGAAGGATAGGGGAGGGTTTGGAAGGATAGGGGAGGATTAGGAAGGATAGGGGAGGGTTTGGAAGGATAGGGGAGGGTTAGGAAGGATAGGGGAGGGTTGGCTCTTGTTAATCCTGGACTAAACTATCTGGCCTCCCAGTTACAACATATGTTGGGAGGATTGGTGGGGACATCAGCTCCTAGATAAGGACCCTGTGATTCCACATTCGCCATCCTTTTGTAGTTTAGTGGGGACTCTACTCTTGCTGAAGGGCTAGAAACGCTTTTCTCCCTAATAAACAATACTCTACATATAGGCTCTTACAAAGAAAGTATGGGAGAAAGCAAAACAGCTACAAAAGGTTCTGGGATATACAGAGCTGTACCAGCTACAATCCAATTAGGAATAATCATACCTATCCTGAACTGGTCAAGCTACCATGGGGTGCTAGGCGGTGTGCTGTCGGGGCGACGCATCTCAAACATATTTTTAGACATGGTGTTCTGGTAACTTATTCTCAAACACAGTCCGGGTCTGGCATCCCCTCGGACATGCCATTTTTTTATGAACAACTGAAAAATGTGCTTCGCTTTCCGACCGAAAAATTGAGAACCTGCTCCCAATCTTTTGCTGGCTGGAATTCGGCTAGCAAAAGTCCGACCAAAAGCTCTCATCGGTCTTTGGCTGGCCGAAATTTCCGATCGTGCGTACGCGGCATAAGAGCTCATCATACCCCTCTTAGATGTCAATCATGACAAAAAAATGTCAATCATGACCAGTGTTGGTCATCTTACTTTAAAAAAGTAATTAGTTAAGTTACAAATTACTTCTCCCAAAAAGTAATTGTGTTAGTAACTCAGTTACTACATTGGAAAAGTAATTAGTTACGCAGCAAAGTAACTGTGACTTTTTTTTAAATATTCTATACGTGTAACCAAGGGGCGCATTTATTATTATTGTTATATATCGTGTAACCAAGGGGGTACTCTAACCAAGGGCCAGATTTGTTATAGCGTGTAAGCAAGTGGCGGGTCTATTATTATTATATCGTGTAAGGGGCGGGTCTATTATTATTATATCGTGTAAGGGCGGGTCTATTATTATTATATCATGTAAGGGGCGGGTCTATTATTATTATATCGTGTAAGGGGCGGATGGCTACAGAAGAGGGTGAATGTTAAATTAATGGGCAGAGCTCGATATATAACAATAAATGCGCCCCTTGGTTACAGTAATACTAGACCCGCCCCTTAGTTACACGATAGATGCCCCTTGCAGAGTAGCACGAGCATCAGGAGCGTGCGGCATCGCCTCGTACAATTACATGTTAACTGCGCCTGCGCGGTGTAGAGTTCACTCAGAGCTGTTTAGGTTCGGCAATTTTCGGAAGCTCCGTAGTCCTTCGTACTGCGCAAGCGCTGCGCCTGCGCAGTACAGGGGTTCCTTATCCGGCAGGGGAACTTTTTCGGGAGGACACCGGAATTACACTACTGCCATCTAGTGGCGGTAGATGTAATTGGGGTAACTAAGCCAAAGTAATGGGAACTGAGTTACCATGAGGGGAAAAGTAATCAGTTAGATACTCGTTACCCTCTAAAGTAACTGAGTTACGTAACTCAGTTTATTTTAACTCAGTTACTTACATCACTGATCATGACAATATGCGGGCAACAAATGGGCCATCGTGAAAATACACAGCCAACTAACAGGCAATCATTCCTGTATGGAGTCTGCAGACAGACAATTCTTAAGCCCCATACACACGGTCGGACTTTTTTCATCAATTTGGTCCGATCGGACAAGGTTTGTTGAAAAATCAGACCGTGTGTATGCACCATCGGACAGTGTTCGTCGGTTTGTCCGTCGGACAAAGTCTTATCTCCTGCTGGAAAGATTTCCCGTCAACCCGGTCCGATCACACCAAATCCGAGCGTGTGTACGCTTGTCCGACCGGACAAAGTGCTACGCATGCTCAGATCACATTACAAGACCAAAGCTATTGGCTACTAGCCTCTACGTAGTCCCGTCGTAGGCAACAAACGTCACCACGTTCAGAATGATCGGATTTTCCGACAACTTTGTCCGATCGTGTGTACGCAAAACCAACATCAGACAAAGTATGACGGACATGGTCCGACGGACCTGGTCCACGGATTGTCCGCGCGTGTGTATGGGGCTTTACAATACAAAGGGCAATAAAGGGCAATAAAGGGCATGTGGGCTACAAATGGGCAATTGCTATAATATGCAGACAACAAACAATCAACTGCAGTGCCGGGACAAGATCATCCAGTTCCCAGGGCAAAGATGGCAAACTGCGCACTCAACACCCCCCCCCCCCCCCCCTTCATTATGTGCAAGCTTATGAGGAGGAGGGGGAGAGAGAGCACAGCCCGCACCTCCTCCTTTATCCCCTCCACTGCTTGTCGCTTCCAGCGCTGGGCTGACAGCCTTATATAAGGCACCGCCATTCCTACAATTCATGCTGTGCCCAGGGCAGCCGTCCCTTCTGCCCACCCCTTGTCCCAGCCCTAATCAACTGTTACAATATACAACAAACAATAAGCAACAAGATCATCGCAGTAATGATGATTATGGTGTGCGCTGACATCCAAGACAAAGCATTGCAATGCATGTTTAAAACACACAACACGTTTTTATGCTCCTATTTATTTCAATAGTAAAATGCATTGGTGAGAATCCGGCCTCAGACATTTCAGCGATGAGCTCCCCCCACACGGCCCGTCCTCCCCTCCCCCCCAGTTGGCCTTTCCATCCCCTCCTCCTCCCGCACTTCACCGTGAAATGAATTTCCAGTACAATCGGCTGAATTTCCCTCGTGGCTCCAATTAAACAGACACCGACTCCAAAGAATCCTCATCCGCAGAACGTATTTGTTATAAAAGTTCCGTATCAATTTTGTGAAACTTGTATCAAAACTTCTGCCGAGTTTCCTCGCCGCTCCCTTCAAACTCGCCACTTCAAAGATCCCCAACAAACATTAAGATTCAGCCGCCGCCGCCGAGATTCCGCCCGTTAGCAGAGAAAGTTGCACCCCTGGGGGATCTGTAAACGAGTCTGGAGCCGGCGAGGATAAACTGTCACATGTAATATTCCACATTTTATCAACTTAAAGAGCAACCGCTACAAACGTCTCCTGCGCTAAATGAAACGCGTTATCAGCAATACAGAGCGATCGCAATTAAGGGACAAGGAGAAAAATTACCTGTTTGAAAAATTCAGTCTAAAACGCTGGCAACAAAAGTCAGTACACCCCTAAGTGAAAATGTCCAAATTGGGCCCAAAGTGTCAATATTTTGTGTGGCCGCCATTATTTTTCAGCACTGCCTTAACCCTCTTGGGCATGGAGGTCACCAGAACTTCACAGGTTGTCACTGGAGTCCTCTTCCCCTCCTCCATGATGACATCACAGATCTGGTGGATGTTGGAGACCTTGCGCTCCTCCACCTTCCGTTGGAGGATGTCCCACAGATGATCAATAGGGTTTAGGTCTGGAGACATGCTTGGCCAGTCCATCACCTTTACCCTCAGCTTCTTTAGCAAGGCAGTGGTGGTGTTGGAGGTGTGTTTGGGGTGGTGATCATGTTGGAATACTACCCTGCGGCCCAGTCTCTGAAGGGAGGGGATCATGCTCTGCTTCAGTATGTCACAGTACATGTTGGCATTCATGGTTCCCTCAATGATCTGTAGCCCCCCCAGTGCCGGCAGCACTCATGCAGCCCCAGACCATGACACTCCCACCACCATGACACTCCCACCACCATGACACTCCCACCACCATGACACTCCCACCAACATGACACTCCCACCAACATGACACTCCCACCACCATGACACTCCCACCACCATGACACTCCCACCACCATGACACTCCCACCACCATGACACTCCCACCAACATGACACTCCCCCCACCATGACACTCCTACCACCATGACACTCCCACCACCAAGACACTCCCACCACCAAGACACTCCCACCACCATGACACTCCTACCACCATGACACTCCCACCACCAAGACACTCCCACCAACATGACACTCCCACCAACATGACACTCCTACCACCATGACACTCCCACCACCAAGACACTCCCACCACCAAGACACTCCCACCACCATGACACTCCTACCACCATGACACTCCCACCACCAAGACACTCCCACCACCATGACACTCCCCCCACCATGACACTCCCACCACCATGACACTCCCCCCACCATGACACTCCCACCACCATGACACTCCCACCACCATGCCTGACTGTAGACAAGACACACTTGTCTTTGTCCTCCTCACCTGGTTGCCCCCACACACGCCTGACACCATCTGACACCAAATACGTTTATCTTGGTCTCATCAGACCACAGGACGTGGTTCCAGTAATCCATGTCCTTAGTCTGCTTGTCTTCAGCAAACTGTTTGTGGTCTTTCTTGTGGATCATCTTTAGAAGAGGCTTCCTTCTGGGACAACAGCCATGCAGACCAATTTGATGCAGTGTGCGGCGTATGGTCTGAGCACTGACAGGCTGACCCCCCCACCCCTACAACCTCTGCAGCAATGCTGGCAGCACTCATACGTCTATTTCCCAAAGACAACCTCTGGATATGACGCTGAGCACGTGACCTCAACTTCTTTGGTGGACCATGGCGAGGCCTGTTCTGAGGGGAACCTGTCCTGTTATACCGCTGGATGGTCTTGGCCACCGTGCTGCAGCTCAGTTTCAGGGTCTTGGCAATCTTCTTATAGCCTCGGCCATCTTTATGTAGAGCAACAATTCTTATCTTCAGATCCTCAGAGAGTTCTTTGCCATGAGGTGCCATGTTGTACCTCCAGTGACCAGTATGAGAGAGTGAGAGCGATAACACCAAATTTAACACACCTGCTCCCCATTCACACCTGAGAACTTGTAACACTAACGAGTCACATGACACCGGGGAAGGGAAAATGGCTAATTGGGCCCAATTTGGAGATTTTCACTTAGGGGTGTACTGACTTTTGTCAGATCCTGTATATATATATATATAGTATTATACTGTATTTACAGGTAATATATGTGGAAATACTCCACCGTATTAAATAGGAAAGTTGAATATAAAACTATAAGACCTCAAACAACATGAAGTTTTGAAAGTAGCACAGCGGGAGTGGAGATTTTGTGGCGGGGTGGGGGGCGGAGCCCCCTGGTAATACGTGGCGGTGAATCATCGCGTCTCATGCAAGTTTTATCCCTCCAGAGCCGCGTTACAAGCAAACAGCGGCGCCTGATAAATATTCCAATGAGTGGAAGTAAATAAACAATGTGCCCAAACATAAAACACACAATGCGACCCCAATTGTATCTCCGGAGGAGTTCCATCGGCGGGCAGTGCGCTGTGTGCGACCTCCGTGCGACCTCTTCCCCAGCCGAGGATTAACGCCGGCCGGCGCCGGGTTGGGAGTTTTTTAATTTGATTGTCTCCGGAGTCTAATAGTAAAAAAAAAAAGAGAATTTGGAATTTGAATCATTTCTAAGGCCCTGGGATTCCGTTCAATAAAACACGAATGAAGGGGCGGATTCATGGATTGGATGGGGGAGGTAAGCGGCGGTGCCACGGCGAGGAGACGGAGGATTATTTAACTTAAAGTGGAGCTGTCAGTAACTTTAACCGCTTCAGCCCCGGAAGGATTTACCCCCCTTTCTGACCAGAGCACTTTTTGCGAATCCGCACTGCGTCGCTTTAACTGACAATTGCGCGGTCGTGCGACTCTGTGCCCAAACAAAATAGACGTCCTTTTTTCCCACAAATAGAGACTTTTATTTGGTGGTATTTGATCACCTCTGCGGTTTTTATTTTTTGCACTATAAACAAGAAAAAGTGTCAATTTTGAAAAAAAAAAGCAATATTTTATACTTTTTCCTATAATAAATATTCCTCAAAAATATATAAAAAAAATAGTTCTCCTGTTTAGGCCGATACGTATTCTTCTACATATTATTGGTAAAAAAAAAATCGCAATAAGCCAATATTGATTGGTTTGCGCAAAATTTATAGTGTCTACAAAATAAGGGATATATTTATGGCATTATTATTTTTTTTTATTATTAGTAATGGCGGCGATCTGTGATTTGTATCGTTACTGCGACATCATGGCGGACACATCGGACATTTTTGACACATTTTTGGGACCATTGTCATATATACATTGATCAGAGCTATACAAATTTATTGATTACTGTGTAAATGACACTGGCAGTGAAGGGGTTAACCACTAGGGGGCAGTGAAGGGGTTAAGTGTGTCCTAGGGAGTGATTCTAACTGTGGGGGGGAGGGGCTACAACACACAGGACAGCGATCCCCGCTCCTGATTACAGGGACCAGTGATCTCTGTCCTGTCACTAGGCAGAATGGGAAATGCTTGTTTACAAAAACATCTCCCCGTTCTACCTCTCCGTGACCCGATCGCGGGCCCCCCCCCCCACGGACAATCGAATCCACAGGACCCACGGTCGTGCGCCCGCAGTGCTGCTTCTTAAAGGGGACGTACCTGTACTCCCTTTTGCCCACCCGTGCCATTCTGCCGACGTATATTGCCCCGTACACACGGTCAGACATTCCGACCACAAAATCTGTCTGTACGTACAACGGGACTACGTAGAGGCCAGTAGCCAATAGCTTTCGTCTCCAAATTTTTTATGAGCATGCGTGGCACTTTGTGCGTCGGAATTCTCTACACACGATCGGAAAAGTCTGATCGGATTTTGTCGGAAAATTTTAGACCCTGCTCTCACATTTTTTCCATCGGAAATTCCAACGGAAAAAGCCCGCTAGAGCCCACACACGATCGGATTTTCCGACAACATAATCCAATCGGACGTGTGTACGGGGCATATTGCCGCGCAGCGGTCGGGAAGTGGTTAAAAATGGGCATTAATGAATCGCTGACATTATCAGAGATCGGGATCCTTCCGGAGACTTCGGTGAAAAGTGGATGTAAATGTGGGGGGACGTTCTGATGGCCAGAAGAGGACAATCTCTCCATCTAATGGACTTTCTTTCCCTGCTTGTCCATAGGCAGAGCTCCGTACAGCCTGACCTCCGTCCGATCAGCGGGTGCCGGCAGACATCCAGTGCCTGACACCCGCTCATCGCCTTCTGCCGTGAGTAATCAGAGGAGAAGCGGCGCACACGCCCCCCCCCCCCCTATTAGGCGGAGGTGCAGAATCACGTACAGGCGGGGCTTTTTTTCAGCAGGAATGTCGTTCTGGCACCTCCAGCACTGAATGTATATGCCAGGGGGTGCTGGGATGTGCGGGAGGGGGTATTGATGCTGGCTGTTCGGGGCTCTATTGTCACTGGGAGGGGGGATCTATTGTTGCTAGTGGGGGAGATATTGTTTCTGGGGTGGGTCAACTGTTGATGGGAGATATTTGAGGGGTGGGAGTCTATTGTTTCTACTGTAGCTGCTGGAGAGTCTATTAATGCTGGATACTGCTGGGAGATCTATTGTTGCTAGGGGTATTTTCTTGTAGTGGGATCTATTGTTGCTTAGGGTATTTTCTTGTAGTGGGATCTATTGTTGCTAGGGGTATTTTCTTGTAGTGGGATCTATTGTTGCTAGGGGTATTTTCTTGTAGTGGGATCTATTGTTGCTAGGGGTATTTTCTTGTAGTGGGATCTATTGTTGCTGGAGGATCTATAGTTGCTGAGAGGGAGCTATTGTTGCTAGGGAGATTTATTGTTGCTGGGGGGGGGGGGGGGGGGGGGGGGTCAATTCTTGATGGGAGAGATTTACTGTTGAGGGCGGGGTCTATTGTCATCACTCCCAACTGTTCCTGATTTGGAACAAATTCCCTCTGTCCCTCATTCCTCCTCATTATCCCTCATGTCAGTCTGATCTCTATAGGCAGTCACAATAAAAATCGCTGATCGCCGTCATTACTAGTAAAAAAAAAATTAATAAAAATGCTATAAAACTATCCCCTATTTTGTAGATGCTATAACTTTTGCGCAAACCAATCAATAATCGCTAATTGCGATTTTTTTTTAACCAAAAATATGTAGAAGAATACGTATCGGCCTAAACTGAGGAAAAAAACGTTTTTTATATATTTTTGGGGATATTTATTATAGCAAAAAGTAAAAAAATAATGTTTTTTTTTCAAAATTTACGCTCTTTTTTTGTTTATAGCGCAAAAAATAAAAACTGCAGAGGTGATCAAATACCACCAAAAGAAAACTCTATTTGTGAGGAAAAAAGGACGTCAATTTTTTTTGGGAGCCACGTCCCACGACCGCGCAATTGTCAGTTAAAGAGACGCAGTGCCGAATCGCAAAAAGTGGTCTGGCCTTAAAGCGGTTCTGCACTCTTTTTTTTTTTTTAGGCTATATGCCAAGGGCATATAGCTCAATTGGGGGACTTACCTGTTCCATCTTCCATCTCGATCGCCGCCGGTTTTCATCTTCATCTTCTTCTTGTCTTCTTCTTGTCTGCTGGGGTCCATCTTGCCTGTGGGCATGTGAAACCCCACAGGCACTTTAGATGGCCCAGCATGCACCGCCGTTACTCGCGCGTGCGCAGTAACGGCACATCTGCCGACATCTCACGAGATTTCGGAAGATGTGGCCGAAATCTCGTGAGATTTTGGAAGATGTGGCCGAAATCTCGCGAGATTTCGGAAGATGCCCGCACTGACTCCTGGGATCAATGACACCAGATCCCAGGAGACAGTGCGGCGTGACGACGATCGACGCAGAGACCCCGCCCACCGCCGAAGAGAGAGAAGACCGGAAGTCATCAATTACAAGGTAAGTAAAAAAAAAAAAAAAACATTTCATTTAGTACTCTTTGCCTGATTTGGAAGGCAAAGAGATTTACTAAATGAAATGGGTGCCGAACCGCTTTAAGCCAGCAAAATGGTCCGGGGCTGAAAGTTAAAATGAATGGATGAGCCCGCCGTGTTCATATAAATATCATCCTATGGAAAATGTGCGATGGGCCGTACACACGGTCGGAATTTCCGACAACAAGCTCCGATCGAACATTTGTTATCAAAATTTCCGACCGTGTGTACGCGGCATAAAGCTGGTATCGCGCCTATGACAGACTCTAGAACAAAAGCCGGATATATATATATATATTTTTTTTTTTGGTTAATGAGTCAAAAAAAAAACACACAAACAAGATAAATATATTCCAGGAGCGCAACGTTGCAAGAGGGAGATCTGCAAGGATAGATGAGCAATTAGCGGAGCTGCTGAGGCAGCCGAATTCCCATCAATTAAAAGTTGCTCCAGATTGTTAGTGACTTCAGATACATAATTGAATTTACCTTGCGAAGAATCGTTCCTTTTTATTATTTTTTTCTATTACCCTCTGAGACTGAGATTACATTTTCCCATACAAATCCGCAGCCGCCTGTATAATACATTTTTCTTCAGGAAAAGGACCCGGAATACATTTCTCATCGCAGCTTAAAGTGAACGTTTCAGGAGCGGCAACTGTGTCATTTTATATTATATCATTGAAATGCCGTCCTTGAGATCAAGTTTGCCCAGGCTGAGATGATGTCATCTGTGTTCTGCAGGTAGGAGGAAGAATTTCCTCAGTCTCCTGCCCCCCCCCCCCCCCCCCCCCCCCCCCCAGTGATCAGACTGTAACATTGTACATTTGCAGCAAGTCACAGAGGTGAAACAATGTAGCAGGACACTCAGAGGAGGCAGCAGAGATAATGTGGGAACACAGTAGGGGTGCAACGGATCGTCGCCGATCCGTGATCCGAACGGGTCACCCCGTTCGGATCGGCACACCCCGCGATCTGCGGAGCGCTCCGCGGCCCCGGCCTTAGGAAAGGCTGCAGCTTCGGCCTAGCTCCGGAGCGGCGGCGGCCATCTTGGTACACCCGGCGGCCTTAGGAAAGGCCGCGGCTTCGGCCTAGCTCCGGAGCGGCCGCCATCTTGGTACACCCGGCCACTGTTTAAAATGTGATCGCTTCGTCAAATGACGGAGCGATCACTTGTAAACAAACTCTGCATTACCCAGCCATTACCCAGCATATACTCTGCATTACCCAGCCAATACTCGGTGATACCCAGCCAATACTCGGCGATACCCTGCCAATATTACAGTGGGGGAGATGGCGTGGATATTACAGTGGGGGGAGATGACGTGGATATTACAGTGGGGGGAGATGACGTGGATATTACAGTGGGGGGAGATGACGTGGATATTACAGTGGGGGAGATGGCGTGGATATTACAGTGGGGGGAGATGACGTGGATATTACAGTGGGGGGAGATGACGTGGATATTACAGTGGGGGGAGATGACGTGGATATTACAGTGGGGGAGAGGACGTGGATATTACAGTGGGGGGAGATGACGTGGATATTACAGTGGGGGGAGATGTCGTGGATATTACAGTGGGGGGAGATGACGTGGATATTACAGTGGGGGGAGATGACGTGGATATTACAGTGGGGGAGATGACGTGGATATTACAGTGGGGGAGATGACGTGGATATTACAGTGGGGGAGATGACGTGGATATTACAGTGGGGGGAGATGACGTGGATATTACAGTGGGGGAGATGACGTGGATATTACAGTGGGGGGAGATGACGTGGATATTACAGTGGGGGAGATGGCGTGGATATTACAGTGGGGGGAGATGGCGTGGATATTACAGTGGGGGAGATGACGTGGATATTACAGTGGGGGAGATGACGTGAATATTACAGTGGGGGGAGATGGCGTGGATATTACAGTGGGGGGAGATGGCGTGGATATTACAGTGGGGGAGATGACGTGAATATTACAGTGGGGGAGATGACGTGGATATTACAGTGGGGGAGAGGACGTGGATATTACAGTGGGGGGAGAGGACGTGGATATTACAGTGGGGGGAGATGACGTGGATATTACAGTGGGGGGAGATGGCGTGGATATTACAGTGGGGGGAGATGGCGTGGATATTACAGTGGGGGGAGATGACGTGAATATTACAGTGGGGGAGATGACGTGGATATTACAGTGGGGGAGATGACGTGGATATTACAGTGGGGGGAGATGGCGTGGATATTACAGTGGGGGGAGAGGACGTGAATATTACAGTGGGGACTATATGGTGGCGGAATTTTCACAGGTTTTTGCAAATTCAATTATTATTTGCTGATCCGAAAAATGATCCGATCCGTGACTCTGATCCGAGGATCGATCCGATCCGTGAGTTTTTTGATCTGTTGCACCCCTAGAACACAGACAAGATCTGCACAAGCGCCAGGATTGGACATGCAATGACGGGGGGGGGGGGGATGATTGGGTTGGTGGAGAGACGATCATGTGACAACTGCCCACAGGTTCTGTCGATCTGGGTTAGGACCAATCCCAGCTCGTCCTCAGTCATGGATATGACTTGTATGACAGTGTTTGGACACGTGTGTGGGGGCCCTATCCATGTTCCAGGGGAATTGTTTCTTCTTTTTACACCCAATTAGTCGATTCCCCCCAACAAGCTGCCATACCTTGTAGCGGAGGATCTGGAGATCGCTGTGGGATTGGAGGTCTTGTTGTCTCCAGGTCAGACTTTTTCAACCATTTGATCGTGGAGAAACCTTTGAAATTATATTCAGATCTCAGAGAACCCTGGCCATAGGTATAGTACATGGTACATTAGCCACACCACATTGGTGGTCAATCGGAAAAGGGCTTTATTGCCATGATGAGCAGTGAATAAATACCCATTACCATGGTGATTCATGGGAAAAATGGCCATAGCAATAGTGGTCAGTGGGAAAAATGTCCATTGCAATGGTGGTTCATGAGAGCAAGGCCCATAACATTGGTGGTCCATAAGTAAAACTCACATATCCGTGGTGGTCAGTGTAGACCTCCAAATATTGGGGACAGTGGGAAGAATCTTCCCTTTACAGTCAATAATCACTGGTGTCAGAGGTTACTTACCCAAGAAACAAGAGAAGTTCCACTGGTCCCAATGATGTTGGTGCCAGATATATGTGGGCAGCCGGGCACCATCAGGAAGGAGATCATTCCATCACTGCTCAAGAAACCACTAGCAACCTCTGGATTAACCCTGGTTGAGAATCCTGCTCCAGATGGTACTTAAGTGTCTCCATTTATAAGGCTCCAATATTGCGGATGTAATCCTGACTGATAGGAACTGTCCTCACACCTTCAGTGCCCCTGTTCTTTTAAATTTTCTCTAGACTTATTTGTGGTATGTACGGAGGCCATGTTGGCCCATTTTTTGGAGACTAATGCCCCGTACACACGGTCGGAAAATCCGACCACCAAATCCATCGGATTTGGTCCGACGGATTTAGTCCGACACTGGTGTTGCGTACACACGGTCGGACAAAGTTGTCGGAAAATCCGATCATTCTGAACGTGGTGACGTTTGTTGCCTACGACGGGACTACGTAGCGGCTAGTAGCCAATAGCTGTGGTCTTGTAATGTGATCTGAGCATGCGTGGCACTTTGTCCATCGGAATTCGCTACACACGATCGGAATTGGTGTGATCGGACTTTGTTGTCGGAAAATTTATCCAGCAGGAGATAGAACTTTGTCCGTCGGACAATCCGATGTAAACTGTCCGATGGTGCATACACACGGTCGGAATTTCCGACAACATTGTCCGATAGGACAGAATCCATCGGAAAATCCGACCGTGTGTATGGGGCTTAACAATTGGTTCTAAGTGAGCCATGCTGTTTCTGTCTTATTATTTTTATTTATTACTTCTTTCTTTTTTTTTTATTGCCCACCTTCTACCCCCTGCAGTCACACTACGTGAAATCCGGCCAGGCTCATTGGGGTATGTATGGGGTGCTTTGGGACACTGGGGGTGTTGATTTCCAACTGATTTGTGGGAGGGGGAGGTGTTGTTTTTGACTTGCCACGTGTTTCTTACTCTCAATTTCATAGACATCAAAAAATTTGTTTTGTTTCGTTCCGTTCCATATAAAAAAAAATTCGTAATTCGTGTACGAAATTTAATTTGGATTTGTACGAAATATGAATTTCGTACGAATCGTTAAGAATCATTAATATCGTTACGAATATCGACACTCTACGAATAATAACGAATTATCCGAAAACGTATTAACGTTACATAACACAAGTCTATAAATGTCTATTGTTCACCAATCATTTAGAGGAAATTTCGTTTACGAATACAAAATTTTGTATTTCGTACTTCCAGTGATTGGTGAACAATAGACAATAGACTTATGTGTTATGTAACGTTAATACGTTTTCAGATAATTCGTTATTATTCGTAGAGTGTCGATATTCGTTATACTGAATCTCGAATTAATTCGAATCATTCGTTATATCCGCTATAATTTCTTTCATATTAGTTGAAATTCATCATTTGGTAGTTTGGAATCGGATAATTTGGATCCGAAATTCATAAACGAAATTTCGTATTTCGTACAGAATTCGTATTCGTAAAAATTCGTAATTCGGATTCGTAGAAATGTACGAATTTTCGAAAAATTTGTACGAATTTCCGATTCGTACGAAACTAATCGCACATGTCTACAATTTCATGTATAATGCATCTACTGTGTTATATCTTATATTTTGATATATGTTTCTGTTATATTTTCTCTTTATAGAATTATCCTTTATACTGGTCACTTCTTGTTTCCCTGAGGAAGCCAATGTCTTGGCGAAACATGTAGGAAAGACCTGACCCACTTGTTTACTGTAGGCCTATACCAGCTTGGCTATCATTATATCTGTTGTGCTCCCTATTTTTAATGTTCAAATTTGATTACTTTTGTATGTATACAATTTGTGGATTTGAGATTTTGTAATAAAATGTATATTTTTTCTTATATAATTGAAAGAACTTCCCTTTCTATTTGAGTTAACGCTGGCACCGTAATAATCCCTCACCTCCTTGTACTTCCCTATTTTGCAATTATGTAAACAAATGTTTTAATTTTTTTAAATGTTCCTTTGTCTCTACCTCATCCATGAATGCCAACATGTACTGTGACATACTGAAGCAGAGCATGATCCCCTCCCTTCAGAGACTGGGCCGCAGGGCAGTATTCCAACATGATCACCACCCCAAACACACCTCCAACACCACCACTGCCTTGCTAAAGAAGCTGAGGGTAAAGGTGATGGACTGGCCAAGCATGTCTCCAGACCTAAACCCTATTGGTCATCTATGGGGCATCCTCAAACGGAAGGGGGAGGAGCGCAAGGTCTCCAACATCCACCAGCTCCGTGATGTCATCATGGAGGAGGGGAAGAGGACTCCAGTGACAACCTGTGAAGCTCTGGTGACCTCCATGCCCAAGAGGGTTAAGGCAGTGCTGGAAAATAATGGCGGCCACACAAAATATTGACACTTTGGGCCCAATTTGGAGATTTTCACTTAGGGATGTCCTGACTTTTGTTGCCAGCGGTTTAGACATTAATGGCTGTGTGTTGAGTTATTTTGAGGGGACGGCAAATTTACACTGTTATACAAGCTGTACACTCACTACTTTACATTGTAGACAAGTGTCATTTCTTCAGTGTTGTCACATGAATGTGACTGAGGGGTGTACTTACTTTTGTCAGATACTGTGTGTGTGTGTATATATATATATATATACGCAAACACCAATATGTTAATGACTTGGCTTTATTGATGACCAAATTAGGCCTTGAATGACAGGGATGTGATGGTATCAGACACACAACAAATGTCAATGGCTTGCAACTGTAATATTGGAATAATACAATTACTGGATTACTGATTATTGATACGACGCTTCAGACGAATGTATAATTCATAAGATGTATTTCACAATTCAAAACCAATAAAAACACTTAAAGCGGTTCTGCACTCTTATTTTTTTTTTTTTTTTTTTGGGCTATATGCCTAGGGCATATAGCTCAATTGGGGGACTTACCTGTTCCATCTTCCATCTCGATCGCCGCCGGTTTTCATCTTCATCTTCTTCTTGTCTTCTTCTTGTCTGCTGGGGTCCATCTTGCCTGTGGGCATGTGAAACCCCACAGGCACTTTAGATGGCCCAGCATGCACCGCCGTTACTCGCGCGTGCGCAGTAACGGCACATCTGCCGAAATCTCGTGAGATTTCGGAAGATGCCCGCACTGACTCCTGGGATCAATGACACCAGATCCCAGGAGACAGTGCGGCGTGACGACGATCGACGCAGAGACCCCGCCCGCCGCCGAAGAGAGAGAGGACAGGAAGTCATCAATTACAAGGTAAGTAAAAAAAAAAAAAACATTTTCATTTAGTACTCTTTGCCTGATTTGGAAGGCTAAGAGATTTACTAAATGAAATGGGTGCAGAACCGCTAAATAGAAAAACTCTCATGGTTCATTATCGTTTTATTAAAAGGAACTATTAAAGGCATGTACAATGCGCCCCTTGCCGATGAAATTATGCACCAAGGCGGGCTCACCGCAGTTGGGTTTCTTCCATGGGGGGAATATGTAAGTATGTGTGTTTGCGCTGGGAGCGTGCCGCACTGTGTGCTCCCAGCACAGAGACCGACCTGTCACTGACGGCTATGGGTCTAATACTACTGATCCGGAACCATGGGCGTCCACAGGTAGGGGCAAGGGGGGTCAAGTGCCCCCCCCTGGAATCAGGAATCCGACCAGCACATTCAGCACAGTGGCATCGCTATGGGGGTGCAGGCAGCCAGTGGGGTGACACCATCAAATCCCCCATCAGTGTAGTGTGACTGCGGGCTCTTTTCCCTGCTCAGTCCAGCAGAGAAGGAGAAAGGCGAGCTGCGGGCGGTCAGCGGTTTCCCCCGCTTGCCGCCCCTTTCTTCGGTCAGGGAGAAGAGATGGTGGCACTGACCAGGTTCCCTGCCCGGCTTCTTGCCCGCTCCGTTCCTTCCCCATTGGCCATAACTGAGGGCCAATCAAAGGAGACTAGGAGAGGAGAGCAGAGAGAGAGCCACGCTACCCAGTGCCACCAGAGAGAGCCACGCTACCCAGCGCCACCAGAGAGCCACGCTACCCAGAGCCAGACAAAGAGACCCACGCTACCCAACACCACTAGAGAGAAAGCCACGCTACCCAGTGCCAGAGAGAGAGCCATGCTACCCAGCGACACCAGAGAGAATAAGCCACACTACCCAGCACCACCAGAGAGAGATCCACGCTTCCCAGTGCCAGAGAGAGAGCCATGCTACCCAGCGACACCAGAGAGAATAAGCCACACTACCCAACACCACCAGAGAGAGAGCCATGCTACCCAGCGACACCAGAGAGAATAAGCCACACTACCCAGCGCCACCAGAGAGAGAGCCATGCTACCCAGCGACACCAGAGAGAATAAGCCACACTACCCAACACCACCAGAGAGAGAGCCATGCTACCCAACGACACCAGAGAGAATAAGCCACACTACCCAACACCACCAGAGAGAGAGCCATGCTACCCAGCGACACCAGAGAGAATAAGCCACACTACCCAGTGCCACCAGAGAGAGCCACGCTTCCCAGTGCCAGACAGAGAGAGCCATGCTACCCAGCACCACCAGAGAGAGCCACGCAGCCCAGCGCCACGAGAGAGGGTACAGACATGCTACACTACTGACCAGAGGAGGGATCACTGCTGTAGTTTCGCTGGGTCTGGTAAGAGGGCCTGACGGCCATTATCCATTACATGGGTGACCCTAAAATGATGTCCCCCCCTGAAAAAAGTTCTGCGGGCGCCCATGTCCGGAACCAGAGGAATCGGCACTCAATCACATGATCACTAAGATAGCCTGTGATTGGCCAGCACAGTGATCAATAACGGTAAATATACAAAGTATACACTTAATTATAATCGCGTGCAAGTCACCAGTTTCGAGAGGCAGCTCTCTATTATTCGGGGTATCCTCAAGGGACCATCATCAGTCAAAGTAGATCTAAATGATCGTAGGGACTTCTTCAATGTCCTGTATGGATTTATTGGGTAAAATCCAGTGCAATTTTGTGCCATCTTCTTTACCTAAGTCAGGAGGGGGGCACCTTCTCTCTTGGGTTCTTGCCAATAATGTGCACGCAAAGTGATGCATCATCAGGGAGACGGCTGCTAGATCCAGAAAGAGCCAGCCGGCTCCCTGAAGACTCCCATTGGAGAATGTTCAGTACAATAGCCCAACGCCTCCCAGGATTCATGGTGGGGTATCCCAGGAAGCTGCAGGTGAAGAGGACATCATTCTCACCTGGGCGAGAATTCCGGAAATGCCCAAATAAATTGGTTTTGGGGAACAAAAAAAAAAAAATGTCCATTTGTGAGAGCAGGAGGGGGAGGAACGCAAAGGGTTTTAAGTAGTTGAGAAGAGCGAAGGTCCACTTTAAAGCCGTTTGAAGTTTGTTCCCTTCATAATCACAATTTATTTAGTTTTTTCTCTGGATCCACCCCCACGGACATTCAGGACTAAGCAGAATAGCAGGTTCCTAGTTCCTGGGTCCTAAAACCTCATCAGATACTCACAATTAGACATGTGCAATTCGTTTCATTTTTTTTTCGTTTTTTTTTTTTTGTTATTTTCGTTCGTTCGCTTTCGTACGAATGAACGAACAATTCGCTAAAAATTTTAACGAATCGTTCGAATCGAACGAATCCGAAAAACAACGGAAATCTGAAAAAAACTAATTAGAAACAACGAATGTACTAATGAAGAAAATCCGAAAAACGAAAACAGGAACAACGAAAATGAACGAAAAAATTCGTAACTTTTTTTTTTTGTTGAATTGGTAATTTTCCGTGTCCCTTACAATGGCGCTGCTTAACGTGCTTGTTCTGGAACACCTGTGTATCCATCACCTCTGCATTGGATTTCATTATGTAATGTATAAATATCTGTGCTGACATCTAGTGACAATTCGGTGTAACTACAACTTGTTATTGCTGTATTTCTTAAATTGCATATTCCAGTTTACCTGTATGTTGGGGTTAGTTGGTTTAGTCCTTAGATGGACCCATACCTTCTTTTTCATGTTTCCTCAGTTAGTTACCAGTCTTCATAGCGGGCACACGTTTTAGTGGATCATTGCCTGACACTCTGGGGGTTGTTTACTAAAGCTGGAGAGTGCAAAATCTGGTGCAGCTCTGCATAGAAACCAATCAGCTTCCAGGTTTTCTTGCCAAAGCTTAATTGAACAAGTTGAAGTTAGAAGCTGATTGGCTCTCATGCACAGCGGCACCAGTTTTAGTAAATCTCCCTCTTTGACTGGTGAACATCCCATGTACTGCATTTTAACAGGTAAAGCAATGTTGGATTAAACTGCCCAGTCTTTTTGGAGAGTTGAGCTGTCTGTGGAGGGCGCTCTTTCGGTAGGTGACCATACTGGCCAGACGGACCAAGGTCTAAAGGAGGTAGGTCAAACAGAAAAAAGATATTAATCAAGGAGGTTTGAGCACAGTACATTTTGGAAGTCTAACAACCATTTCTGAGCCCTAAAGTAAAGAGATCCCTTGGCCCCTGAAACGCGTTGGCCACAGTTTTCCCATTGAAGGTGATTTCACTGCTAAGAAATTCTGAACTGTGCTTTGTTTTTTCTGTTCACCTTCCCAAGTGGTGTGGGCCCCTATCACATGAGAACACCCCCCCCCCCCCCAACATTGTCTTCCGAGTGGCCCAGATCCAGCAAACAAGAATCACCATTAAATAGCTTTTTCAGATAACCAAACTTTCAGTCTAGTGACTCTATTGTATTATTTCTCTTATTTATGAACCTGTAGCTGTCTCATCATTTATATCTACATTGAATGCCAAAGCCATGACCCAGTAGTACAAAGCTTGCATGTATCTTTATTTATCAGCACCTGACATAACATGATAAAATTGATACAAGTCCATATAAATGTAAATGATTTGATAATAAAAACGGGGGCCTTACCGAAGGTATTCATTTGTACGGAAGGGATTGTCTCTGGGTGTCAAGGATGTGGATGTGGTTGGCCTTACAAGGGGCAGTAACTGGGCTGTAGACTTTTATAAGAATTTGTAAGTCATGTTGGGACAATCCTCGTTACTTTGTAACCTTTGTCAGTGATAAAATATTGCGTCTTTTTACAAAATGAAAAAAAATAAAAATCAAGGACAGGAATTGAAAACAACCCAAACTGTAAATTTTCAGCGCAGCGGCCTTGAGAACGTTATGGGAAGTTCTGAGGAGGACGCGATGTCTGGGAGAAATGTAAAGTGAATAGACGCTCACTGCTCCATCTTCCCGCTTAGAGAAGGTTATTTATCGTTCTCCCAAGTGGTAATCAGAGTTTAGCTGTCCATGAAGGAATTGGAGGAAGAAATAATGAAGAGGCGCCGGGATTGCGAAACTTATTCGAACGATCAGACGCAAGGCGGTTTTTTAAAATAAGCTCACCTGCTCTGGTAAGGCAGCTCTTAAGAAATGGGCCTCCTTCAAGGGGTACCCCGAAGAAGCTCAAAGTACAGAAACGGCACCAAACCAAATGGTGAAAGAGTCCACGATGCTTTAGGCTGGGTTCACCCCACTGCGAATTGGATGAGGGTTCTCTTTTTTTTCAATAGCAGGAGATTTTGACCGGCTCTCCATGGAGCCAGTTCACATATCTCTGCTGCGGTGCGAATTTGCACAGGAGCCCTGTGCGCCTTTTGGTCCATTTCAGCTCCGAATTTGGAAGAAAATTCGGGCTGAAATCGGACCTGAAATGGTGAACCAGGACGCAACGGACCCCTGCTGGTAGTCGCATGCAGCAATGGTGTAAATCCAGCCTTAAAGGTGAATTCCAGGTACCATACCTGGCTGACCCTTGTGAAGCCTGGAAATCACTGTAGTAGGCACCGTAATGTGCCATGCCCTGATGTGCAGCCCACTCATGGCCTCTGAATAGGGGTTCTCCTTACACCCCGATAAGAGCTGACTTGTCTCCTGAGATGAAACCTCCTTTCTATGGGCTGAGACACCTCTGACCCCTGGTTGGGACCCCCTGTCTCTTGATTACTAACTGGGGCACCTCTGACCCCTGGTTGGGAGCTCCTGTCTCTTGATTACTAACTGGGGCACCTCTGACCCCTGGTTGGGAGCTCCTGTCTCTTGATTACTAGCTGGGGCACTTCTGACCCCTTGTTGGGAGCTCCTGTCTCTTGATTACTAGCTGGGGCACCTCTGACCCCTGGTTGGGACCCCCTGTCTCTTGATTACTAGCTGGGGCACCTCGGACCCCTGGTTTTGTGCTCCTGTCTCTTGACTCCTGGCTGGGGCACCTCTGACCCCTGGTTGGGACCCCCTGTCTCTTGATTACTAGCTGGGGCACCTCTGACCCCTGGTTGTTACCTCCTGTCTCTTGATTACTAGCTGGGGCACCTCTGACCCCTGGTTTGGTGCTCCTGTCTCTTGACTACTGGCTGGGGCCCCTCTGACCCCTGGTTTGGTGCTCCTGTCTCTTGACTACTGGCTGGGGCACCTCTGACCCCTGGTTGGGACCTCCTGTCTCCAATATGGGACCTGTCTCCAAACTGTCAGGTCACCCACATCCCAACCCCCCCTGCTCAGACAGTCGGTTGGTTACCAGCCCTGCGCTTACCCCATCTAGGTCACGGAAAGCAGCGCTTTCGCCTGGCTATGGACGGTGGCTTCCCCTGCGTCTCCTCCTACTCAGCATTGCGGTGGCTTCCGCCATGCTTCGCCTCCTAGGCGGCCAATAGGTTTGCTTCTCCTTTCGGCCAATCAGGTGACGGATCTCCCCTCTCTCTCTTCCTTCCATGTGCCATAGTCTTCCTGCCTTCCATGTACCATAGTGATCCTTCCTTTTTGTCTTCCATGTACCATAGTGATCCTTCCTGACTTCCATGTACCATAGTGATCCTTCCTGTCTTACATGTACCATAGTAATCCCTCCTTCCTATCTTCCATATACCATAGTGATCCTTCTTTCCTGCCTTCAATGTGCCATAGTGATCCTTCCTTCCATATACCATAGTGATCCTTCCTTCAATGTGCCATAGTGATCCTGCCTTCCATGTGCCATAGTGACCCTTCCTATCTTCCATATACCATAGTGATTTCTCCTTCATATCTTCCATATACCATAGTGATTCTGCCTTCAATGTGCCATAGTGATCCTTCTTTCCATGTGCCATAGTGATCCTTCCTGTCTTCCATGTACCATAGTGATGCCTCCTGCCTATCTTTCATATATCATAGTGATCCTTCCTTCCATATACCATAGTGATCCTTCCTGTCTTCCATGTACCATAGTGATCCTTCCTGTCTTCCATGTACCATAGTGATCCTTCCTGTCTTCCATGTACCATAGTGATCCCTCCTTCCAATATTTCATATACCATAGTGATCCTTCCTTCCATAGTGATCCTTCCTTCCTGCCTTCCATGTGCCATAGTGATCCTACCTTCCATGTACCATAGTGATCCCTCCTTCCTATCTTTCATATACCATAGTGATCCTTCCTTCCATAGTGATCCTTCCTTCCTTCCATGTGCCATAGTGATCCTACCTTCCATGTACCATAGTGATCCTTCCTTTCTTCCATATACCATAGTGATCCTTCCCTCTCTCCCTCCCGAAGGGTTGGTTCATACTGCAGTTCTTATTCTTTGGCTCCCTCCCGGGTTCCTCAGGTCCTTCATAATCCTCTATTTTGAGCTCTTTGTCTATTTCCAGTGTATACAAAACCAGATGTATTGGAAGTAAATTTCTAAATGATTGTGTTGAGGTTTATATGTATCCCTGAGACTCCAACTTGTGGCAGAGCAATCAAAGCATATTTTATAAGGAAGCTCAGGTTTTGTTTAACCATGGGCCTTAAGCCCCTCCCATGACCCTGTTTGGCCACACCCACTTTTTGCTGCGGCACACGCTACACGCGACACAGGTCACTGTCTCCCCGAAGTGTCCCTCATTCTCCAGTTGGGAGGTATGCATATACATGGGCAGGGTAAATGGGGTGGAGTCAGGGGCGGAGCCGGGGGGGGGGGGCAGAATAAGGCTTCACCTAGGATGTCACAAATCCTTGCACCAGCCCTGGTTTTCTGAGCATGTTGATGAGGGGGGTGGGAGGAACCCGGGAAGCAGATTAAACTTTAGCTTTCCAGTTAGTAAAGAGGTGACAGGTTCTCTTTAAAGATCCTTAGCGGGTGAAAACCCACAATAGCGCTTTCTGCATTCTTTGTGTTCCGTTATCTCGCCAGTGAAGGCGTTCCCCGCGCTTCTTTGCTTTTTTTTCTCTCTTGTTCGGCAGGTATGGTATAAACCATCAGAGGAACGCTCCCTGCGAGAACCGTAAAATAATGACAACTCCCGCGGCGTCTCATAACTCCTCCGCTCACCGCCAACCGCGTCAAAGGATTTTCCAGCATGAGATATCATTTGCAGATATTTATTGTACAATGTGTGGTATTAGAAGAGACACCCCGCCATTCCACAGACCGCCTCGTCTTATTCAAGAAGACGTTGGCGGTAAAGACCCGGCGCAGCTTTCCCCCGCCAACCCGACGACAGACATTTACAGCGCCGCGGCCGGTAATAATGTCACATTTCTCCTGATCTATCTCTCTGCTCTTCTAAAGGGCAAATCAGGCAGAATCGGCTTCTATCGAGACATCTTTATCGTTTTACAGGAAATAACATCCGTCGCTGCAAAAGGAGGGCCCCCGCACACCCCTGAACTGCCAGGATCTGCGCCCAAAAATCAGGGTTTGGAAATATTGGGTGGGTGAAGCTGTGCAATACTAGCACAATCCGCTATAATGTGGCAATATAAAGAGAAATATTTCCCATGAATCCCCTAACAGGTGGGAGGAGGGGATTTCCATGTGCCCACATGCTAATAATTACTAAAAACTGGTCCATAAATAAATTGGAATGTTTTATTTATACATAAAATATAAAAACAATAGAAGGAACAAAATCCTCTAAAAAAAAGTATCCTATGTTACACATTCCAGTAGTACCTTGGATTACTTTTATATCAAAGCGAGTTTCCCCCATAGGAATCAATGGAGACTCAGATAATCCGTTCCAGTGTCACTGCTAGTGTATGCAGTACCGCATGTGGCCAGAGGTGAGGGGGGCGCTGGAGACACCGCATGTGGCCAGAGGTGAGGGGGGGGCACGAGACACCGCATGTGGCTAGAGGTGAGGGGGGCGCTGGAGACACCGCATGTGGCCAGAGGTGAGGGGGGCGCTGGAGATACCGCATGTGGCCAGAGGTGAGGGGGGCGCTGGAGACACCGCATGTGGCCAGAGGTGAGGGGGGCGCTGGAGACACCGCATGTGGCCAGAGGTGAGGGGGCGCTGGAGACACCGCATGTGGCCAGAGGTGAGGGGGCGCTGGAGATACCGCATGTGGCCAGAGGTGAGGGGGGCGCTGGAGACACCGCATGTGGCCAGAGGTGAGGGGGGCGCTGGAGACACCGCATGTGGCCAGAGGTGAGGGGGCGCTGGAGACACCGCATGTGGCCAGAGGTGAGGGGGGCGCTGGAGACACCGCATGTGGCCAGAGGTGAGGGGGACGCTGGAGACACCGCATGTGGCCAGAGGTGAGGGGGCGCTGGAGACACCGCATGTGGCCAGAGGTGAGGGGGGCGCTGGAGACACCGCATGTGGCCAGAGGTGAGGGGGACGCTGGAGACACCGCATGTGGCCAGAGGTGAGGGGGGGCACGAGACACCGCATGTGGCCAGAGGTGAGGGGGGCGCTGGAGACACCGCATGTGGCCAGAGGTGAGGGGGCGCTGGAGACACCGCATGTGGCCAGAGGTGAGGGGGCGCTGGAGATACCGCATGTGGCCAGAGGTGAGGGGGGCGCTGGAGATACCACATGTGGCCAGAGGTGAGGGGGCGCTGGAGACACCGCATGTGGCCAGAGGTGAGGGGGCGCTGGAGACACCGCATGTGGCCAGAGGTGAGGGGTGGCGCTGGAGACACCGCATGTGGCCAGAGGTGAGGGGGGCGCTGGAGACACCGCATGTGGCCAGAGGTGAGGGGGGCGCTGGAGACACCGCATGTGGCCAGAGGTGAGGGGGGCGCTGGAGACACCGCATGTGGCCAGAGGTGAGAGGGGCGCTGGAGATACCGCATGTGGCCAGAGGTGAGGGGGGCGCTGGAGACACTCGGCAACCAAGTGTTTCCGAGTGTTTCCGAGCATCACCGGCACCCCCCGCACCTCTGGCCACATGCTGTACTGCACCCCCCAGAGGCTTGAATCCCGCTCGTCTTGCGGGACAAAGCTCGAGTCAGGATTTAAAAAAAACGCTTGTATTGCGGAACGCTCGTAAACCGCGTTACTCGCAGTCCAAGGTTTTATTGTATTAACATACAGTACATAAAGTTAACACATCAGGATGAATCCCAGAGTGTGTATGAGTATGGACCAACGCGTTTCACCCCAAAATAAGGGGCTTCTTCCGGATACACTTCTCAAGTCTTTGTTATAAAATAGAGCAATAGCTGGTAACAAAAAAAAAGGAGATCAATACAGAAAATCAAAGGCAAACAAAGGTGAAGGAATCACAATATGAGATGGAAATCTCACCTTCTAGAAAAAGAGAAACCACGTGATTGGTGTACAATTACACACCACCCATATACTCTAGAGTGCTAGAAATCTATAACAGATACACAGTAGGGGTCAGTGAGAACAAAAGGACAGCCAGCAAGTGTAAGCCATCTAATAAGAATCAATGTGATAAAAAAAAGAAGCAAAACCTGCAATAATCAAAAGAAAGTTGGGTACAATATTCAAAAAAACATCATACAGGCTATCACTGAACTTACCACAAGTTTGGATTTTATCCCCTGTGTCACAGCTGAAGTATAAAATTCTTCCATGATTCAAAGACAGCTTTCCTTGTACTGCTCCTGCATAAGTTGTGCTGACAATATGTATGGCTGTGTTCACAAACGTCTGACACAGATCAGCCCCTGCTGCAGCCTCTAACCTTGTGACTTGCTACAAAGGTACAATGTTTCTGTCTGATCACAATATACTCTGAGATGAAGGAGTGCGCATAGATCCCCTCCATTACCGTGTGCTGTACACCTTTCCCCATGAAGCGGCCACTAAAGGCGGACGAAACGTGTTGAATGTGTGTTTCACATTGTTTTGATCAATAAATAGAATCCGCTTGGAAGCACCTTTTTATTTAATTGCCACCCCTGCTGACAACACATTTTGTGTCCTCCTCATACCCTTAACCAATGTTGCAGTCTGATCACTACAGGATAGGAATGGTGAACGATAACCTTCTAGGACAGCAACTGTGAACAATTGGGCAACGACACTGGATTGGGGGTGATTTGTAGTTGGAGGGTGGATTGGGGTGATTTGTGGTTGGAGGGTGGATTGGGGGTGATTTGTGGTTGGAGGGTGGATCGGGGGTGATTTGTAGTTGGAGGGTGGATCGGGGGTGATTTGTAGTTGGAGGGTGGATCGGGGGTGATTTGTAGTTGGAGGGTGGATCGGGGGTGATTTGTAGTTGGAGGGTGGATCGGGGGTGATTTGTAGTTGGAGGGTGGATCGGGGGTGATTTGTAGTTGGAGGGTGGATTGGGGGGGATTTGTGGTTGGAGGGTGGATTGGGGGGATTTGTGGTTGGAGGATGGATTGGGGGGATTTGTGGTTGGAGGGTGGATTGGGGGGATTTGTGGTTGGAGGATGGATTGGGGGGATTTGTAGTTGGAGGGTGGATTGGGGGGATTTGTAGTTGGAGGGTGGATTGGGGGGATTTGTAGTTGGAGGGTGGATTGGGGGTGATTTGTAGTTGGAGGGTGGATTGGGAGGATTTGTGGTTGGAGGGTGGATTGGGGGGATTTGTGGTTGGAGGGTGGATTGGGGTGATTTGTAGTTGGAGGGTGGATTGGGAGGATTTGTGGTTGGAGGGTGGATTGGGGGGATTTGTGGTTGGAGGGTGGATTGGGGTGATTTGTAGTTGGAGGGTGGATTGGGGGGTGATTTGTAGTTGGAGGGTGGATCGGGGGTGATTTGTAGTTGGAGGGTGGATCGGGGGTGATTTGTAGTTGGAGGGTGGATTGGGGGGATTTGTGGTTGGAGGGTGGATCGGGGGTGATTTGTAGTTGGAGGGTGGATCGGGGGTGATTTGTAGTTGGAGGGTGGATTGGGGGGATTTGTGGTTGGAGGGTGGATCGGGGGTGATTTGTAGTTGGAGGGTGGATCGGGGGTGATTTGTAGTTGGAGGGTGGATCGGGGGTGATTTGTAGTTGGAGGGTGGATCGGGGGTGATTTGTAGTTGGAGGGTGGATAGGGGGTGATTTGTAGTTGGAGGGTGGATCGGGGGTGATTTGTAGTTGGAGGGTGGATGGGGGGTGATTTGTAGTTGGAGGGTGGATTGGGGGGTGATTTGTAGTTGGAGGGTGGATGGGGGGTGATTTGTAGTTGGAGGGTGGATTGGGGGGTGATTTGTAGTTGGAGGGTGGATTGGGGGGATTTGTAGTTGGAGGGTGGATTGGGGGGAATTGTGGTTGGAGGATGGATCGGGGGTGATTTGTAGTTGGAGGGTGGATCGGGGGTGATTTGTAGTTGGAGGGTGGATCGGGGGTGATTTGTAGTTGGAGGGTGGATCGGGGGTGATTTGTAGTTGGAGGGTGGATTGGGGGGATTTGTGGTTGGAGGGTGGATTGGGGGGATTTGTGGTTGGAGGGTGGATTTGGGGGATTTGTGGTTGGAGGGTGGATTGGGGGGATTTGTGGTTGGAGGGTGGATTAGGGGGATTTGTAGTTGGAGGGTGGATTGGGGGGATTTGTGGTTGGAGGGTGGATTGGGGGATTTGTGGTTGGAGGGTGGATTGGGGGGGATTTGTGGTTGGAGGGTGGATTGGGGGGATTTGTGTCTGGAGGGTGGATTGGGGGGATTTGTGGTTGGAGGGTGGATTGGGGGATTTGTGGTTGGAGGGTGGATTGGGGGGTGATTTGTAGTTGGAGGGTGGATCGGGGTGATTTGTAGTTGGAGGGTGGATCGGGGGTGATTTGTAGTTGGAGGGTGGATCGGGGGTGATTTGTAGTTGGAGGGTGGATCGGGGGTGATTTGTAGTTGGAGGGTGGATCGGGGGTGATTTGTAGTTTGAGGGTGGATCGGGGGTGATTTGTAGTTGGAGGGTGGATTGGGGGGTGATTTGTAGTTGGAGGGTGGATTGGGGGTGATTTGTAGTTGGAGGGTGGATTGGGGGGTGATTTGTAGTTGGAGGGTGGATTGGGGGTGATTTGTGGTTGGAGGGTGGATTGGGGGGATTTGTAGTTGGAGGGTGGATTGGGGGGATTTGTAGTTGGAGGGTGGATTGGGGGGATTTGTAGTTGGAGGGTGGATTGGGGGGATTTGTGGTTGGAGGGTGGATTGGGGGGATTTGTGGTTGGAGGGTGGATTGGGGGGATTTGTGGTTGGAGGGTGGATTGGGGGGATTTGTGGTTGGAGGGTGGATTGGGGGATTTGTGGTTGGAGGGTGGATTGGGGGATTTGTGGTTGGAGGGTGGATTGGGGGGATTTGTGGTTGGAGGGTGGATTGGGGGTGATTTGTGGTTGGAGGGTGGATTGGGGGTGATTTGTGGTTGGAGGGTGGATTGGGGGGATTTGTGGTTGGAGGGTGGATTGGGGGGATTTGTGGTTGGAGGGTGGATTGGGGGTGATTTGTGGTTGGAGGGTGGATTGGGGGGATTTGTGGTTGGAGGGTGGATTGGGGGGATTTGTGGTTGGAGGGTGGATTGGGGGGATTTGTGGTTGGAGGGTGGATTGGGGGTGATTTGTGGTTGGAGGGTGGATTGGGGGGATTTGTGGTTGGAGGGTGGATTGGGGGGATTTGTGGTTGGAGGGTGGGTTGGGGGGAGGGTGGAGGGGTGGAGGGTGGAGGTGGGGGGGTTTGTGGTTGGAGGGTGGATTGGGGGGATTTGTGGTTGGAGGGTGGATCGGGGGGATTTGTGGTTGGAGGGTGGATTGGGGGGTGATTTGTAGTTGGAGGGTGGATCGGGGGTGATTTGTGGTTGGAGGGTGGATTGGGGGGTGATTTGTAGTTGGAGGGTGGATCGGGGGTGATTTGTAGTTGGAGGGTGGATCGGGGGGTGATTTGTAGTTGGAGGGTGGATTGGGGGGATTTGTAGTTGGAGGGTGGATTGGGGGGGATTTGTAGTTGGAGGGTGGATTGGGGGTGATTTGTAGTTGGAGGGTGGATTGGGGGATTTGTGGTTGGAGGGTGGATTGGGGGGGATTTGTGGTTGGAGGGTGGATTGGGGGGATTTGTAGTTGGAGGGTGGATTGGGGGGATTTGTGGTTGGAGGGTGGATTGGGGTGATTTGTAGTTGGAGGGTGGATTGGGGGATTTGTGGTTGGAGGGTGGATTGGGGGGATTTGTGGTTGGAGGGTGGATTGGGGGGATTTGTGGTTGGAGGGTGGATTGGGGGGATTTGTGGGTTGGGGGAGGGGTGGGGGATTTGTGGTTGGAGGGTGGATTGGGGGATTTGTGGTTGGAGGGTGGATTGGGGGGATTTGTAGTTGGAGGGTGGATTGGGGGATTTGTAGTTGGAGGGTGGATTGGGGGGATTTGTGGTTGGAGGGTGGATTGGGGGATTTGTGGTTGGAGGGTGGATTGGGGGTGATTTGTAGTTGGAGGGTGGATTGGGGGGATTTGTGGTTGGAGGGTGGATTGGGGGGATTTGTGGTTGGAGGGTGGATTGGGGGATTTGTAGTTGGAGGGTGGATTGGGGGGGATTTGTGGTTGGAGGGTGGATTGGGGGTGGGGGATTTGTGGTTGGAGGGGTGGATTGGGGGGATTTGTGGTTGGAGGGTGGATTGGGGGGATTTGTGGTTGGAGGGTGGATTGGGGGGGGGATTTGTGGTTGGAGGGTGGATTGGGGGTGGAACTTGAGGAAACTTGATTAAATGTTTTTAATATCCATTTTATGTAATTTTTTTTTTCTATTGGCATATATATTGAATATTAAATATTGATGGAAAGTTTTGGCGGGGTTTTTGGTTGGAGGGTGGTATTGGGGGTGATTTGTAGTTGGAGAGGGTGAATTTGGGGGATTTGATGTGCGTTGGAGGGCGGATTGGGTGGGATTTTGTGGTTGGAGGGTGGAATGGGTGGATTTGTGGTTGGTGGGTGGATTGGGGGATTGGTAGTTGGAGGTGGATTGGGGGGGATTTGTGGTGGGAGGGTGTGGCAATTGGGGGTAGTGGTTTGGTGTGGGTGGTGTGTGTTGGGGTGTGGTGATGTGGTGGTGTGTTGTGATTGCTGTTGATTGTCGATTCGTAGTGGTGGGTGGGGGTAGGTTGTTGGTGGTTGAGGTGATGTTGTTGTGGTTAAGTGATTCGTGGTGGTGTGGTGTGTGGTGATTGTGGTGCGTGGTTGTGATGCGGTGTGATTTGGGTGGTGTGAGGTGTTGGAGTGTTGTGGATTGTGGTGGTGTTGGTGGTGGTGATTTGGTGGTTGTGATGGGTGGAGGTGGTGGTGGTGGGGTTTTGTGTGGGATTTGTATTGTGGGGGTGGGTGTGTGTGAGTGTGTGGGGGATTGTGGGGTGATTTGTAGTTGGAGGGTGGATTGGGGGGATTTGTGGTTGGAGGGGTGGAGTTGGGTGGATTGGGGGGATTTGTAGTTGGAGGGTGGATTGGGGGGATTTGTGGTTGGAGGGTGGATTGTGGGGATTTGTAGTTGGAGGGTGGATTGGGGGGATTGGGGGGGATTTGTAGTTGGAGGGTGGATTGGGGGGATTTGTAGTTGGAGGGTGGATTTGGGGGGGTGGTTGGAGGGTGGATTGGGGGTGATTTGTAGTTGGAGGGTGAATTTGGGGGATTTGTGGTTGGAGGGTGGATTGGGGGGATTTGTGGTTGGAGGGGGATTGGGGGGATTTGTGGTTGGAGGGTGGATTGGGGGATTTGTAGTTGGAGGGTGGATTGGGGGGGATTTGTGGTTGGAGGGTGGATTGGGGGGTGATTTGTAGTTGGAGGGTGGATTGGGGGTGATTTGTGGTTGGAGGGTGGATTGGGGGGATTTGTGGTTGGAGGGTGGATTGGGGGATTTGTGGTTGGAGGGTGGATTGGGGGGATTTGTGGTTGGAGGGTGGATTGGGGGGATTTGTGGTTGGAGGGTGGATTGGGGGGGGGGTGGATTTGTGGTTGGAGGGTGGATTGGGGGGATTTGTGGTTGGAGGGTGGATTGGGGGGGATTTGTGGTTGGAGGGTGGATTGGGGAGGATTTGTGGTTGGAGGATGGATTGGGGGGGATTTGTGGTTGGAGGGTGGATTGGGGGTGATTTGTAGTTGGAGGGTGGATTGGGAGGATTTTTGCTGGGGAGATTTGGAGGGGGCATTTGTACTAGAAGGGGGGGGGAGTTCTAGGAGAGGAAGAGGTTTTTTTACTGGGAGGGGGAATTGGGATGGAGAAGATGAAGCAGCCATCTTTGCCCTGGGCACTGGGTGACCTTATCCTGGCACTGCCAAGGGTCGTTGGCTCTGGAACGTCACCCTAGTTGAGAATAGTCTTGAGGTTGAAAACCCGGCCCATTGGCAGTGTGAACAGTGGTGTCACTCTCTTGGTTGGGCGTTGTGGCACAGAGGGGGGTGTTGTGGCACCGAGGGGGGCGTTATGGCACAGAGGGGGGTGTTATGGCACAGAGGGGGACGTTGTGGCACAGAGGGGGGTGTTGTGGCACAGAGGGGGGCGTTGTGGCACAGAGGGGGTTGTTGTGGCACAGAGGGGGGCGTTATGGCACAGAGGGGGGTGTTATGGCACAGAGGGGGACGTTGTGGCACAGAGGGGGGTGTTATGGCACAGAGGGGGACGTTGTGGCACAGAGGGGGGCGTTGTGGCACAGAGGGGGGCGTTATGGCACAGAGGGGGATGTTGTGGCACAGAGGGGGGTGTTGTGGCACAGAGGGGGGCGTTATGGCACAGAGGGGGGCGTTGTGGCACAGAGGGGGGCGTTATGGCACAGAGGGGGGCGTTGTGGCACAGAGGGGGGCGTTGTGGCACAGAGGGGGGCGTTATGGCACAGAGGGGGGCGTTGTGGCACAGAGGGGGACGTTGTGGCACAGAGGGGGGCGTTATGGCACAGAGGGGGGTGTTGTGGCACAGAGGGGGACGTTGTGGCACAGAGGGGGGCGTTGTGGCGGGCGGGGGGTGTTGTGGCACAGAGGGGGGTGTTGTGGCACAGAGGGGGACGTTGTGGCACAGAGGGGGGCGTTGTGGCACAGAGGGGGATGTTGTGGCACAGAGGGGGGTGTTGTGGCACAGAGGGGGACGTTGTGGCACAGAGGGGGGCGTTATGGCACAGAGGGGGGTGTTGTGGCACAGAGGGGGGCGTTGTGGCACAGAGGGGGGCGTTGTGGCACAGAGGGGGGTGTTATGGCACAGAGGGGGGCGTTGTGGCATAGAGGGGGGCGTTATGGCACAGAGGGGGACGTTGTGGCACAGAGGGGGGTGGGGTGGCACAGAGGGGGGCGTTGTGGCACAGAGGGGGGTGTTGTGGCACAGAGGGGGGTGTTGTGGCACAGAGGGGGGGATGGGGTGGTGTGAATCATAATCCTGGCAGAACAGAACGACAAATATTTTGGCAGCTAAAACTGTTCACTTTACGCGTTTCATCAGCGTTGGAAATATTGAATATTTATTTAATTCTGTCCTCCGGCGGCAGAAATAAGGTAACCCTTTAATCTCCAAGTTCCTTGGCAGAGCAATGCAGCACTTGGGGGGGTGGTGGGGGTGGGGGGGATCCTCTCTCCTTCTGCCGGCAGGCCGGCCGCGCCGCGGAGCGTTCCAAGGTTCCATCGTTGGACGCACGACAAGGACGATGAAAAACAACCTGTAATAACGCCGCGCGGTTTCAGCACGAGCCGCGTAATTAAAGACATTTGTTTCTCAGCACTTTCAAGCTGCGGCTTCACTTACGTAAATCAGAAGAAAAAAAACAACAACTTTATTTCCGCGCCCCGGCGACCCTCTCCTTCCGTTCCCGCGCTTGTCTCCTCCGCTACGGGCGAGAGCGTCAGCGTTCTGTACCGCGTTCTGTACCGCGTTCTGTACCGCTGCCTAATTGGTGCTGAGATATGCAATGTACACAGAAAGACGATAACCGCAGAGTTCACTGTGCCACCGCACAACTAGAATAAGTATATATATATATACACAGCGGGCAAAGAAAAGAATCACAGCCTTTAAAATAATCACATTTTGTTGCTTTGCAGCCTGAGATGAAGACAGACACCGTTTTTGATTTAGCCAGCTGTATTTACTCCGTGAAACTTATAACACCAACATAAAACCATCAAAAACAGAAAAAGGACCCCCCCCTTTGTGTCAGTATTTTGCTGTAATTCCAGCCTTTAGTCTGTTGGGATTCGTCTCTACTAACTTTACACATCTAGACTTTGCAATATTCGCTCGCTCTTCTTTGCAGAACGACTCGGGTTCAGTGACCATTTGTGGACTGCAGTCGTCACGTCATTCCACAGATTTTCTATGGGGTTTAAGTCTGGATTCTGACTAGGCCATGCAAGGACATTCCCGCCTACTCCTCCAACCACTGTGTGCTCATTGGTGGACATTCCCCGCCTTCTCCTCCAACCACTGTGTGCTCATTGGTGGACATTCCCGCCTTCTCTTCCAACCACTGTGTGATCATTGGTGGACATTCCCCGCCTTCTCCTCCAACCACTGTGTGCTCATTGGTGGACATTCCCCGCCTTCTCCTCCAACCACTGTGTGCTCATTGGTGGACATTCCCCGCCTTCTCCTCCAACCACTGTGTGCTCATTGGTGGACATTCCCCGCCTTCTCCTACAACCACTGTGTGCTCATTGGTGGGCATTCCCGCCTTCTCCTCCAACCACTGTGTGCTCATTGGTGGACATTCCCCGCCTTCTCCTCCAACCGCTGTGTGCTCATTGGTGGACATTCCCGCCTTCTCTTCCAACCACTGTGTGCTCATTGGTGGACATTCCCGCCTTCTCCTCCAACCACTGTGTGCTCATTGGTGGCCATTCCCCGCCTTCTCCTCCAACCGCTGTGTGCTCATTGGTGGCCATTCCCCGCCTTCTCCTCCAACCGCTGTGTGCTCATTGGTGGCCATTCCCGCCTTCTCCTCCAACCACTGTGTGCTCATTGGAGGACATTCCCCGCCTTCTCCTCCAACCACTGTGTGCTCATTGGTGGCCATTCCCCGCCTTCTCCTCCAACCACTGTGTGCTCATTGGTGGACATTTCCCCGCCTTCTCCTCCAACCACTGTGTGCTCATTGGTGGACATTCCCCGCCTTCTCCTCCAACCACTGTGTGCTCTTTGGTGGACATTCCCCGCCTTCTCCTCCAACCACTGTGTGCTCTTTGGTGGACATTCCCCGCCTTCTCTTCCAACCACTGTGGGCTCATTGGTGGACATCCCCGCCTTCTCCTCCAACCACTGTGTGCTCATTGGTGGACATTCCCCGCCTTCTCCTCCAACCACTGTGTGCTCTTTGGTGGACATTCCCCGCCTTCTCCTCCAACCACTGTGTGCTCTTTGGTGGACATTCCCCGCCTTCTCTTCCAACATCGTGTCTGCCGGACCCGCTAATTGGCTCCCGCTGTGCCCAATCACAGCGGGGGCACACGTGCGCGCCCCAGAGGTGCAGGATCACATACAGGTACGTGATCCTTTGCAGAGGAGTCGCCGTATATATGTACAGTATACAATCGGCACGTAGATACTATTTATTTTTTCAGCTTTTTCTTCTTCTTCCCTAACAAAAAATAAATAAACACCAAGAAGAAGAAGAAAATTATAAGAACAAATTATAAAACAGATGATATTTTTTGCCAATAAAATAAAAAAACAAAGCTCAAAAACGCTTTAAAAACGCTGTACAAAGCACAAAAAACGTTCAAAAGCGTGCGACAAAACGCCCACATTTCTAAAGCAGAAGGTGGCAGGAATTCTGGGGCACCATTGCACCCCCTACACCATGAAACAGAACCCCCTGCAGGCCTGTAGAGGAGACCCAGCGGGTAGGAAGTATGAAGCGGGATAATTCAGATATCACCGAGGAGTCGCAGAGTCCAGGAATGAAGAGCCTCATTCCGCCTAAAGGGGCGAGGAGCAGGATTGCCGCGGCTGGCAGACAATTGCAATTGACTTTGAATGACATTTTGTATCTTGTAGCCGCCGGGAGACCGCGCTGAAGAATTCCGGCAATAAGGACAACATCAATCTCAATAAAAGGAGGACTTGTGCTCCATCAGTGGATCCCATCGCTGTGGGCTCATCTGTCAGCCCTCGTCTTCCCTCGCGCACACTGCTGACACTTCAGTGTAGGGGCAAGTCAAGGACAAGTAGAAGATCTTCAGAATGGATCTGACTCCGCACTATGTGTAGCACACTAAGTTCAGGGCAAGGATACAGAATCCCCCCCCCCCCCCCCGCACTGCTAGGACATGCTGTAAAATTCGTTTACTGCCCTGTGCCCATTCTCTGTCCCTTTGCCATGCTGTGCCCGGGGCACCTTCCACTCCTGCCCACCCCTTGCCCCAGGCCCCGCCCCTGCAGACTCTCACCTTTTGACTTCCTACACAGCTACAATGTTGCAGTCTGGTCACTTGGGGGAGGAGACTAAGGAAATGCTTCCCACCGCCTGCAGCAGACTGATGACATCATCTCCGCCTAGTCAAAGTGGGTTTTCTAAATGATAAAAGGTGGAGCATTTCTAAAATAAAATGTGTTCCATGCTGTATACTGTGACTGGCCTGTTCATACAGCGCGACAGCGTTTATGGTGCAACAGCCCATCCAGGCCAGTCCCATACTTGCAGGGAGAAGCAAAGGGGGGGGGGGCATTGTAACAAAGTTCCACTTTAACCCTTCAATAACGGGCACTCCTCCCCTGCCCCAATACTGGGCACTCCCCCTCCCTCCCCCTCCCTCCCCCAATACCGGGCACTCCCCCTCCCTCCCCCAATGCTGGGCACTTCCACCCCCCTCCCCCAATGCTGGGCACTTCCACCCCGCTTCCTGCCCAGGCCAATTTTCATCTTTCAGCGTTGTCACACTTTGAATGACAATTACGCAGTCATGTAACACTGAACCCAAACTACATTTGTATCAATTCTTTTTAGACAGATAGAGCTTTCTTTTGGTGGCATTTAACCCACATTTGGGGTTTTTGATTTTTTGCTAAACAAACAAAAAAATACCGAAATCTTTTTTCTTATTTTTTGTTAGAAAATTTTGTAAATAAGTAATTTTTCTACTTCGCTGATAGGTGGCACTGATGAGGCAGCACTGATGTGCACTGATATGCGACACTGACGGGCATCACTGATGGGCACTGATATGCGGCACTGATAGGCTGCACAGTTGGGCACTGATGAGGTGTCACTGACAGGCACTGATGATGAGGCTGCACTGATATACGGCACTGATAGGTGGCACTGATGGGCATCACTGATGGGCATCACTAATGGGCACTGATATGCGGCACTGATGGACATCACTGATAGGCACTGATCGGCAGCACTGATGGGCATCACTGATGGGCACTGATATGCGGCACTGATGGACATCACTGATAGGCACTGATTGGCAGCACTGATGGGCATCACTGGCAGGCACTGATTGGCAGCACTGGTGGGCATCACTGATGGGCATTGATATGCGGCACTGATGGGCATCACTGATTGGCACTGAAATGCGGCACTGATGGGCATCACTGATGGGCACTGATATGCTGCACTGATGGGCATCACTGATGGGCACTGATTGGCAGCACTGGTAGGCACTGTTGGCGGTTCATTGATAATCAGCACACGTATGACCAGTGCCCCCATTATCAGTGTAGATGTCTCCTGTGTGGATTTGCTCTCTATCAGCAACAAGGAGAGGATTGCTGCTAACCGGCAAATCCTGTTTAGTGTTTACACTGTGATCAGCAGCTGATCACGCGGTAAAGAGCCGCGGTGATTGGCTCTTTACCCCAATCTGTGATCAGTTGCTTCTGAAGGACGCAACAATTACAGATCACTACTGATGCGCGCCGCAGGGGGGGGTGCGAGAAGCGTGAGCACTGGAGGAGTGCCAATGAGGGCCTCCTGGCAAAGTACAACCGCGCTGTAGCTGTCATTTGGCTATAGTGCGGTCGTGAAGAGGTTAAGGCATGCCAAAGTGTGTATAGTCCTTTAAAGATTTAATTTTGCAACCTCCTACGCGTTTCGATGGCTCAGCACTCCCCCCCCCCCCCTCGTAATGGATTTAAAGGACAAGCTGGTGCGGCCCTCCCATCCTTTCCAAACTTTAGTAAACTGCTCCAGCAGGACCCACCATTGTATCCTCTAGGGCCACAAACCACCCATTATGTTCTAAAGCATCTCCATAGGGTCCAGCGCTCCTACATCACAAAGATAGAATGTGTCCGGGAACCGGCGCGGTATATCAGAAGCTTCAGCCAATAAGAAATCTTTAGCCCAGTGTGCAGCTTACGTTTTGTTTGCTTTAGAAAGTCGTGACAAGTCAACCTCGGAGTGTAAAATTCAAGTCTGCAAAGAGGAAGAAAAAAAATCATAATTATATACAATATTTCACTTTTAATTAATTAACGGGCTGACCTGGAAGCAATTCCCTGCGCTTCCTGTACCGGCGCCAACCGCCATAAGGTCATGCCCCGGGGATGTTCCTTACCGCCATCTGCTGGCCTTAATAAAGATGACGGGTGCTGGATACTTTTTTTTTTTTTGCAGAATAATTGTGCCAATAATCTCACCTCTCCTCCTGGGATTCTCTGGCCTGATAGCAAATTGCTGAACTGACCTACTGATGTGACCCATTTTTACTTAGAAATGAGATTATTAACTGCAGCAGTAACTAGGATTATTCCCGGAGCGATAAAGTTCTGAAAAAAAAAAAAAAAAGAATAGAGAAATTAGAAAAGCCATGAAACTGTTATTTTCAGCGCACAATAAAAAGGTTTGTAATTAAAATCATTTTTTCCTCTTTTTTTTTTTTGCTAGTAATGTTTTTGAGGACAAGCTGGGATGAAGTACAAACTGTGTCGATTTAATAGGCATTGGAGAAGTTTCCCCGAAGCGCTGGCTGTCTCTGCAGGGCTGTTCGCGTTCTGGCATCTGGGTGCAATATGGCCGATAACAGGTGCTCTCCGGTCCCATGTGGTACTATGGAAAAACAAAACATCTCAGAATTACCCAAAAAATAGAGTCAATAATTTATGTACATACATGAGCTGTCGGTATATACAGAATGTATGCCAGTCCCAAGGATAGCCGCGGCACGCTCTATGTCTTATGCGGCGTACACACGGTCGGAATTTCCAATGGAAACAGTCCAATGGGAGCTTTTCATCGGATTTTCCGACCGTGTGTACACCCATCGGTCTTTTTCTGTCGGAATTTCCGACGGACTTTGGATTGAGAACCTGTTCTCAATTTTTCCGACGGAAAACCTTTCTATCGGATTTTCCGATCGTGTGTATGCAATTCCGACACGCAAAATTCCGACGCATGCTCGGAAACAATTCGACGCATGCTCCGAAAAACATTAAACTTCCCTTTTATAGTGCTGTCGAACGCGTTTTATGCCGCTGTGTTACTGACCATCGGAATTTGGTGTGATCGTGTGTAGGCAACACAGCTTGAGCGGAATTCCGTCGGAAAAACCGTCAGAGTTTTTTCCGAGGAGAATTCCGATCGTGTGTACGCGGCATTAGGGTTATCAGTAGGGTTGGTGAAGATGAAAGGAGTTTGTGTACCCCTTAGGAGCCAATCGGAGCCCATTATACCCATAAAAAAACAACAAAAACACTTTCACCTTTGCCCCCGACTACCATTTCATCATCACCCCTGACTGCCATTTTATCATTCTCATGGTGATTACCTTTATGCTGCGTACACACGGTCGGAATTTCCGATGGAAACAGTCCGATGGGAGCTTTTCATCGGATTTTCTGACCGTGTGTACGCCCATCGGTCTTTTTCTGTCGGAATTTCCGACGGACTTTGGATTGAGAACCTGTTCTCAATTTTTCAGACGGAAAACCTTTCTATCGGATTTTCCGATCGTGTGTATGCAATTCCGACACGCAAAATTCCGACGCATGCTCGGAAACAATTCGACGCATGCTCGGAAGCATTAAACTTCCCTTCTATAGTGCTGTCGAACGTGTTTTATGCCGCTGTGTTATTGACCGTTGGAATTTGGTGTGACCGTGTGTAGGCAAGACAGTTTGAGCGGAATTCCGTCGGAATTCCGATGGGAAAACCATCAGAGCTTTTTCCGACGAGAATTCCGACCGCGTGTTAGGGTTAGTGAAGATGAAAGGAGATTCTCCAACCTTTAGGAGTCAATTAAAACCCATTATACCCTTAAAAACCACAAAAATACTTTCATCTTTGTCCTCGTTGGCCTTATCACCATCCACTTTTACCTTCCCACTGAACTGCCATTTTACCAGTGGAGCCTCTGTATCCCTTAAGAGTCAATTAAAGCCTATTATACTCTTGAAAACCAAACAAACACTTGCCTGCCGTTTCACCATTCTCGTGATGGCTACCTTTAGGGTTGCCACTACGCTTAGGATTACATCTTATGCCCCGTACACACACTCGGAAATTCCGACCACAAAATCCGTCAGATTTTTTTTTCCGACGGATTTTGTCCGATGTTGGTGTTGCATACACACGGTCGGACAAAGTTGTCGGAAAATCCGATCATTCTGAACGTGGTGATGTTCGTTGCCTACGACGGGACTACGTAGAGGCTAGTAGCCAATAGCTTTGGTCTTGTAATGTGATCTGAGCATGCGTGGCACTTTGTCCGTCGGAATTCGCTACACACGATCGGAAAAAGTCCGATAGGATAGGACTTTGTTGTCGGAAAATTTGAGAGCAGGAGATAAAACTTTGTCCGTCGAAAAAAATCGAAGAAAATCCGACGGAAAAAGTCCGATGGAGCCTACACACGATCGGAATTTCCGACAACATTGTCCGATAGGACATTTTCCGTCGGAAAATCCGACCTTGTGTATGGGGCATTAGGGTTCACAGTAGGGTTAGTGAAGATGAAAGGAGATTCTCCAACCCTTAGGAGCCAATTAAAGCCCATTATACCCTTGGAAACAACATAAATACTTTCATATATGTCCTTTATTGCCATTTCACCATTCACCAGTCATTTTCACATTCTCCCATAACTGCCATTTTACCATTACACCATTCTCATGGTGATTACCTTTAGGCTCATGATTACCTACTGATAACACAAGCCATAAAATGTAATCTTAATCCCAGCATTACCCTTCATGAAAGTGGATGTCTCGTGGCACCCCCTCCCCCCCTCCACACTCAACACATAAAGACACTGCCCCCATGGCAGCAGCCCCTGTCCCCCCCCCCCATATTCACTAGTCCTGACCCTGTCTAAAATTAAACCCCATGGCGAAATGGAAGTCGAGGGTGAAGGTGAAAGTCTTTTTGTGGTTTTTAAGGGATGGTGTTAACTGGCTTCTAATGCCGCGTACACACGATCGGGCTAGAGTCCACCGGACAATCCAACCATGTGTGGGCTCTGGCGGACTTAGAAAGAAGTTTTGACTCAAAATTTGTCTGGTGGACCTCTGCCAAAACTCCGGCGGATTGTCCACCTTACCTAGTCCACCGGAAAAGTCCGGTCGTGTGTGGGCAAGTCCACTCGTTCGGAAAGTCCGGCGGACCTCCGCTGGAAAGTCCGCCGGATGGTTCGGCTGAATAGTCCGCTCGTGTGTACGCAGCATAAGGGTTACAGAAGCTGCTTTCATCCACACTAACCCTACTGATAACCCTAAAATGCTAACACCCTAACCCCACCACTAACCCTAAAGGTAGCTGTCATGAGAATGGTGAAATGCACTGAAGTCAAGGGGGGAGGTGGAGTGTTTTTGTTATTTCTGAGGGTATAATGGGCTTTAGTTGGCTTCTAAGGGTTACAAAAGCTAATTCCATCTACACTAACCCTACTGACAACCCTACAATGTAATCCAGCACTAACACTAACCCCAAAGGGAATCACCATGAGAATTGTGAAATGGTAAAATGGCAGTCAAAGGCAAAGGTGAAAGTGTATATGTGGTTTTTAAGGGTATATTGGGCTTTAATTGGCTCTTATGAGTTTCGGAAGCTCTTTTCATCTTCACTAACCCTACTGTGAACCCTAAAATGTAATTCTAGCCTCAATCGCTAACCCTAAAGGTAATCGCCATGAGAATGGTGTAAAGGTAAAATGGCAGTTATGGAAGAAGGTGAAGATGGATGGTGAATGGTGAAATGACAAACAAGGACAAATATGAAAGTATTCATGTGGTTTTCTAGGGTATAATGGGCTTTAATTGGCTCCTAAGGGTTGGAGAAGCTCCTTTCATCTTTACTAACCCTACTGTGAACCCTAACCCGAAAATGTAATCCTGAGCATAGCGGCAACCCTAAAGGTAGCCACCATGAGAATGGTGAAACAGCAGGCAAGGGCAAAGGTCAAAGTGTTTGTTTGGTTTTCAAGAGTATAATGGGCGTTAATTGACTCTTAAGAGATACAGAGGCTCCAATGGTAAAATGGCAGTTCAGGGGGAAGGTAAAAGTGGATGGTGAAATGGCAATCAAGGATAAAGATGAAAGTATTTTTGTGGTTTTTAAGGGTATAATGGGTTTCAATTGGCTCCTAAAGGTTGGAGAATCTCCTTTCATCTTCACTAACCCTACTGTGAACCTTAACCCTTAAAATGTAATTATAATCTCAACGCTAACCCGAAAGGTAATCACCATGAGAATGGTGTAATGGTAAAATGTCAGTTAAGGTGGAGGTGAAAGTGGATGTGAATGGTGAAATGGAAATCCAGGACAAAGATGAAAGTACTTATGTGGTTTTCATGGGTATAATGGGCTTTAATTGGCTCCTAAGGGTTAGAGAATCTTCTTTCATCTCTACTAACTCTACTGTGAACCCTAACCCTAAAATGTAACCCTAAGCTTAGCGGCAACCCTGAGAATGGTGAAACGGCAGGCAAGGGCAAAGGTCAAAGTGTTTGTTTGATCTTCAAGAGTATAATGGGCTTTAATTGACTCTTAAGAGATACAGAGGCTTCAATGGTAAAATGGCAGTCCAGGGGGAAGGTAAACATGGATGGTGAAATGACGCTTTAATTGGCTCCGAAGGGTTATACAAACTCCTTTCATCTTCATTAACCCTACTGATAACCCTAAAATATAATACTAACCCGAGCGCTAACCCTAAAGGTAGCCACCTTGAGCATGGTGAAATGGCGATCAAGGGCAAAGGTGAACGTGCTTTTGTGTATTTTATGGGTATAATGGGCTTTTTTTTTGGCTCCTAAGGGTTACAGAAGCTTCTTTTCTCTACACTAACCATACTAATAACCCTAAAATGAAATCCTAATGCTAAAGGTAACCGCTATGAGAATGGCGAAATGGTAGTCAAGGGTGATGGTGAAAGTGTTTTTGTGGTTTTTAAGGATATAATGGGCTCTAGTTGGCTTCTAAGAGTTACAGAAGCTCCTGGCTGCCGAGGGGAGGAAGCAATTAGGTAAGTGTTATGCTTATCCCTATCTCCCTTATTCAAATCTAGTAATTAACCCTTGAAGTGTGCCAAGGGCCCACTGCAGGGATCCATTTTACAGAATCTCTGAGTTCAATTCTAGAGCTTAAGGTTAGAGTGAAATGTTTTTGAGCTAATTTGGCCAAAATTTGTCACATTTGTCCTACCGTATTTGCCGGCGTATAAGACGACTGGGTGTATAAGACGACCCCCTATTTTTCCAGTGAAAACTTAGGTTTGGGGCTATACTCGCAATATAAGACTACCCCCCTTCCGAGGCAACACCATTTACAAAAAAACATCAGAAACAAAAAAAAAAAAAAATGAGACTTAACATCAGAAAAACAAAACTGGTGAACTACAAGTCCCAGAGATCCCACAATTGGTAGGCAGCAACAATGAATCCTCTCCTCCAAAGCACCATAAATCATACCTGTATTTTAGGGCAGATCTGGAGCTGGATGTGCAGTACAGGATGCTTTGTTAATATTTGGAGCACCAAGTACACACAGTTTATGATGCTGTGTTAGTACAGTAGCGCCAGGTACACTTCAGAATGCAGTGTGCAGACAGTGTGCACCGCTGAGCCAATCACGGCAGCATTGTATTTTACTAATCTGTTGATGGATACAAAGCCTGCTCGAATTGGCAGAGGCTGTGACATCAGCCCGCCGCTCTGACTCATGTAGCCTGCTCGGATTGGCAGAGGTTGTTACCCAATCCAAGCAGGCTTAGCAGACTCTGTATTCATCAGAGTGCATCGCCTGCTGGGATTGGCTGAGCGGGGCATACTGTATACATATTACAATTTTACAGAGCGCCCGGCGGACTGATATCCATCTGGTGGCTCCTTCACCCGGCGTATAAGACGACCCCTGCTTTTTGGCTGTGTAATTTTGGTGTAAAAGGTAGTCTTATACGCCAGAAAATACAGTAATTCTGCTATTTTCAGGAATGTAAGTTTCCTATTTTCATCATGAAATCAGGCTAATCGGAATCATTCCACTCATCTCTATTGGTTAGAGAACATAATATGCGAAAGTCAGCAGAAGGTTTATACTAAATTTGGACAAATTGCAGAATCTGTACATCACACTGGACATTTTTATTATACAGGATTAATATGACCAAAGGATGAGGATAATGCTGTTAGAAGCAGTTATGTCTTTTTAAATTAGATTTTCTCCAAGGTTTAAAATCCATCCCTACATAAAAAATATTTACCAAAAATATCCATTTGTCATAAGTGGGTGGAGACTCGATAAAGGGCCCATATAGATTGGCGAACCAAAGATCACAAGTGTAACCCTTGACACAGCTTTCCGACTAAAGAGTTAATGAGCCGCATCAATCCCGAATATATTTTAGAATTGTAAAGAGCCAAATTATTGCAGAAGCTGCCTCTCAGCAAAATCCAGGTTATATTGGCCAATTATTAGGCTGCATTTCCGTAGGGGCTCTTATGGAAAGCAGCAGAATATCCCAATTTATAGATGTTTTTTTACTTAATGTATGGTGAATCTGTCAAACAAAACTCCCATTTTCTGTGTAATTTGTAAAAAGACGGTTTAAATTGTCTCTGAACACTTTCCGTTCCCATTATAATTGAAAAACTGCCGCGCTTTACAGAACCGCTGACCCACACAGAATCCGTCAAGGCTTTAATTCCAGGGATGGATGGCGAGGGATTATCTCACACATCTCCCGTCTCTACTTTCTGCACACTTCGTTATAATAAAGAATGGATGAAGCTGATCAAACAGACATTAGTTAACAAAAGCTTTTTACTATTGATTTATTTTAACCCAGCATGCAAAGGTAGCAGAAGGGAGCCAATCATTTTACTAGAGATCAGTGACATCAACTAGACCCTTCATAATAATGAAAATGCAGAATATCTGATCACTAGAGTGACATCACCAAGACCCTTCATATTCATGAGAACGCAGCTTATCCATCACTAGAGACCAGTGACATCACCGAGACCCTTCATATTCATGAGAACACAGCCTATCCAATCACTAGAGACCAGTGACATCACCGAGACCCTTCATATTCATGAGAACGCAGCCTATCCAATCACTAGAGACCAGTGACATCACGAGACCCTTCATATTCATGAGAACACAGCCTATCCAATCACTAGAGACCAGTGACATCACCGAGACCCTTCATATTCATGATAACACAGCCTATCCAATCACTAAAGACCAGTGACATCACCGAGACCCTTCATATTCATGAGAACACAGCCTATCCAATCACTAGAGACCAGTGACATCACAGAGACCCTTCATATTCATGAGAACACAGCCTATCCAATCACTAGAGACCAGTGACATCACAGAGACCCTTCATATTCATGAGAACACAGCCTATCCAATCACTATAGACCAGTGACATCACCGAGACCCTTCATATTCATGAGAACACAGCCTATCCAATCACTAGAGACCAGTGACATCACTGAGACCCTTCATATTCATGAGAACACAGCCTATCCAATCACTAGAGACCAGTGACATCACCGAGACCCTTCATATTCATGAGAACACAGCCTATCCAATCACTAAAGACCAGTGACATCACCGAGACCCTTCATATTCATGAGAACACAGCCTATCCAATCACTAGAGACCAGTGACATCACGAGACCCTTCATATTCATGAGAACACAGCCTATCCAATCACTAGAGACCAGTGACATCACTGAGACCCTTCATATTCATGAGAACACAGCCTATCCAATCACTAGAGACCAGTGACATCACAGAGACCCTTCATATTCATGAGAACACAGCCTATCCAATCACTAGAGACCAGTGACATCACCGAGACCCTTCATATTCATGAGAACACAGCCTATCCAATCACTAGAGACCAGTGACATCACCGAGACCCTTCATATTCATGAGAACACAGCCTATCCAATCACTAGAGACCAGTGACATCACAGAGACCCTTCATATTCATGAGAACACAGCCTATCCAATCACTAGAGACCAGTGACATCACCGAGACCCTTCATATTCATGAGAACACAGCCTATCCAATCACTAAAGACCAGTGACATCACCGAGACCCTTCATATTCATGAGAACACAGCCTATCCAATCACTAGAGACCAGTGACATCACCGAGACCCTTCATATTCATGAGAACACAGCCTATCCAATCACTAGAGACCAGTGACATCACCGAGACCCTTCATATTCATGAGAACACAGCCTATCCCATCACTAGTGACCAGTGACATCACCGAGACCCTTCATATTCATGAGAACACAGCCTATCCAATCACTAGAGACCAGTGACATCACCGAGACCCTTCATATTCATGAGAACACAGCCTATCCAATCACTAGAGACCAGTGACATCACCGAGACCCTTCATATTCATGAGAACACAGCCTATCCAATCACTAAAGACCAGTGACATCACCGAGACCCTTCATATTCATGAGAACACAGCCTATCCAATCACTAGAGACCAGTGACATCACAGAGACCCTTCATATTCATGAGAACACAGCCTATCCAATCACTAGAGACCAGTGACATCACCGAGACCCTTCATATTCATGAGAACACAGCCTATCCAATCACTAGAGACCAGTGACATCACCGAGACCCTTCATATTCATGAGAACACAGCCTATCCAATCACTAAAGACCAGTGACATCACCGAGACCCTTCATATTCATGAGAACACAGCCTATCCAATCACTAGAGACCAGTGACATCACAGAGACCCTTCATATTCATGAGAACACAGCCTATCCAATCACTAGAGACCAGTGACATCACCGAGACCCTTCATATTCATGAGAACACAGCCTATCCCATCACTAGTGACCAGTGACATCACCGAGACCCTTCATATTCATGAGAACACAGCCTATCCAATCACTAGAGACCAGTGACATCACCGAGACCCTTCATATTCATGAGAACACAGTCTATCCAATCACTAGAGACCAGTGACATTACCAAGACCCTTCATATTCATGAGAACACAGCCTATCCAATCACTAGAGACCAGTGACATCACCGAGACCCTTCATATTCATGAGAACACAGCCTATCCATCACTAGAGACCAGTGACATCACCGAGACCCTTCATATTCATGAGAACACAGCCTATCCATCACTAGAGACCAGTGACATCACCGAGACCCTTCATATTCATGAGAACACAGCCTATCCAATCACTAGAGACCAGTGACATCACCGAGACCCTTCATATTCATGGGAACACAGCCTATCCAATCACTAGAGACCAGTGAAATCACCGAGACCCTTCATATTCATGGGAACACAGCCTATCCATCACTAGAGACCAGTGACATCACGAGACCCTTCATATTCATGAGAACACAGCCTATCCAATCACTAGAGACCAGTGACATCACCGAGACCCTTCATATTCATGAGAACACAGCCTATCCAATCACTAGAGACCAGTGACATCACGAGACCCTTCATATTCATGAGAACACAGCCTATCCAATCACTAGAGACCAGTGACATCACCGAGACCCTTCATATTCATGGGAACACAGCCTATCCAATCACTAGAGATCGGTGACATCACAGAGACCCTTCATATTCATGAGAACACAGCCTATCCAATCACTAGAGACCAGTGACATCACGAGACCCTTCATATTCATGAGAACACAGCCTATCCAATCACTAGAGACCAGTGACATCACCGAGACCCTTCATATTCATGAGAACACAGCCTATCCAATCACTAGAGACCAGTGACATCACGAGACCCTTCATATTCATGAGAACACAGCCTATCCGATCTCTAGAGACCAGTGACATCACTGAGACCCTTCATATTCATGAGAACACAGCCTATCCATCACTAGAGACCAGTGGCATCACGAGACCCTTCATATTCATGAGAACACAGCCTATCCATCACTAGAGACCAGTGACATCACCGAGACCCTTCATATTCATGAGAACACAGCCTATCCAATCACTAGAGACCAGTGACATCACAGAGACCCTTCATATTCATGAGAACACAGCCTATCCATCACTAGAGACCAGTGACATCACGAGACCCTTCATATTCATGAGAACACAGCCTATCCATCACTAGAGACCAGTGACATCACCGAGACCCTTCATATTCATGAGAACACAGCCTATCCAATCACTAGAGACCAGTGACATCACAGAGACCCTTCATATTCATGAGAACACAGCCTATCCAATCACTAGAGACCAGTGACATCACCGAGGCCCTTCATATTCATGAGAACACAGCCTATCCAATCACTAGAGACCAGTGACATCACCGAGACCCTTCATATTCATGAGAACACAGCCTATCCAATCACTAGAGACCAGTGACATCACCGAGACCCTTCATATTCATGAGAACACAGCCTATCCAATCACTAGAGACCAGTGACATCACCGAGGCCCTTCATATTCATGAGAACACAGCCTATCCAATCACTAGAGACCAGTGACATCACCGAGACCCTTCATATTCATGAGAACACAGCCTATCCAATCACTAGAGACCAGTGACATCACCGAGACCCTTCATATTCATGAGAACACAGCCTATCCAATCACTAGAGACCAGTGACATCACCGAGACCCTTCATATTCATGAGAACACAGCCTATCCAATCACTAGAGACCAGTGACATCACCGAGACCCTTCATATTCATGAGAACACAGCCTATCCAATCACAGAGACCCTTTTTTTACATGATAAAAATTCCTAAAATATAAAAGTGACAATGACCTTGTAAAACCTTCCTTCTTGCCTGAAGTCTTTAATTTTCACACATTAGAAGATAACAACACTTCAAACTGTGTTTAACACCTTTGAAATACATCAGAGGAAAAACAAACTGAACAAGTCCTCCACCGTGACGGTTAAACAAGCAAAGACTTTATGGTAAAGAGTCATCTGAGTACAAGAAATATCAAACATTTCATTAAAGGGAACCTGTATAGACAGAATTATAGGAGCTATATAAATGTACAGTATAATAATAGTAGTGTGCGACTGTGGGGTAATTTCAGAGTGTAAGCTCCTCTGGTGCAGAAACTGATGTGAATGTCAGAGCTATATAAATGTATAATAATTATAATAATAGTGTGTGACATCATTCACCCCGACTTCCACATCATTCACCTTGCATTCTGCACCAACCACTTGCATTACCCCCCCCCCCACCCCCCAACATCATCCAATCCATCCCTCACTCCACCTCTCTGTGTCTGCCGACCTCCAGCCGCACTTCTGCCATGCAGAGGAGGAGGGGTTGGCACCGCCATACATTCTGGTCCAGCACCCTCCACTGCCTTCACTACACTAGGAGAAAAACAATAGGTGCAGACACAGACTTTACACTGACTGGGAGACCACAGAATGGGGGGACACTGACACCACAGCTGGCCTCACAGACACAGATTCTGACGGGACAGAGACACTAGGATCCCCTGGTACAACCTCCACCAACCCAGACTCTTCTCTATCCAGATGGAAGAATTCCTCCACCAGCTCTGGCTTATTGTGCAAAGCCTCAGGGCACCGGCTATAAGGGTGACCAACCTTATCATGTAGGTTACATTTAATGATGTTACAGTCCCTTGCCAGATGCCCCCCAGTTCCTGGCACAAAGAACACTTCTGTTCTGGACATTTAGAGGAGAAATGTCCGTTGACTCCACATTTATGGCACAGCTTAGGTTGACCAGGATAGAAGACAGTAATCCTATCTCTACCAATAAAGGCAGAGGAGGGAAAATGCTGGACCACATTCTCACACACACTCAACCTCACTGACACCGACCACTCACCCGTCATTCCTCTATCATCCACAATATTTTTTTAGGGGGACACAATGTTTCACCAAACCTCCTCAACCAGATCCATAAATCCTCGGGGGGTATAGACTCATTCCTTGTCAGGATATTCACATTTTTTATCAAGGGCTGCCATGAGACAACTTTGGGGACAAGCCCCTTCTAGTCCAGCTGGCCCCTATACACACTCAAACCGCTCCCAAAACAGATCCAGCGAATGTGGACACACAAATTACAAATCATATTCATAGGAACCAGCTGGATTGATAAGAGCATAAATATCCTCTGCCTTAAATCCCATGGCTAGGATCTTATCCACAACCACCCTCCTTATAGGTGGAATACCTCCTCCTTCCCACCTGAGCTGTACCACAATCCTGCTTTTAATGGAAGAAAGTGCGTTAGGTGAAAGTCGCACAACTGGCTCCCTTCCACTGGCAGCAGCATGACTTTGTCCCGACACAGCCTTAGCATAATTCTTAACTGGGACAGATGACACATTAACTGGTTGCATAGGAACCTCTGAAATCTGGTTTGCTAAATTACCCAACACTTGATCCTTCCTCCTCCCCTCCAGCATAACAGTCCTGCTCACCATAGTCTCATAAGTACCACAGATACCAGCAGTCCCGTCATCAAGTAAAGTCTTCAGCTTTTTCATCGTTCATACGGCCCTCCTGCTCTGCAGTTTCAATGTTCATGCGACATTCCTGCTCTGCACTGTTAGTGTCCATGTGGGACTCCTCACAGCCAGCTATTCCTGCATTCCCTGCTGATTGCAAGGATTTGTTGGCAGGTGCAATCTCAGAAAATTCCTCCACACACTGAGAGAGATTTTCAGCAAGCACTCCATTATCATGATCCTCATTTGATGAGTCGGTACTGCTCAAGGGAGATTCCATTTCTGTAATGGCCTGCAGCAATCTGCTATTTTCCTCAACCTCCTCTTGAGATGACCCAGGCTGTTGGGGAGGCAGATACTGACTCAGACATGACAGATCCTGAGACAGGGGTAGTACTGGGGCCACCATGTGAAGCCACTTCCTTAACCCCCTATCCATACTGTCACCTTGCTCTGGTATCCACCCTTTGGCTGGTACTGGCACAGGCACTTTCCTTCATCTGTTGGAATCTCTCCTCATTCTCACACTTTTCTCTGAACACACCGCTGCTCTCCTTCAGAGAGGCGACCAACTTCTCCTGCTTTTTCAATTCCTCTTCCAGAGACTTCAGCTTGGAGACTTCCCTCTTACTGTTTCCGGACTTACTATGCAGGGATTTCTTTTTCCTATGATCTTATTTCATGACAGCAAGTTTCTGTTCCTCCTTAGCAATGCCGCAAAGTCTGTTCACCATTCTATCCTGGAAGACTGGTAAGGATTCCTCTTGCATAGGGACAGGCCCAGGATCCAATGCAGCTTGAGCACATGGAGTAGGCCTCAGTGCCTCTGTAGAGCCTCCACCGTCGTCTCCCACTACATGGTGGTTGGGGGAGAAGCCTGAAGGACAGACCTAGGCTTGATGTTTCCTCCAACTGAGAGCAAAGCAGAGTGAGCCAACAGCACCTTGCAAAACAGCACCACCTGGTGGAGAAGCTCCTCTGGTGCAGGGATTGATGTGATTGGCTCGGTGATCTCTGTACAGCACTGTGGTATATGTCAGATCTATATAAATGTATAATAATAATAGTGTGTGACTGTGGGGGACATTAGAGTGTAAGCTTCTCTGGTCCAGAGACTGATGTGATTGGCTCAGTGATCTCTGTACAGCACTGTGGTATATGTCAGATCTATATAAATGTATAATAATAATAGTGTGTGACTGTGGGGGAGGGGACATTAGAGTGTAAGCTCCTCTGGTCCAGAGACTGATGTGATTGGCTCAGTGATCTCTGTACAGCACTGCGGTATATGTCAGAGATATATCAGTTTAGGACATAAATGGAAAAGTAACTTCTGTAAATATTTTTATATTGAACCTCCTTTAATATCGATCCCGGAACGGGTTGGGTGAGAGTTAAGACTTTCATAAAACGTAGTGAGCAGCAAATCGAATTGGACAGATTGAGGTCTTACCATGATGAAAGTGTCAGCTTTGCAAAGTTTCAATTTTAAAAAAGTTCCGTCCTTTTCCTCGTACAAATTACATTTCAATAGAGCGTCCTCATCAGGCGGAGATAAAGTGGACCTGTCATGAAAATTCACAATCTACATGAATCAATATCTAACTGCATTTCCAGCAACTGTGACTCATTTATAGCGTTGGAGTAAAAATTCCCTCTGCAATCAATTAAAGAACTGTCATTCCCCAACTGCCAGCCTAGGCAGCTCTGGTCACATGATCTCCGGCTACCAATAATTACTAATGAGAATCTGTTGTGGGATAATTGGATGAATAAGGATCTCATATACATTAATCAATAACATTTATAGAGACAAGACTTTCTATACACAGTCCGAAGGTTTTTTACACCAAACTGGTCATTAATTGCAAATCCCCCCCCCCCAAAAAAAAAAAAAACGTTCCCCTTTAAACCTTCATCTGTAACCTTGCGGATCAGAAACACCTTTTTTATTTTGTTTTAATAAAATCGATATTAACCACTTTCAGCCCGGACCAATTGGCAGCCAAAGGACCAGGCCCCTTTTTGCGATTCGGCGCTGTGTGGCTTTAACTGACAATTGCACGGTCGTGCGACGTGGCTCCCAAACAAAATTGACGTCCTTTTTTTCCCACAAAATAGAGCTTTCTTTTGGTGGTATTTGATCGCCCCTGCGGTTTTTATTTTTTGCGCTATAAACAAAAAAGAGCGGCAATTTTGAAAAAAACGCATTATTTTTTATTTTTTGCTATAATAAATATCCCCCAAAAATATATAAAAAAAACATATTATTTTCCTCAGTTTAGGCCGATACGTATTCTTCTACATATTTTTGGTAAAAAAAAAAATCGCAATAAACGATTATTGATTGGTTTGCGCAGAAGTTATAGCGTTTACAAGATAGGGGATAGTTTTATAGCATTTTTATTAATCATTTTTTTTTTTATAGTAATGGCGGCGATCAGCGATTTTTATTGTGACTGCGACATTATGGCGGACACATCGGACATTTTTGACACATTTTTGGGACCATTGTCATTTATACAGCAATCAATGCTATTTAAATGCATTGATTCCTGTATAAATGACACTGGCAGTGAAGGGGTTAACCACAAGGGGGCAGTGTAAGGGTTAAGTATGCCTAGGGGTGTGTTTCTTACTGTGGGGGGGCGTGGCTGTCAGCTAGTGAATGCTGATCTCTGCTCCAATCACAGGGAGCAGAGATCGGCGTCACTAGTTGCTAGGCAGAACGGGGAGATGCTGTTTATCTCGCATCTCCCCGTTCAGCCTTCCCGTGAGACGATCGCGGGTGTCCCCGTGGCGATCGAGTCTGCGGGGCCCGCGACCGGCCTCATGGGGGTCCCGACCGGCGCGCTCCCGATGGCACGTCAGGCATTAAGGAGGGACTTATATATACGCCCTCCTGCCTGTCCGTGCCATTCTGCCGACGTATATCTGTGTGCGCCGGTCGGGAAGTGGTTAAACAGGTTGAGCAGGCTTCTCACTGTGCCTTTGCACCACCGCAGTCTCCTGTCATATGATTCTGTGATGTGATGCCAAATGTGAAAGGAAATTCCAATACCTATAATTTAATAATTAGTAATAGTTAAGTTATTCTTAGTTAGTTATTTGGTAAAAGAAGGTAATCCTGCGCCAACTCAAAGACTAACTAGTGTAGCGCTGCACTCACTGAGGGAAATGTCTGAACCCAAAAAGTAAAAGGATAAAGGAGATAGTGGTGCGCTGTACAGAAAAGACTCAAATCAGATCACACTAGAGAGAATAAGGTGGCAATAACCTCACTGGTACTAAGCAGAGGTAGCAGATAATAAAATTACGCAGGTATATATTCAAAATCAATATTCAGAGATGGCAACGGCATAACTGATATGCAGTAAAGTGCTTGTTTAGGGAAAAAAACAGCATAGATAAAAAGATATGCGTATCCATACACGTAATGTGTACCAAAGTAGAAAACGCAAGTGTAGCAGTGAGTATTAGTGGTAAAACCACGTGCTGGAAAGAAATAAAGTGCTGGTATCTCAACGTGAAGACACAAAACACAATCAATAAAGCATCAAAAGGTAAAAAAATACATATATATAGTAGACATGGGAGCCGTCAAAAAATTTGTTTCGTTTCGTATAAAAAAAAAAATCGTAATTCGTAATTCGTGTACGAATTTTAAAGTGGAGTTCAACCCACTTTTACAACTCTTCAGCATCCCTCGCTAAACTGTGCACTGTAAACAAATTGGATATTTTTTTTTTTTTTTTTCAGCACAGACTGTATATCTGCTGTATTCATTTTTCACTTCCTCCTCCCTGGCCGCGGCCCATCGCATCATTTCCTGTTTGCAATGCCTCCTGGGAAGGGGCAGCAACTTCCTCTGACACTGCCGTTGCTATGGAAACCTGACCTGAAACCTATTACACTGCTTATGCTGCACTGAGCATGTGCGAGATCTGCAAGGATGAGATCCAGGAAGAAATACAGTCTGGCTTCAGATGCCCACACTTAAGATGGCCACGGCCTGCTGCAAGTTTATAAAATAACAAACTACTGCTAAAAACTAACAAAACAGACCTTAGTATACAGACTAACTTTACTAGAATACATTAAGCTTGTGTATTATAGGGGTATATTTATTTAAAAAGTATAATTTCGGCCGGAACACCGCTTTAATTTTCATTTGTACGAAATACGAATTTTGTATGAATCGTTACAAATCGTTAATATCGTTACCAATCGTTACGAATCATTACGAATATCGACACTCTACGAATAATAACGAATTATGCGAAAACGTATTAACGTTACATAACACAAGTCTATAAATGTCTATTCTTCACCAATCAAAGTACGAAATCCGAAATTTGGTTTACGAATACGAAATTTCGTATTTTGTACTTCCTCTGAGTGATTGGTGAACAATAGACTTATGTGTTATGTAACGTTAATACGTTTTTGGATAATTCGTTATTATTCGTAGAGTGTCGATATTCGTTATACTGAATCTCGAATTCATTCGAATCATTCGTTATATCCGCTATAATTTCTTTCATATTAGCTGAAATTCATCATTTGGTAGTTTGGATTCGGATAATTTGGATCCGAAATTCGTAAACGAAATTTCGTATTTTGTACAGAATTCGCATTCGTAAAAATTCGTAATTCCGATTCATATGAAACTAATCGCACATGCCTAATATATATATATATATATATATATATATATATATATATATATATATATATATAGTTAAAAGTGTCCATAAGTATTTCTATCCATATGAATCCTAAAGTACACAGTGTGGTGATGCTTTGAATCCAAAAACTAAAGTGCTTGTAAACAAAATTCAATATAAAGTTCTGCGGGTGGTGGATATCCTGTGCTGTTCTTTGTGGTAGTTGTATGGGTGTCCCCTTACCTTACTGCTGTAAGGTAACAGCATAGACTTGTGTATCTTTGTGGTCCTTCCCCTTTGCGGATCCTAATATGGCAGCCCAGGTCCTTGCTGGCGTTCCTATCCTGCCTATTCCCAGCGTTTATGCGTCCCCTTTAAGGGTAGTTTTAGGGTGTCCAGGGTGAAGGGTCTCACCAGTATACCATATATGGAAAAAGATTTTTTAAGGGGAACCTGGTCCCCAACCAGGGACCCCCAAGAGGGGGGAGCTGTCGGACTATCGCGGTACAATACAATGTGTTAACATGATTCGTAAGTCAGTGTATATAAAATACAAAGTTTTTATTTATACAAAAATGAACTTTTCAGTTATAAAAGCAATTTTTGTATAAATAAAAACTTTGTATTTTATATACACTGGCTTACGAATCATGTTAACACATTGTATTGTACCGCGATAGTCCGACAGCTCCCCCCTCTTGGGGGTCCCTGGTTGGGGACCAGGTTCCCCCAAAAAAATCTTTTTCCATATTACACGGATGATGGTACCTTTTTATCACTCTAATTGTATGATTTATGAGGAAAGTTAGGCCAAAACATTTTCCAGTATACCATATATGTAGGGATTTAAAGGAAGGAGGTATGTCCCATAGTGTAGAAGTTTAACAGCATTTATTAAATTAAAAAAGTAAAGACAGGTACTCAAACAAAGGGGTAAACAAGCGCTGTAGAAACGAGCGGCGAGCTCGATTAGCGTCACTTCCGGTGGCAAACAGTCCCGACGCGTGTAGCGTCACGAATTACGTGATTTCATCCCCTGATGAAGTCACATGATTTGTGACGCTACACCACTATCTCCTAATCCTATTAGTTAGTTATTATTTCAGATTTTTAAATTTTTGGATTTACGAATTTATGAATTTATGAATTTATGAATTTTAAAATATTCGAATATTTGGAAAGATTTGTTGAATGGGTTTTCGTTAATTTGGAATTAACGAAAATCCATTCAACAAATTTTTCAGATTATCAGTAAATTTGAATAAATTTGTTTAAATTCGTTAAAAAATGTATTTGGAACTAAACTAATTGCACATGACTAGCGGCCGCCCTGCCGCAGTATATCTACGGTGGGTGGTCTGAAAGTGGTTAAGGTTCGACATGTTGGGTATCTATTTACTCTGTGAAACCTTGGCTTTTATAGTTTACCAAAAAATTGATAATTTACTTTTTGTGTCCCCTGAAATTAACTTTTATTTATTTTTTTATTTTTTTGCGGTAATATGTAAAAAAGTTGCAACTAAAACTATTTTATTCTCTAGGGCAGTGATGGCGATCCTCGGCACCCCAGATGTTTTGGAACTACATTTCCCATGATGCTCCACCACACTGCAGAGTACATCATGGGAAATGTAGTTCCAAAACATCTGGGGTGCAAAGGTTCCCCATCACTGCTCTCAGATGTCCGTTTTCAGAAAATATAGAATGTTTGGGGGTTTTAATCTCTTCAGGCCTAAAATTACTTTTTAAACGTGTGCAAAAAAAAATGAAAAAAACCCCGCAAAAATAGCTCTGGCTGTGAAAGGGTTAAAGGATAAGTTCACCTTCGGGAATACGTTACATTTTCCACCAGTAAGATTTCCTAGTTAAAAATAAAACTCCTAATCTTGTTAGCATTGCTCCTATATTCAAAGCACATTGGTCAAGCCTTTAATTTGCAGTATGGGTGGGGTTGGAACCAGGGAACACCCAGCATGGGCGGGGCTGGAACCAGGGAACATGCAGCATGGGCGGGGCTGGAACCAGGGAACACCCAGCATGGACGGGGCTGGAACCAGGGAACACCCAGCATGGGTGGGTCTGGAACCAGGGAACACGCAGCATGGGCGGGTCTGGAACCAGGGAACACCCAGCATGGGCGGGTCTGGAACCAGGAAACACCCAGCATGGGCGGGGCTGGAACCAGGGAACACGCAGCATGGGCAGGGCTGGAACCAGGGAACACGCAGCATGTGCGAGGCTGGAACCAGGGAACACGCAGCATGGGTGGGTCTGGAACCAGGGAACACGCAGCATGGGTGGGTTGGAACCAGGGAAGATGCAGCATGGGCGGGGCTGGAACCAGGGAACACACAGCATGGGCGGGGCTGGAACCAGGGAACATGCAGCATGGGCGGGGCTGGAACCAGGGAACACCCAGCATGGGTGGGTCTGGAACCAGGGAACACGCAGCATGGGCGGGTCTGGAACCAGGGAACACGCAGCATGGGCGGGTTGGAACCAGGGAACATGCAGCATGGGCGGGGCTGGAACTAGGGAACACGCAGCATGGGCGGGGCTGGAACCAGGGAATACGCAGCATGGGCGGGGCTGGAACCAGGGAACACGCAGCATGGGCGGGGCTGGAACCAGGGAACACACAGCATGGGCGGGGCTGGAACCAGGGAACACCCAGCATGGGCGGGGCTGGAACCAGGGAACACGCAGCATGGGCGGGTTGGAACCAGGGAACATGCAGCATGGGCGGGGCTGGAACCAGGGAACACGCAGCATGGGCGGGGCTGGAACCAGGGAACACCCAGCATGGGCGGGGCTGGAACCAGGGAACACCCAGCATGGGCAGGGCTGGAACCAGGGAACACGCAGTATGGGCGGGGCTGAAACCAGGGAACACCCAGCATGGGCGGGGCTGGAACCAGGGAACACACTGGCCTCCTTTTCCCTGGCTCAGATTCAGAAGAACACAACAATAAAATAAATAATGCTGTATTTTGGCTAGTTTTTTAATTTTTATTTTTACTAAAACGGCCAAAAGCTCTGAAATCTGAATTCTTTGCCAGAAACCTCCATAGATCCGGTCAGGGAGAAGCTTCAGGAAAACCAGGTCAGGTGCCGGAGCGAGTCGGGAAGGTTAGTGTGTGTGACCCGACTTATCAAGGCATGCTCATACAAATTGCCGCTGATTGCACGGTTCAGCTCCTTCCATCTAAAAACGGCCCTGAACAGGCCGGAGCCGGCGCTCTCTTCTGTGCGCTAATTTGGGCCCCCGGAGGCTTCCTGGGGCAGATACCGCCATACGCGGCTATTGTTCTTTTGCTGCGGGGCTCCTTCTGTCACTTCCAATTATACACAACGCCGTACCTGGCCGCCCGCTGTGCGCACAGCAACAGGTCATGGGGAAAATATGGAAGGTTAAAGGGCCACTCCGCAGTATGCGTAGGAAGAAGGAAGGTACACATTTCATACCACGATTTGTTTTTTACTTCTGAAACCAATCCAAGACTTTCCTTCCGCTGTATTGGCCCTTTAGATCCGCTCACATCCAGAGTGGATATTTTTTGTGTATCTGTATTCATTCCCCTCTGACCCGACCTTCTTCTGACATTTATTCTTTACAAGTTTAAATCTGTGTTTTTTGTTAGACAATTAATTAGAACCCCCAAACATTATATATATATGATTTATTTTGTATGCAATTTTTCATGATATTATTGTATATTGTGTTACATTATTACATTTTTTTTTTATTAATTTATTTGTTTATCATTATTAAGCCAATGTTAAACACTGATGAACATATAATCCCCTGAAGAAGCCATTGTTTGGCGAAACATGTTGGGACGTGACATACATCAGTGACCATTTCAAACATATGGATACTTTGGCCAGTATTAATGTCTGTATATTACTCTGCCTTTATTTTTTGCCCCCTCTGTTTGTCATCTTTTATATATCTTTATAATATAATTTATATTATCAAAGTGAAACACTGCTTGTCACGCTTTAAAATTGTGCGCACTCTTGGAATGGCGCTTAAAAATCTCCATAGGCGACGCTCTACAGGTTTAGAGTTACAGAGGAGGTCTAGCACTGGAATTATTGCTCGTGTTTAGACATTCGCAGCGATGCCCCACGTGTGGTACGAACGCCGTTTATATATGTGGGCGTGACCTACGTATGCATTTACTACAGTGCGCGAGCACGCCGGACCGGCATCGATATACGTCGGTCCTTTGACACTGAAAACTGGGGTTATGGCAGAAGATTGCTGCCACAACCTCAGTATTTTCTGCAACGGCGGGCGGTCCGCTTTGGAACAAAATTGGTCTCCCCGGCGCATTCGCCGCAAGATCACTTTTATCGGCGGCGGAAGTGGTTCCCCCCCTCCTCCCGCCACGTCCCGCTGCTTACCGGAGCCGTCAGTGGTGATGGAGATAATTCAAAGCTTTCCCCTGAGAGGCAGGAAGTGGAGCGAGGGAATGCCGCCCCCACTCGACTCCATTCCATTGGATGACGGAAGCGACGGCAAACATCACTTCCGCCCAACGGCCTTAAAGGGGCAATTTCTTTTTGTTTATTAAAAAAAATATATATATTATTTTTTTTTATATTTTTTTTTATTGCACTGAAGTGTAAATATGAGATGTGAGTTCTTTTTGACCGCCCCCCCCCCCCCCCCCAGATCTCACATTAAAGAGGTCCTGTCATGCTGGTTTTCTATTACAAGGGATGTTTACATTCCTTGTAATAGGAATAAAAGTGATCCAAACAATTTTTTTAAAGGGACAGTGTAAAAATAAAAAGTAAAAAAAATGAGTATTTTTTTTTTTTAAAGCTCCCTGTCCCAGCGTGCTCGCGCCCAGAAGTGAACGCATTTTTTTCTTTTAAAGGGACAGTGTAAAAATAAAAAGTAAAATACATAAGAAAAAAATAATAATTTTAACCCCCCCCGTCCCAGCGTGCTCGCGAGCAGAAGCGCCCGCATTTGTTAACGGTGTTCAAAGCACACATGTGAGGTATCGCCACGATCGTTAGAGCGAGAGCAATAATTCTAGCCCTATAGCTCCTCTGTAACTCAAAAATGGTAACCTGTAAACATTTTTAAACATCACATATGGAGATTTTTACGCGTCAAGGTTTGTCACCATTCCATGAGCGGGCGCTATTTTAAAGCATGACATGTTGGGTATCAATTTACTTGGCGTAACATTATCTTTTACAATGTTTAAAAAAAAATGGGCTAATTTTACGGTTTTCTTATTTTTTTTATTAAAAAAAAATATTTTATTCACAAAAAATTTAGTTTGTAAGAACGCTGCGCAAATACCGTGTAACATAAAGTATTGCAACGACCACCATTTTATTCTCAAGGGTGTCTGAAAAAATATATATATATAACGTTTGGGGGTTCTAAGTAATTTTCTAGCAAAAAAAATATATATATTTTAACTTGTAAACACTTACACACTTACTACACACGGTTGGAATTTCCGATGGAAACAGTCCGATGGGAGCTTTTCATTGGATTTTCCGACCGTGTGTACACCCATCGGTCTTTTTCTGTCGGAATTTCCGACGGACTTTGGACTGAGAACCTGTTCTTAATTTTTCCGGCGGAAAACCTTTCTATCGGATTTTCCGATCGTGTGTATGCAATTCCGGCACGCAAAATTCCGACGCATGCTCGGAAACAATTCGACGCATGCTCAGAAGCATTAAACTTCCCTTTTATAATGCAGTTGAACGTTTTTTAAGGCGCGGTGTTATTGACCGTCGGAATTCAGTGTGACCGTGTGTAGGCAAGACAGTTTGAGCGAAATTCCGTCGGAATTCCGACGGGAAAACCATCAGAGCTTTTTCCGACGAGAATTCTGACCGTGTGTACGCGGCATTAGTGTAAAAAATAGACCTGGTCCTTAAGTAGTTAAAATGTATTTATTTTTTTATTACATTTTTTTCATTTTTACACTGTCCCTTTAAACAAATATTTTTTTTGGATCACTTTTATTGCTATCGCAAGAGTTGTAAACATCCCTTAACAATATTACATGACAGGTCCTCTTTATGGAGACATCTGGGGTCTAGAAGACCCCAAATCTCTCCTCTAGCCTCAAAAGGAATCCAAAAAAATAAAATAAAATGACGTCATGAGGGAATAATGAAGGGGCTGTGTCCGTTATCAATGGTAATACATCCCCTCTCATAACATTGCTGATCACCCAACCGGAAACCACCGCGGCGGCGTAGAAGTGTCCTCACTGCCAGATGCCGGCAGTCAGTACGGTTGGCTTTGACTAATGGGCTCAGGCCAAGCCGTGTCATTTTACACGTCTCGTCTGAGGGGCCGCTATATTAAAATTGATGAACGCCATTGTGGCGAGCAGGATGCATCTATCAGGCGCGAGCGCGGCGGAATGAAAATTACTGATAAGGAAAAGAAGAAGGAGGACGTCAGAATTTACATTTAAAAATGTCCAATCTGGGGTAAAAAAAACCCGCGGAGGAGCTTATAATAAATGGCGTGTTGTGTGCGCTCTGCAAAACAAAATTATTAATTCCTATTTGTTTTACAGCGCAGAGCGAGACGATGAACTGCGATGAGATAACTAGAATTTTATGTAAAGAAATAAACCGAGCAAATACAGACAGAGATGGAAATTTCCTAATTGAATGAAATTTAATGAGTAAATATTTTAGGAGGGCGTCACAGAGGATATGAAGGGTCCTAGAGAATGGATACGCTGCGTTCTCCTGTATATGGAAAAGTCTCAGTCAGGATCGCCGCTAGAAATCATGAGACCCTGCATAGCACAGGCTACCTGAAAAGGACGACCACCCCTCCCACTGTGGGTGGTAATGTACAGAGTACAGGGGTCAGGAGTGTGTAATGTAGAGAGTACAGGGGTCAGGAGTGTGTAATGTACAGAGTACAGGGGTCAGGAGTGTGTAATGTACAGAGTACAGGGGTCAGGAGTGTGTAATGTACAGAATACAGGGGTCAGGAGTATGTAATGTACAGAGTACAGGGGTTAGGAGTGTGTAATGTACAGAGTACAGGGGTCAGGAGTGTGTAATGTACAGAGTACAGGGGTCAGGAGTGTGTAATGTACAGAGTACAGGGGTCAGGAGTGTGTAATGTACAGAATACAGGGGTCAGGAGTATGTAATGTACAGAGTACAGGGGTTAGGAGTGTGTAATGTACAGAGTACAGGGGTCAGGAGTGTGTAATGTACAGAATACAGGGGTCAGGAGTGTGTAATGTACAGAGTACAGGGGTCAGGAGTGTGTAATGTACAGAGTACAGGGGTCAGGAGTGTGTAATGTAGAGAGTACAGGGGTCAGGAGTGTGTAATGTACAGAGTACAGGGGTCAGGAGTGTGTAATGTACAGAGTACAGGGGTCAGGAGTGTGTAATGTACAGAATACAGGGGTCAGGAGTATGTAATGTACAGAGTACAGGGGTTAGGAGTGTGTAATGTACAGAGTACAGGGGTCAGGAGTGTGTAATGTACAGAGTACAGGGGTCAGGAGTGTGTAATGTACAGAATACAGGGGTCAGGAGTATGTAATGTACAGAGTACAGGGGTTAGGAGTGTGTAATGTACAGAGTACAGGGGTCAGGAGTGTGTAATGTACAGAGTACAGGGGTCAGGAGTGTGTAATGTACAGAATACAGGGGTCAGGAGTATGTAATGTACAGAGTACAGGGGTCCGGAGTGTGTAATGTACAGAGTACAGGGGTCAGGAGTGTGTAATGTACAGAATACAGGGGTCAGGAGTATGTAATGTACAGAGTATAGGGGTTAGGAATGTGTAATGTACAGAGTACAGGGGTCAGGAGTATGTAATGTACAGAGTACAGGGGTCAGGAGTGTGTAATGTACAGAGTACAGGGGTCAGGAGTGTGTAATGTACAGAATACAGGGGTCAGGAGTATGTAATGTACAGAGTACAGGGGTTAGGAGTGTGTAATGTACAGAGTACAGGGGTCAGGAGTGTGTAATGTACAGAATACAGGGGTCAGGAGTATGTAATGTACAGAGTACAGGGGTTAGGAGTGTGTAATGTACAGAGTACAGGGGTCAGGAGTATGTAATGTACAGAGTACAGGGGTAAGGAGTGTGTAATGTACAGAGTACAGGGTCAGGAGTGTGTAATGTACAGAGTACAGGGGTCAGGAGTGTGTAATGTACAGAGTACAGGGGTCAGGAGTGTGTAATGTACAGAATACAGGGGTCAGGAGTTTGTAATGTACAGAGTACAGGGGTTAGGAGTGTGTAATGTACAGAGTACAGGGGTCAGGAGTGTGTAATGTACAGAATACAGGGGTCAGGAGTGTGTAATGTACAGAGTACAGGGGTCAGGAGTGTGTAATGTACAGAGTACAGGGGTCAGGAGTGTGTAATGTAGAGAGTACAGGGGTCAGGAGTGTGTAATGTACAGAGTACAGGGGTCAGGAGTGTGTAATGTACAGAGTACAGGGGTCAGGAGTGTGTAATGTACAGAATACAGGGGTCAGGAGTATGTAATGTACAGAGTACAGGGGTTAGGAGTGTGTAATGTACAGAGTACAGGGGTCAGGAGTGTGTAATGTACAGAGTACAGGGGTCAGGAGTGTGTAATGTACAGAATACAGGGGTCAGGAGTATGTAATGTACAGAGTACAGGGGTTAGGAGTGTGTAATGTACAGAGTACAGGGGTCAGGAGTGTGTAATGTACAGAGTACAGGGGTCAGGAGTGTGTAATGTACAGAATACAGGGGTCAGGAGTATGTAATGTACAGAGTACAGGGGTCCGGAGTGTGTAATGTACAGAGTACAGGGGTCAGGAGTGTGTAATGTACAGAATACAGGGGTCAGGAGTATGTAATGTACAGAGTATAGGGGTTAGGAATGTGTAATGTACAGAGTACAGGGGTCAGGAGTATGTAATGTACAGAGTACAGGGGTCAGGAGTGTGTAATGTACAGAGTACAGGGGTCAGGAGTGTGTAATGTACAGAATACAGGGGTCAGGAGTATGTAATGTACAGAGTACAGGGGTTAGGAGTGTGTAATGTACAGAGTACAGGGGTCAGGAGTATGTAATGTACAGAGTACAGGGGTCAGGAGTGTGTAATGTACAGAGTACAGGGGTCAGGAGTGTGTAATGTACAGAGTACAGGGGTCAGGAGTGTGTAATATACAGAGTACAGGGGTCAGTAGTATGTAATGTACAGAGTACAGGGGTCAGGAGTATGTAATGTACAGAGTACAGGGGTCAGGAGTGTGTAATGTACAGAGTACAGGGGTCAGGAGTATGTAATGTACAGAGTACAGGGGTCAGGAGTGTGTAATGTACAGAGTACAGGGGTCAGGAGTGTGTAATATACAGAGTACAGGGGTCAGTAGTATGTAATGTACAGAGTACAGGGGTCAGGAGTATGTAATGTACAGAGTACAAGGGTCAGGAGTGTGTAATGTACAGAGTACAGGGGTCAGGAGTATGTAATGTACAGAGTACAGAGGTCAGGAGTGTGTAATGTACAGAGTACAGGGCTCAGGAGTTTGTAATGTATAGAGTGCAGGGGTCAGCAGTGTGTAATGTAGAGTGTACAAGGGTCAGGAATGTGTAATGTACAGAGTACAGGGGTCAGGAGTATGTAATGTACAGAGTATAGGGGTCAGGAGTGTGTAATGTACAGAGTACAGGGGTCAGGAGTGTGTAATGTACAGAGTACAGGGGTCAGGAGTGTGTAATGTACAGAGTACAGGGGTCAGGAGTGCGTAATGTACAGAGTACAGGGGTCAGGAGTATGTAATGTACAAAGTACAGGGGTCAGGAGTGTGTAATGTACAGAGTACAGGGGTCAGGAGTGTGTAATGTACAGAGTACAGGGGTCAGGAGTGTGTAATATACAGTGTACAGGGGTCAGTAGTATGTAATGTACAGAGTACAGGGGTCAGGAGTATGTAATGTACAGAGTACAGGGGTCAGGAGTGTGTAATGTACAGAGTACAGGGGTCAGGAGTATGTAATGTACAGAGTACAGGGGTCAGGAGTGTGTAATGTACAGAGTACAGGGGACAGGAGTGTGTAATATACAGAGTACAGGGGTCAGTAGTATGTAATGTACAGAGTACAGGGGTCAGGAGTATGTAATGTACAGAGTACATGGGTCAGGAGTGTGTAATGTACAGAGTACAGGGGTCAGGAGTATGTAATGTACAGAGTACAGGGGTCAGGAGTGTGTAATGTACAGAGTACAGGGCTCAGGAGTTTGTAATGTATAGAGTGCAGGGGTCAGCAGTGTGTAATGTAGAGTGTACAAGGGTCAGGAATGTGTAATGTACAGAGTACAGGGGTCAGGAGTGTGTAATGTACAGAGTACAGGGGTCAGGAGTGTGTAATGTACAGAGTACAGGGGTCAGGAGTGTGTAATGTACAGAGTACAGGGGTCAGGAGTGTGTAATGTACAGAGTACAGAGGTCAGGAGTGTGTAATGTACAGAGTACATGGGTCAGGAGTGTGTAATGTACAGGGTACAGGGGTCCGGAGTGTGTTATGTACAGAGTACAGGGGTCAGGAGTGTGTAATGTACAGAGTGCAGGGGTCAGGAGTGTGTAATGTACAGAGTGCAGGGGTCAGGAGTGTGTAATGTACAGAGTACAGGGGTCACGAGTGTGTAATGTACAGAGTATAAGGGTCAGGAGTGTGTAATGTACAGAGTACAGGGGTCAGGAGTGTGTAATGTACAGAGTACAGGGGTCAAGAGTGTGTAATGTGCAGAGTACAGGGGTCAGGAGTGTGTAATGTACAGAGTACAGGGCTCAGGAGTGTGTAATGTACAGAGTACAGGGGTAAGGAGTGTGTAATGTACAGAGTACAGAGGTCAGGAGTGTGTAATGTACAGAGTACAGGGGTCAGGAGTGTGTAATGTGCAGAGTACAGGGGTCAGGAGTGTGTAATGTACAGAGTACAGGGCTCAGGAGTGTGTAATGTACAGAGTACAGGGGTCAGGGGTGTGTAATGTACAGAGTACAGGGGTCAGGGGTGTGTAATGTACAGAGTACAGGGGTCAGGAGTGTGTAATGTACAGAGTACAGGGGTCAGGAGTGTGTAATGTACAGAGTACAGGGGTCAGGAGTGTGTAATGTACAGAGTACAGGGGTCAGGAGTGTGTAATGTACAGAGTACAGGGGTCAGGAGTGTGTAATGTACAGAGTACAGGGGTCAGGAGTGGGTTATGCATAGTGTGTAGGGGTCAAGAGTGTGTGATGTGTAGAGTTCTAGGGGTAGAAGTGGGTAGCGCACATGCAAAGACTGAAAAGGAAGAGGGTGTGCTCATGCTGCAGCCATGATACTTTGCATCGCAACCTAGACTGCACCTCTAACAACCATATACGGCATTATCCCAAACCTTCACCACAACTGAACTACATCAACATTGCACATGTGCCAAGACTAAACTGTACCTGTACTGCATGGAGGTTAACTGGGACTGTGAAATGCACTGACACTCTTAAACGGCCCCAACAATAGCCGGCAGAAGAACATCACAAAGGACTGCCCTTCCTGTAAACATTAATCTGCCCCCTTTGTTCCCCTGCCCCCTCCTCCACCATCCTCCTTTACTTTTGGACAGTGTATACCCAGATGGTGTAGGACTTGCACTGCAGTATAGTTCCAGCGTTGGGTAAATTAAACTTTACTACACTCAATGCTGCACTTGAGGCGGCTTTGCTTCTTCTTTATCCTGATCTGGATGATAAATGTCTCTTCCCTACTGGTAATCACATTGAATGCTGAATTGTGTCACCATTGGAAATCCATGTCATGCTTCCCTCGTTACCGACCATCCTGGGTGACAATATACTAAGTTTGCCTTTATACCTTGTTTGGTGTTTTCTTTGATATTGTGCTACGACTGGCTACTAAGTATCACTTCCATGTGATGTATATTTGTACTCATCCTGGAGGGGCAAAGAACAGAGGACCCGTCCTACCCCTCCGCTTCTATGGGGGTATCTCTGGACTTTGTATAACCACCTCTACATTATTATATATTCAGTACATTGTGTAATTATCGGCTATTGTATATAGATGTGTCTGCGCTCTCATCTCTCCTTCTATCACAAATTACCTCGTTACCTGGACATTATCTCCCAACACACATCAGGATCTCACAACACACAGCTCCTCTGATTTGCACGGCTTTCAGTAATTTGTCTCCATCATTATCTGTCATCCGTTATTCTGTCAACATACATATATATATATGTGCGGGATGTGCAAAGCGAGACGTATTTGTAAAGATGTTGATTTTACTTCCTCGATATGTAATACGAGTATAATGGGGATTTCTTCTCTGATCACATGTATTCATCCGTGTGTGGAGGTCTCAAATCACATCATGTGTGCATGTGCTCTGTGTGTGTGTTATGTGTGTGCTGTGTGTGTGTGCGCTGTGTGTGTGTGTTTGTACTCTGTGCGTGTGCGCTTTGTGTGTGTGTGCTGTGTGTGTGTTGTGTGTGTGTGCTTTGTGTGTGTGTGCTCTGTTTGTGTGCTGTGTGTGTGTGCTGTGTGTGTGTGTGCATGTGCTCTGTGTATGTGTTATGTGTGTGCTCTGTGTGTGTGCGCTCTGTGTGTGTGCTCTGTGTGTGTTGTGTGTGTGCTCTGTTTGTGTGCTGTGTGTGTGTGTGTTATGTGTGTGTGCTCTGTTTGTGTGCTGTGTGTGTGTGTGTTATGTGTGTGTGTTGTGTGTGTGTGCTCTGTTTGTGTGTGTGCTCTGTGTGTGTGTGCTCTGTGTGTGTATGTGTGCTGTGTGTGTGCTCTGTGTGTGTTTGTGTGTGTGAGTGTTGTGTGTTTGTATGTGCTGTGTGTGTGTTGTGTGTGCGTGTCGTGTGTGTGCTGTGTGTGTGTGTGTTGTGTGTGTGCTGTGTGTGTGCTCTGTGTGTGTGCGTGTTGTGTGTGTGCTCTGTGTGTGTTGTGTGTGTGTGTTGTGTGTGTGTTCTCTGTTTGTGTGCTGTGTGTGTGTGTGCTATGTGTGTGTTGTGTGTGTGTGCTGTGTGTGTGTGCTCTGTGTGTGTTGTGTGTGTGCTCTGTTTGTGTGTGTGCTCTGTGTGTGTACGTGTTCTGTGTGTGTGTGTTGTGTGTTGTGTGTGCGTGTTGTGTGTGTGCTCTGTGTGTGTGTGTGCTCTGTGTGTGTACGTGTTCTGTGTGTGTGTGTTGTGTGTTGTGTGTGTGTGCTCTGTGTGTGTGCTCTGTGTGTGTGCGTTGTGTGTGTGAGTGTTGTGTATGTGCTCTGTGTGTGTGTGTGTTGTGTGTGCTCTGTGTGTGTGTGAGTGTTGTGTATGTGCTCTGTGTGTGTGTGTGTTGTGTGTGCTCTGTGTGTGTGTGAGTGTTGTGTATGTGCTCTGTGTGTGTGTGACCTCTGTGTGTGTGTGTGCAGGCTCCTGAGCATAGCAGCTATAGTGACCGCAGGCTCCTGGGGAGATCAGATACACTTTAAGACTGCATTCACACTTCTGGGTTTTGAACGGAGGGCAGATTTGAAACGATTCTCCGTGACAAATCGCAGGAAACACATTCGAGGTGTCATTCATTTGAATGACCCCTAAAATCGCGGGGCAGTTCTGCCGCGGTTGTCGGGCAATAAACCGCGCTGCAATCGTAAACAGCGATTTTAGGGGCCATTCAAATGAATGACACCTGGAATGTGTGTCCTGCGATTTGTCATTCCTATCGGGCGAAGCTGCGATTCAGAACGCCGCGGTGTGAACGCAGTCTCAATGGGGAGGCGCTGATCCTGCAGGATTTCTACCACCGCTTCAGAAGGTGCCGAGAATAGAACAATAAATTCATATTCATGATATTAATTAAGAAGGCGAATATAATCCAATTATTTATAAAAATATTTATATTTGTTTAAAAACTTCCATTTCAGTTTCGGCCGTGTGCGTCCTGAGTTTTCATTTGGGTCCACCCCTAGAAGTGAGGGTGTCGCCCTCCTCATCCTCCATCATGTGGAAGAATCAAATGAATAGGAAGTCTGGCCATTGGAGGGCGACACCCTCAATATGGCCCTGTGGGAGGGGCCAAGGCAAAAAATACCACAAAGTGGAGTCACCCTTTAATAGTTGGATATGAGCGTCCCGCAATCCAATGTAATAAGACTTGGTAATATTGGCGAGCCGGCGAAATCCGCGCCGCTTAATGAGATCGTGGCGTCACCCCGGCGCGGTCGGGAGTTTATAAGTCGCTCCGAGAAGCTTGATTAGGGAGAAATCTGACAATCCGGCAAAATTTCCGCACATCCATCACCGCCGAGAAAGACGATTTCAACAAAAAAGCGCGTGACACGGCCCGGATAAGCGGCGGAGGGACAGGGAGGGGAGCGCGTCCCATTCTGCAGAGCTTGGAGATTTTTCCTCCCCCCCCCCCCACATCTGCGCGGTATAAATTGGTTCCCGTGTGACAGCGATTAGAGGTGGAATTCATAATTCGCCCGTCGATAGAAGCTTTTATCCCGATTGGTGAAGAGCCGCCGCTGTAAATGGAAGCACCTGCGACGGAATATTCCGAGCGAACACAAAACTGACATACTGATCAGAAAATTACATATTCCTTTCTGACGATCTGCCGGAGTCTTGTCGGCGGCCCACTCCGCCGCTTTTCATATTTCCCCATTAACCCCGCCTGAGCCGCACGACGTTCCTTTCCTTTTATTCTCCGCCGCCTCCTTATTGTCGCCGAACAATGGCCGCCTTTACAGAGCGAACAGAATAGCGGCGTTTACAGGTGAACCCCCGACGCACACGAGAAGGATATCACTTCTATAGTGGACCTGTCATCAGATATCTCCGTGTGGCGTGTAATGTATCAGTGTGACCCTCCCCCCCCCGACAACGCCTTTATACTGCGCCCTCACCACCTGACGTAACCCCCGAAAACCTGCACCGCCGCGCTGCCACTGCAGGCGTTCTACGTGATCGCGGGGCGCCCCATCCAATGGAATGAGCCACATTCAGCCACTGGGGCATCAATTGTGCCACGAAACAAAGCATCATGGCTGCAGAATGAGTACCCCCCCTTCCACTTCCACCCCCTTCCACTTCCACCCCCTTCCACTTCCACTTCCCCTTCCACCTCCTTCCACTTCCACTTCCACTTCCACCTCCTTCCCCTTCCACCTCCTTCCACTTCCACCCCCTTCCACTTCCACCCCCTTCCACTTCCACCCCCTTCCCCTTCCACTTCCACTTCCACCCCCTTCCACTTCCACCTCCTTCCACTTCCACCCCCTTCCACTTCCACCCCCTTCCACTTCCACCCCCTTCCACTTCCACTTCCACCCCCTTCCACTTCCACTTCCACCCCCTTCCACTTCCACCTCCTTCCACTTCCACCCCCTTCCACTTCCACTTCCACCTCCTTCCACTTCCACCCCCTTCCACTTCCACCTCCTTCCCCTTCCACCTCCTTCCACTTCCACCCCCTTCCACTTCCACCCCCTTCCACTTCCACTTCCACCCCCTTCCACTTCCACCTCCTTCCACTTCCACCCCCTTCCACTTCCACCCCCTTCCACTTCCACTTCCACCCCCTTCCACTTCCACCCCCTTCCACTTCCACTTCCACCCCCCCCCCTTCCACTTCCACCCCCTTCCACTTCCACGCCCTTCCACTTCCACCCCCTTCCACTTCCACTTCCACCTCCTTCCACTTCCACCCCCTTCCACTTCCACACCCTTCCACTTCCACCCCCTTCCACTTCCACTTCCACCCCCTTCCACTTCCACCCCCTTCCACTTCCACCTCCTTCCACTTCCACCCCCTTCCACTTCCACCCCCTTCCACTTCCACCCCCTTCCACTTCCACTTCCACCTCCTTCCACTTCCACCCCCTTCCACTTCCACACCCTTCCACTTCCACCCCCTTCCACTTCCACTTTCACCTCCTCGCACTTCCACCCCCTTCCACTTCCACCCCCTTCCACTTCCACCTCCTTCCACTTCCACACCCTTCCACTTCCACCCCCTTCCACTTCCACCCCCTTCCACTTCCACCTCCTTGCACTTCCACCCCCTTCCACTTCCACCCCCTTCCACTTCCACCTCCTTCCACTTCCACCCCCTTCCACTTCCACACCCTTCCACTTCCACCCCCTTCCACTTCCACTTCCACCTCCTTCCACTTCCACCCCCTTCCACTTCCACCCCCTTCCACTTCCACTTCCACCCCCTTCCACTTCCACCCCCTCCCACTTCCACTTCCACCCCCTTCCACTTCCACCCCCTTCCACTTCCACGCCCTTCCACTTCCACCCCCTTCCACTTCCACTTCCACCTCCTTCCACTTCCACCCCCTTCCACTTCCACACCCTTCCACTTCCACCCCCTTCCACTTCCACTTCCACCCCCTTCCACTTCCACCCCCTTCCACTTCCAGCTCCTTCCACTTCCACCCCCTTCCACTTCCACCCCCTTCCACTTCCACCCCCTTCCACTTCCACTTCCACCTCCTTCCACTTCCACCCCCTTCCACTTCCACACCCTTCCACTTCCACCCCCTTCCACTTCCACTTTCACCTCCTTGCACTTCCACCCCCTTCCACTTCCACCCCCTTCCACTTCCACCTCCTTCCACTTCCACACCCTTCCACTTCCACACCCTTCCACTTCCACCCCCTTCCACTTCCACCCCCTTCCACTTCCACCTCCTTGCACTTCCACCCCCTTCCACTTCCACCCCCTTCCACTTCCACCTCCTTCCACTTCCACCCCCTTCCACTTCCACACCCTTCCACTTCCACCCCCTTCCACTTCCACTTCCACCCCCTTCCACTTCCACTTTCACCTCCTTGCACTTCCACCCCCTTCCACTTCCACCCCCTTCCACTTCCACACCCTTCCACTTCCACCCCCTTCCACTTCCACCTCCTTGCACTTCCACCCCCTTCCACTTCCACCCCCTTCCACTTCCACCTCCTTCCACCTCCTTGCACTTCCACCCCCTTCCACTTCCACTTCCACCTCCTTGCACTTCCACCCCCTTCCACTTCCACTTCCACCTCCTTGCACTTCCACCCCCTTCCACTTCCACTTCCACCCCCTTCCACTTCTACCCCCTTCCACTTCCACCCCTTCCACTGCCTCTGCAGCCTTTACCTGTGTGTTATCCCATCATAACCTACCTACTCTGTACATTAAACACTTCTGACCCCTGTACTCTGTACGTTACACACTCCTGACCCCTGTACTCTGTACATTACACACTTCTGACCCCTGTACTCTGTACATTACACACTCCTGACCCCTGTACTCTGTACATTACACACTCCTGAGCCCCTGTACTCTGTACATTACACACTCCTGACCCCTGTACTCTGTACATTACACACTCCTGACCCCTGTACTCTGTATATTACACACTCCTGACCCCTGCACTCTGTACATTACACACTCCTGACCCCTGCACTCTGTACATTACACACTTCTGACCCCTGTACTCTGTACATTACACACTCCTGAGCCCTGTACTCTGTACATTACACACTCCTGAGCCCTGTACTCTGTACATTACACACTCCTGAGCCCTGTACTCTGTACATTACACACCCCTGACCCCTGTAATCTGTACATTACACACCCCTGACCCCTGTACTCTGTACATTACACACTCCTGACCCCTGTACTCTGCACATTACACACTCCTGCCCCCTGTATTCTGTACATTACACACTCCTGACCCCTGTACTCTGCACATTACACACTCCTGACCCCTGTACTCTGTACATTACACACTCCTGACCCCTGTACTCTGTACAATACACACTCCTGACCCCTGTACTCTGTATATTACACACTTCTGACCCCTGTACTCTGTACATTACACACTCCTGACCCCTGTACTCTGTACAATACACACTCCTGACCCCTGTACTCTGTATATTACACACTCCTGACCCCTGTACTCTGTACATTACACACTCCTGACCCCTGTACTCTGTACAATACACACTCCTGACCCCTGTACTCTGTATATTACACACTTCTGACCCCTGTACTCTGTACATTACACACCCCTGACCCCTGTACTCTGTACATTACACACTCCTGACCCCTGTACTCTGTACATTACACACTCCTGACCCCTGTACTCTGTACAATACACACTCCTGACCCCTGTACTCTGTACATTACACACCCCTGACCCCTGTACTCTGTACATTACACACTCCTGACCCCTGTACATTACACACTCCTGACCCCTGTACTCTGTACATTACACACTCCTGACCCCTGTACTCTGTACATTACACACTCCTCACCCCTGTACTCTGTACATTACACACTCCTCACCCCTGTACTCTGTACATTACACACTCCTGACCCCTGTACTCTGTACATTACACACTCCTGACCCCTGTACTCTGTACATTACACACTCCTGACCCCTGTACTCTGTACATTGCACACTCCTGACCCCTGTACTCTGTACATTACACACTCCTCACCCCTGTATTCTGTACATTACACACTCCTGACCCCTGTTCTCTGTACATTACACACTCCTGACCCCTGTACTCTGCACATTACACACCCCTGACCCCTGTACTCTGTACATTACACACTCCTGACCCCTGTACTCTGTACATTACACACTCCTGACCCCTGTACTCTGTACATTACACACTCCTGACCCCTGTACTCTCTACATTACACACTCCTGACCCCTGTACTCTCTACATTACACACTCCTGACCCCTGTACTCTGTGTAGGTTTTGCTACACTCAAATTTCTCCACGACGCACGCTGCCTGCAGGCTAAGAGGAGAGGTGATTGGGCTCAGGCCCTGACCCTGAATGGTAGGGGGGCCCTGTCAGGTAAGCTGTACTGGGGCCCCATGATTTCCTGCATGAAAGTGTTGCAGTGACACATTACTGAGCACTGAAAAGAAAAAAGAAAATCTGATGTTAGGTCCACTTAACCCTCGGAGTACCTAACCGCAATGCCTAAACTGCGGCTGGTCGGTACAAAATGGCAGCCAGCGATATCCCGGTTTCCTGTGTTCTAGGAAGTTGGGGCAGAGGCGACCAAGGCAGCAAGCGTTTGGGAGAACAGGCTGTCTCTGGCGCCTGGCTCTCTCCTGACAGTTCTTCGCCACGCAGTGTGACGCTTTGTATCATTGTCATCGGGCTGCCTCCTTCCAGGGAGCGAATGCCAACCAGATGGCGCTTGCAGCGTAACGCAAACCATCTCTTAAAAGCTGTAATTGCTGGCATGGATGCCCCGGAGCAAAGATCCAAGCTACTTCCAAGCAGGAACCAAGCCATCCAGACAGATGGGTCTGCGTCTCCAAAGGCGGGCGTCATGCGTTCAGACACCCTCCTACCCGCCGCGCGTTCTCCTGGAGGAAAAGGGTTAACAGTGGATTCCGATAAATAAATACAGCGCTGTACTTCTTTATTTGTTCCCAGTTCTGGTATCATCCCATAAATATCCGTATCGCAACTATTGTATTTATTTATATAGAGCAGTGGTCTCCAAACTGCGGCCCACGGGCCAGATGTGGCCCTTTAATAGTCTTTATCTGGTGCTTTGTGGACTGGTCCAAATCATTTGGTGGAGGGGGGGATTATGGTGTGGGGGGGGGGATTGTGTTGTGGGGTTGTATTTCAGCGGTTGGGCTTGGCCTCTCAGGGGTTGGGCTTGGCCCTTCAATGGTTGGGCTTGGCCTCTCAGCGGTTGGGCTTGGCCCTTCAGGGGTTGGGCTTGGCCTCTCAGGGGTTGGGTTTGGCCTCTCAGCGGTTGGGCTTGTCCTCTCAGCGGTTGGGCTTGGCCCTTCAGGGGTTGGGCTTGTCCTCTCAGGGGTTGGGCTTGGCCTCTCAGCGGTTGGGCTTGGCCTCTCAGGGGTTGAGCTTGGCCCTTCAATGGTTGGGCTTGGCCTCTCAGCGGTTGGGCTTGGCCCTTCAGGGGTTGGGCTTGGCCTCTCAGGGGTTGGGCTTGGCCTCTCAGCGGTTGGGCTTGGCCTCTCAGGGGTTGAGCTTGGCCCTTCAATGGTTGGGCTTGGCCTCTCAGCGGTTGGGCTTAGCCCTTCAGGGGTTGGGCTTGGCCTCTCAGGGGTTGGGCTTGGCCTCTCAGCGGTTGGGCTTGTCCTCTCAGCGGTTGGGCTTGGCCCTTCAGGGGTTGGGCTTGGCCCTTCAGGGGTTGGGCTTGGCCTCTCAGCGGTTGGGCTTGGCCCTTCAGGGGTTGGGCTTGGCCTCTTAGGGGTTGGGCTTGGGCCCTTAGTTCCAGTGAAGGGAACTCTTAAGGCGTCAGCATACCAAGACATTTTGGACAATTTCATGCCCCCCATTTTGTGGGAGGAGTTTGGGGACGGGCCCTTCCTGTTCCAACATGACTGCCCACCAGTGCACAAAGCAAGGTCCATAAAGACATGAATGGGGGAGTTTGGGGTGGAGGAACTTGACTGACCTCAACCCCATAGAACACCTTTGGGATGAATTAGAGCGCAGACTGCGAGCCAGGCCTTCTCGTCCAACATCAGTGCCTGACCTCACAAATTCTCTTCTGGAAGAATGGTCAAACATTCCCATAGACACCCTCCTAAACCTTGTGGACGGCTTTCCCAGAAGAGTTGAAGCTTTTACAGTTGCAAAGGGCCAACTCAATATCAATATTGACTAAGACTGGGATGTCATTAAAGGTCATGTGTGTGTAAAGGCAGGCGTCCCAATACTTTTGGGAATATCGTGTGTGTGTGTTTGAGATTCCAGGTGCGTACTCTAATGCAATAGGCTGGGCACACCTTTGGTCACGTGACTGCCCTGCTGCTCCATCATGTGGGCGCATTCTCCAGATTATTTTCCTGTTACTGGAAAGATGGAGCCGGTCTCTTATCTCTGATTGGCCTCTCTAACCAGAAGAATAAATATAATAAAAGGCGGGTGTCCGCGGGCGACTTGGCGCGTGGGAGTTAATCTGTCGGTGTGCTGCTCTCGGAGAGATTAAGATAAGAGCGTTGCGGGTTTAGAGAGGTGACTCATCGTCGGTGTCACTTCATTCGATGTACTACACTCCCGTGACGGCTCGGCAAATCATGTTGTGGTGTTTAAGGTATTAAAGTCCTCGCGCCGCGCCGAGATAATCTGCCGGCCTTCAAAATCATTTCTAATTCACTTCTGCTCCCGAGTGGAGAAGATCCATCAACGGGAAAATGTCCCGGGAATTTCACAGGCCTCACATGTCATATCACCCGCCAGCGCTTATCTGTACCGGGACGGGGAACACCGATTGGTCTGCTCACCCCCCCCCCCCCCCCGGTCATTGGAGATAGAAGAAGTGAGAAGATAAAAAAGAGAAATTGCAGCTCCCAATGTAATAAAGCGATCGGGCGGGACGCGTGCAACCAGATTCAAGATTGTTATGGCCTGCAGCCTGTCTAATGTATGGGGAGGGGGTCTGATGTATGGAGGGGCTCTGATGTATGGGGGCTCTGATGTATGGGGGGTCTGATGTATGGGGGCTCTGATGTATGGGGGGGTCTGATGTATGGGGGGGCTCTGATGTATGGGGGGGCTCTGATGTATGGGGGGCTCTGATGTATGGGGGGGCTCTGATGTATGGGGGGGCTCTGATGTATGGGGGGCTCTGATGTATGGGGGGGCTCTGGTGTATGGAGGGCTCTGATGTATGGGGGGGCTCTGATGTATGGGGTGAGGGCTCTGATGTATGGGGGGGCTCTGATGTATGGGGGGCTCTGATGTATGTGGGGGGGGGGCTCTGATGTATGGGAGGGGCTCTGATGTATGGGGGGCTCTGATGTATGGGGGTAGGGCTCTGATGTATGGGGGGGCTCTGATGTATGGGGGCTCTGATGTATGGGAGGGGCTCTGATGTATGGGGGGCTCTGATGTATGGGAGGGGCTCTGATGTATAGGGGGGCTCTGATGTATGGGGGGGGGGGGCTCTGATGTATGGGAGGGGCTCTGATGTATAGGGGGGCTCTGATGTATGGGGGGCTCTGATGTATGGAAGGGGCTCTGATGTATGGGGGGGCTCTGATGTATGTGGGGGGGGCTCTGATGTATGTGGGGGGGGGGGCTCTGATGTATGGGGTGAGGGCTCTGATGTATGGGGGGGCTCTGGTGTATGGAGGGCTCTGATGTATGGGGGGGCTCTGATGTATGGGGTGAGGGCTCTGATGTATGGGGGGGCTCTGATGTATGGGGGGCTCTGATGTATGGGGGGCTCTGATGTATGTGGGGGGGGGGGGCTCTGATGTATGGGAGGGGCTCTGATGTATGGGGGGGCTCTGGTGTATGGAGGGCTCTGATGTATGGGGGGGCTCTGATGTATGGGGGGGGGGGGGGCTCTGATGTATGGGGGGGCTCTGATGTATGGGGGGCTCTGATGTATGGGGGGAGGGCTCTGATGCATGGGGGGGCTCTGATGTATGGAGGCTCTGATGTATGGGGGGGCTCTGATGTATGGGGGGGCTCTGATGTATGGGGGGAGGGCTCTGATGCATGGGGGGGCTCTGATGCATGGGGGGCTCTGATGTATGGGGGGGCTCTGATGTATGTGGGGGAGCTCTGATGTATGGGGGGGCTCTGATGCATGGGGGGGCTCTGATGCATGGGGGGCTCTGATGTATGGGGGGGGGGGCTCTGATGTATGTGGGGGAGCTCTGATGTATGGGGGGGCTCTGATGTATGGGGGGGGCTCTGATGTATGGAGGGGCTCTGATGTATGGGGGGGCTCTGATGCATGGGGGGGCTCTGATGTATGGGGGGCTCTGATGCATGGGGGGCTCTGATGTATGGGGGGCTCTGATGTATGTGGGGGAGCTCTGATGTATGGGGGTAGGGCTCTGATGTATAGGGGGCTCTGATGTATGGAGGGGCTCTGATGTATGGGGGGCTCTGATGTATGGGGGGGGCTCTGATGTATGGGGATGGGGGGTGGGCTCTGATGCATGGGGGGGCTCTAATGTATGGGGATGGGGGGTGGGCTCTGATGCATGGGGGGGCTCTGATGTATGGGGATGGGGGGTGGGCTCTGATGCATGGGGGGGGCTCTGATGTATGGGGATGGGGGGTGGGCTCTGATGCATGGGGGGGGGGGCTCTGATGTATGGGGGGAGGGCTCTGATGTATGGGGGAGGGCTCTGATGCATGGGGGGGCTCTGATGTATGGGGGGCTCTGATGTATGGGGATGGGGGTGGGCTCTGATGCATGGGGGGGCTCTGATGCATGGGGGGGCTCTGATGTATGGGGGGGGGCTCTGATGATTGCCACATCTAAACAAATTGAACATAAAAAAATAATAATAATAAATAATAATAATAATAAAACATTTTTATTATTATTATTTATTATTATTAATAATTTGTTACATTAAAATAGTGAGGCCCCTGTGACCGGCTGAGAACGCAGCCTGGTTGGACGTGTTAGATACCAATCTTTCTCGGAGCCAATCAGTGGGTGCGTCTGGCCCCGCTGTGTATTCTGGGAAGAGGTATTTAAGATGCTGAAGTCACGTGTTCAGGGTGGTTTGGTTTGTTCTTTGATTCCTGGTTGCGGTCCGGGCCAACCCCGTGAGGGGTCCCGGGCCCAGGAGTGTCTGCCGTCCAGTAAGCATGGTCACCCTGACCAGCCCCCGAGGCCCTCATGGTCACCCTGACCAGCCCCCGAGGCCCTCATGGTCGGGGGTGGGGATCCGTCTGTTCCCGAGCCTCGGAACTGGCTAGTCCGAGGCCCAGTAACTGAAGGAGGATTCGGAGGTGTCCCGGTGTCCTCTCAGGATTGGAGAGGCCCAGCAACTCGTACAAGTGACCAGGGGAGGACTCTTCGGAGGAGGGCCATGAAGCTGGCTGCTCGGTAAGAGCCTGGGAGCTGAGATTGTATGGACACTAGAGAATCCGCATTTCTTACGGTATCGCCGAAACGGCTGGAAGATTCAGGTACCGTACGGAAAATTCCTAACCCATCCTTCGGTTACAACCAAGTCTGTGGCAGAGACTTTGCTAATTCTGAATCACTTGTTGGCCGCTGAATCTACAGACGAGGGGTTTATCCAGCAGTGAAGTGTCCAGTTGCGAGTGGCTACTCTCTGGGCTATCTAAGGAGACATTTATTTGATGTTGGCATTTCTGAAGTGCCTGAGCTTTATCACCCGCACCCTCTATTCCCAATCAAGAGACTGTGTTATGTTTAAACGTTTTTTTGCAAATAAAAAATCCTAACAAAGGGACTTTGAGTGTCAGTCTCAGCAATTATGGGTACTGACCCTGGGAGCCCCTAGACAGCGAACGACGAGCTACAAGGAGGAGGTGATCGGGAAGCCCAGGAAATCCTTAGCCGCCCCTTAGTGGCTGTTACAATCATATGGATTTTGATATAACACAGATCCTCATTCATATAGTGGATTTTCTGGTTTCTATTGGTGATCGGTAGACATTGTGGAAAGTTTTTGACCCGTTTTTTGGCGCATTTACTTGTGTATTGCACTGTACTAATGACACTGGCTGGGAAGGGGTTAACATTTAGGGGCAATCAAGGGGTTAATTGTGTGCCTAACAATGTGTGCTGCTTTGCAGGGAAAAGAAACAAAGCGATCGTTCCCTCTGTATTGTATTGATTGTGAACACAGAACTCTGGGCTGTGATTAGACACAGTCGATCGGCGGGTCTCGGCCTTGAATCATTGGCTGCTGACAAAGTCCTGCTGTGTACAATCACAGGGGAGTAGGCGGGCGGGGGCGGGGGCGCGCTCCCGACACCTGGGAACGGACAGTACATGGTGGTGCCTGGAGGAGCCGCGGCTCATGTACTGTGGTGGGATGGCGAGGGGTTAAGCCGACGTCTAAATGGAATATTGGAGGATGTGTGAAGTACTTTTTCTGGGAACCAGTTTGTTATCTCGTTTGTTCTTAGAGGAACGAGGCCTCCCCCGAACGCCATCCTTGTGGCAGCCATGTCCCCGGAGACGGGATCTATATCCCTCCCCCCCTCCCCCTCCCGAATGTTTGATGTTCAGGAACCAATAAAACCACTCGAGCTCCGAATGCCTGGAAATACCAAATTGCAATCTAAAAAGTAATTCTTCTATCAACACGGTCAGATCCCCGGCTGATTGCGATCGCTCCTTCCCCGCTATGATAACGCCATCCGCGGGCGTCGCTCAACCCTAACGAAATATGCAAATGTCAGGCGGCTCTGGTCGTTTTCCTGTGAACATTACACGCTCTGCTGACGCTCTAACATGATTTAAATAATCCATAAAATGCTAATTCAGAGGAATGAACGTTAAATAGTGTTACTAAAGTGGAATGAGTTCCACGGGATCGGTTCTGTCAAGGAGAGAAGGGCATTCGCCCATCTGGAACCCTCTGGAAGAGGTGGGGGAGGGATTGGCTAGGGATAATTGGTGAGAAAAGGTGAAGTCCTTCAAGATTTCTTAGTGTTCAGCACATCTATCCCTTGGTCCATCATGGACCACCAGCATCATTCCATCATGGACCACCAGCATCATTCTTAATGGACCACCACCATCATTCCACAATGGACCACCACCATCATTCCATCATGGACCATCACCATCATTCCATCATGGACCACCACCGTCATTCCATCATGGACCACCACCGTCATTCCATCATGGACCACCACCGTCATTCCATCATGGACCACCACCGTCATTCCATCATGGACCATCAGCATCATTCTTAATGGACCACCACCATCATTCCACAATGGACCACCACCATCATTCCATCATGGACCACCACCATCATTCCATCATGGACCATCACCGTCATTCCATCATGGACCACCACCGTCATTCCATCATGGACCACCACCGTCATTCCATCATGGACCACCACCGTCATTCCATCATGGACCACCACCGTCATTCCACCATGGACCATCACCATCATTCCATCATGGGCAACCACCATCATTCCACAATGGACCACCAGCATCATTCCATCATGGGCCACCATCATTCCACAATGGACCACCACCATCATTCCATCATGGACCACCAGCATCATTCCATCATGGACCACCACCATCATTCCATCATGGACCACCACCATCATTCCATCATGGACCACCACCGTCATTCCATCATGGACCACCACCGTCATTCCATCATGGACCACCACCGTCATTCCACCATGGACCATCACCATCATGGGCAACCACCATCATTCCACAATGGACCACCACCATCATTCCATCATGGGCCACCATCATTCCACAATGGACCACCACCATCATTCCATCATGGACCACCAGCATCATTCCATCATGGACCACCACCATCATTCCATCATGGACCATCACCATCATTCCATCATGGGCAACCACTATCATTCCACAATGGACCACCACCATCATTCCATCATGGACCACCAGCATCATTCCATCATGGACCATCACCATCATTCCATCATGGACCACCACCGTCATTCCATCATGGACCACCACCATCATTCCATCATGGACCACCACCATCATTCCATCATGGACCATCACCATCATTCCATCATGGACCATCACCATCATTCCATCATGGACCACCACCATCATTCCATCATGGACCATCACCATCATTCCATCATGGGCAACCACTATCATTCCACAATGGACCACCACCATCATTCCATCATGGACCACCAGCATCATTCCATCATGGACCATCACCATCATTCCATCATGGACCACCACCGTCATTCCATCATGGACCACCACCGTCATTCCATCATGGACCACCACCGTCATTCCACCATGGACCATCACCATCATTCCATCATGGGCAACCACCATCATTCCACAATGGACCACCACCATCATTCCACCATGGACCATCACCATCATTCCATCATGGGCCACCACCATCATTCCACAATGGACCACCACCGTCATTCCATCATGGACCACCACCGTCATTCCACCATGGACCATCACCATCATTCCATCATGGGCCACCACCATCATTCCACAATGGACCACCACCATCATTCCATCATGGTGGCATCTCAGGAGCTTCCCTGTAGACAAAGGCACTGACTTTTGTAGCCTTCAATGCCCACATTTACCTGCAAACATAATTCCATCTCTTTATAGATGTGTTGTCTATTTTCTGCACACTCTTCATTTTAACTCTCAGTGACTTTGTTATGATCTTGCCCCATGCAGTGGGCCTTTGGCCCTCATCACCTGTCCAGATCTTATTAGTTGCCCTCTAAGATCTACTACAGAATCCCTCTAATCTGCCTTTTCTGACACTGAAAAATCTATATTTTTTGCCGCAACATTACTTACAAACACTCTATATATATTTTTTATCAGAGGCCCTAGAGAATAAAATAGTGAGTTTAACAATTTTTTATGTTCGGATTTTTGGGAAAAATACATACGTGGCCTGTCAGCGGGTGGGCCTTGGCGCCAAAAGGCCGCATATTTGCATGAATTGAGGTAAATGCAGCTGTGCCAAGAGTGCCGCGCCCTGCGCGCTCCCAGCACCTAAAGTTCACAATCGCTACTTGCAATCGGGAGCTTTCTGATTATGTGACAGCCAATCACGGCAGTCACATGGTCATAATCCCCGCCCCGCCTCCCGGCATCTGAAACCTCTTAAAAGGCTGGGAACGCCGGCGCAAAAGGGGTTATTGCATTTTAATGCTACAAGCAAAATATAATCCCCATTTTTTTTTTGTTGGTAAAATATAAAAGATGGTGTTACACCGAGTAAACAGATACCTAACATGTCACGCTTTAAAATTTGCGCACGCTTGTGGAATGGCGACATCCCCATAGGCAACGCTTTAAAAGCCTTTACAGGTTACCAATTTAGAATAACACAGGAGGTCTGGTGCCAGAATTATTTCTCTCGCTCTAATGTTCGCGGCGATAACTCACATGTGTGATCGCCATGTACATATGTGTGCGTTCAACTTTGCGCACAAGCACGGGGAGATAGGGGCACTTTTTTTTTTTTTACACTGTTTTTCTCTTTTTTTTTTGTAACACTTTTATTTCTGTAAACATCCCTTGTGACAGCAATAGGCATGTGACAGGTTCTCTTTACAGAGAGATTTGGGGTCTACTGGTGATGGTGGTTATTGTTACAGTCAAGCTGGGCATCCCATAATTCTTATTCCCCATCCAAGTTATTACCATATAATAAAACAACCAAAACCAAATGCTGTTCCTTGTGTCTGAAGAAAGTGTGGAAAATGGCGAGTGGGGGAACCGGTCATCTGTAACCCCTGCGGGGGTAAGAAGCAATCAAATTCCCAGCCTATGAAACCAGTGGCGGCTGGTGGTTTTTCATTTGGGGGGGGCGGCTAAAACCCCCACCCACGCAGCACCTCAAACCCCCCCTCCCCCCGCCATCTGCCGGTCTACTGGCAATTACCCCATCGGCGGCAGGGATCGGCAAGCACATCGGGGAATCAACAAGCACACAGTATCAGGGAGCGGCGGGCACACAGTGGCGGGAATCGGCGAGCACATCAGGGAATCAACAAGCACACAGCATCAGGGAGCGGCGGGCGCACAGTGGCGAGGATCGGCAAGCACATCAGGGAATCAACAAGCACACAGCATCAGGGAGCGGCGGGCACACAGTGGCGGGGATCGGCAAGCACATCAGGGAATCAAACACACAGCATCAGGGAGCGGCGGGCACACAGTGGCGGGAATCGGCAAGCACATCAGGGAATCAACAAGCACACAGCATCAGGGAGCGGCGGGCACACAGTGGCGGGGATCGGCAAGCACATCAGGGATTCAACAAACACACAGCATCAGGGAGCGGTGGGCACACAGTGGCGGGGATCGGCAAGCACATCAGGGAATCAACAAACACACAGCATCAGGGAGCGGTGGGCACACAGTGGCGGGGATCGGCAAGCACATCAGGGAATCAACAAGCACACAGCATCAGGGAGCGGCGGGCACACAGTGGCGGGGATCGGCAAGCACATCAGGGAATCAACAAGCACACAGCATCAGGGAGCGGCGGGCACACAGTGGCAGGGATCGGCAAGCACATCAGGGAATCAACAAACACACAGCATCAGGGAGCGGCGGGCACACAGTGCCGGGGATCGGCAAGCACATTGGGGAATCAACAAGCACACAGCATCAGGGAGCGGCGGGCACACAGTGGCGGGGATCGGCAAGCACATCAGGGAATCAACAAGCACACAGCATCAGGGAGCGGCGGGCACACAGTGGCGGGGATCGGCAAGCACACCAGGGAATCAACAAGCACACAGCATCAGGGAGCGGCGGGCACACAGTGGCAGGGATCGGCAAGCACATCAGGGAATCAACAAACACACAGCATCAGGGAGCGGCGGGCACACAGTGGCGGGGATCGGCAAGCACATTGGGGAATCAACAAGCACACAGCATCAGGGAGCGGAGGGCACACAGTGGCAGGGATCGGCAAGCACATCAGGGAATCAACAAACACACAGCATCAGGGAGCGGCGGGCACACAGTGGCGGGGATCGGCAAGCACATTGGGGAATCAACAAACACACAGCATCAGGGAGCGGCGGGCACACAGTGGCGGGGATCGGCAAGCACATCGGGGAATCAACAAGCACACAGCATCAGAGAGCGGCGGGCACACAGTGGCGGGGATCGGCAAGCACACCGGGGAATCAACAAGCACACAGCATCAGGGAGCGGCGGGCACACAGTGGCGGGAATCGGCGAGCACATCAGGGAATCAACAAGCACACAGCATCAGGGATCGGCGGGCACACAGTGGCGGGGATCGGCAAGCACATCAGGAAATCAACAAGCACACAGCATCAGGGAGCGGCGGGCACACAGTGGCGGAAATCGGCAAGCACATCAGGGAATCAACAAGCACACAGCATCAGGGAGCGGCGGGCACACAGTGGCGGGAATCGGCAAGCACATCGGGGAATCAACAAGCACACAGCATCAGGGAGCGGCGGGCACACAGTGGCGGGAATCGGCAAGCACATCAGGGAATCAACAAGCACACAGCATCAGAGAGCGGCGGGCACACAGTGGCGGGAATCGGCAAGCACATCAGGGATTCAACAAACACACAGCATCAGGGAGCGGTGGGCACACAGTGGCGGGGATCGGCAAGCACATCAGGGAATCAACAAGCACACAGCATCAGGGAGCGGCGGGCAAACAGTGGCGGGGATCGGCAAGCACATCGGGGAATCAACAAGCACACAGCATCAAGGAGCGGCGGGCAAACAGTGGCGGGGATCGGCAAGCACATCAGGGAATCAACAAGCACACAGCATCAGGGAGCGGCGGGCACACAGTGGCGGGAATCGGCAAGCACATCAGGGATTCAACAAACACACAGCATCAGGGAGCGGCGGGCACACAGTGGCGGGAATCGGCAAGCACATCAGGGAATCAACAAGCACACAGCATCAGGGAGCGGCGGGCACACAGTGGCGGGAATCGGCAAGCACATCAGGGAATCAACAAGCACACAGCATCAGAGAGCGGCGGGCACACAGTGGCGGGAATCGGCAAGCACATCAGGGATTCAACAAACACACAGCATCAGGGAGCGGTGGGCACACAGTGGCGGGGATCGGCAAGCACATCAGGGAATCAACAAGCACACAGCATCAGGGAGCGGCGGGCACGCAGTGGCGGGGATCGGCAAGTACATCAGGGAATCAACAAGCACACAGCATCAGGGAGCGGCGGGCAAACAGTGGCGGGGATCGGCAAGCACATCGGGGAATCAACAAGCACACAGCATCAAGGAGCGGCGGGCAAACAGTGGCGGGGATCGGCAAGCACATCAGGGAATCAACAAGCACACAGCATCAGGGAGCGGCGGGCACACAGTGGCGGGAATCGGCAAGCACATCAGGGAATCAAACACACAGCATCAGGGAGCGGCGGGCACACAGTGGCGGGAATCGGCAAGCACATCGGGGAATCAACAAGCACACAGCATCAGGGAGCGGCGGGCACACAGTGGAGGGAATCGGCAAGCACATCGGGGAATCAACAAGCACACAGCATCAGGGAGCGGCGGGCACACAGTGGCGGGGATCGGCAAGCACATCGGGGAATCAACAAGCACACAGCATCAGGGAGCGGCGGGCACACAGTGGCGGGGATCGGCAAGCACATCGGGGAATCAACAAGCACACAGCATCAGGGAGCGGCGGGCAAACAGTGGCGGGGATCGGCAAGCACATCGGGGAATCAACAAGCACACAGCATCAGGGAGCGGCGGGCACACAGTGGCGGGGATCGGCAAGCACATCGGGGAATCAACAAGCACACAGCATCAGGGAGCGGCGGGCACACAGTGGCGGGGATCGGCGAGCACATCAGGGAATCAACAAGCACACAGCATCAGGGAGCGGCGGGCACACAGTGGCGGGAATCGGCAAGCACATCGGGGAATCAACAAGCACACAGCATCAGGGAGCGGTGGGCACACAGTGGCGGGGATCGGCAAGCACATCAGGGAATCAACAAGCACACAGCATCAGGGAGCGGCGGGCACACAGTGGCGGGGATCGGCAAGCACATCAGGGAATCAACAAGCACACAGCATCAGGGAGCGGCGGGCACACAGTGGCGGGGATCGGCAAGCACATCGGGGAATCAACAAGCACACAGCATCAGGGAGCGGCGGGCACACAGTGGCGGGGATCGGCGAGCACATCAGGGAATCAACAAGCACACAGCATCAGGGAGCGGCGGGCACACAGTGGCGGGAATCGGCAAGCACATCGGGGAATCAACAAGCACACAGCATCAGGGAGCGGTGGGCACACAGTGGCGGGGATCGGCAAGCACATCAGGGAATCAACAAGCACACAGCATCAGGGAGCGGCGGGCACACAGTGGCGGGGATCGGCAAGCACATCAGGGAATCAACAAGCACACAGCATCAGGGAGCGGCGGGCACACAGTGGCGGGAATCGGCGAGCACATCAGGGAATCAACAAGCACACAGCATCAGGGAGCGGCGGGCACACAGTGGCGGGAATCGGCAAGCACATCGGGGAATCAACAAGCACACAGCATCAGGGAGCGGTGGGCACACAGTGGCGGGGATCGGCAAGCACATCAGGGAATCAACAAGCACACAGCATCAGGGAGCGGCGGGCACACAGTGGCGGGGATCGGCAAGCCCATCAGGGAATCAAACACACAGCATCAGGGATCGGCGGGCACACAGTGGCGGGGATTGGCGGGCACATCAGGCTGCGGCGGGCATCTGGCAGCGTCTCCTGTGTCCTCTTCTGAGATCATGGCGGTGTCCACTGTGCGTCTCCTCCCCTCCTCCTAGGAGTCCAATAGGATCGCCTGACCTTTCGGAAACGGGTATCAGACCTGCGCTTCCTGATTGGCGGAGAGGCGATTCAGTGTAAATATTAATTTGCTTTTCTAACACACCTGGGCTCATGGCGCAATGCTCTGCGCTCTGAGTCCACCCTATTTTGAAGCCTATTATGCGGCGAACACACGGTCGGAATTTCCGATGGAAACAGTCCGATGGGAGCTTGTCAACGGATTTTCCGACCGTGTGTACGCCCATCGGTCTTTTTCTGTCGGATTTTCCGATCGTGTGTATGCAATTCCGACACGCAAAATTCCGACGCATGCTCGGAAACAATTCGGCGCATGCTCGGAAACAATTCGACGCATGCTCGGAAACAATTCAACGCATGCTCGGAAACAATTTGACGCATGCTCGGAAGCATTAAACTTCCCTTCTATAGTGCTGTCGAACGTGTTTTATGCCGCTGTGTTACTGACAGTCGGAATTTGGTGTGACCGTGTGTAGGCAAGACAGTTTGAGCGAAATTCTGTCGGAATTCCGACGGGAAAACCATCAGAGCTTTTTCCGACGAGAATTCCGACCGTGTGTACGCGGCATTAGAGCCCCTGGCTCCAATCAGGTGCTTCAAAAAAACACCCCCGCCCCCGCTGTAATTCATGCGCCCGACGTCCTGAATAGGGGATGGCCGCGGTGGCCGTGGATAGATTTATGTTATGCATTAATCTATCCATTAGTCATATAGGGGGGTGGCGTGGATAGAGGGGGCGGCGCCCGTGCGGCCCTGTATGAAACCCGGAATGGACCAGAGCAAACAATCGCCGCTCCTCTGATTACCGAGCCGCCTACCTAGGAAGGTGCTACAAAATATCCCAAAACCTTTCTTGTTGAGCGGACGATGTCGGCGCCGCCTCCCCCGCTCACTTCCTTTATAGCAGATGGTTTATTCCCACACTATCCGCCCAATTAAAGTGCTGTGACCTGCTGCTCCGACGTTCATTTCATCTCTTTGGTGATGCCGCCTCAACTCGGAAATAGCCCCATGAAAAACGCTCGTTGTACTTTGTTTATGGCGTCCCCTTCCCGAGGCCACGGAGGACCACTTTGTCACAGTACATTAGAAAAGCCGTGGCCTTTGAAATGGAAAGATAAAGAAGGTCAAACGAATCTATCCAAACATCATCGCCACCTGAGCACCACAAAAGGAGATCTCCGCCGCCCCGGAACCTTCCAGAACGGCGCCATCAGACCGCTAAAGATTGGAACTGTCAAAGCAAAAGATTGTTTTATCAGCGCCCGGCGAAGTCTCGCTTGTCGGAATGAAGTGTTTTATTAAAGCTGCCATGTAAATATTACATCAGGAGCCGAGGCCCCCGAGAACCGCGACCGGCGAGGCCAATTTGTCAGCGCCTGTCAGAGACGTCATCGGACCTTTCAATTCTCGCTATTTTTATTTATATTCCGCGGCCCGAGACCCCGTTGTTCTAAAACAAAGGAGCCGCCTTTTAGACCTAATGGTGAGAAATGGCTTCAATTAAATTCTAACAGAGTCTTAGGCAGTAGTGAGGGAAATAAATAAATAAAAGTGTACAATGAGGAACGTGGCTGAGTGGAGCCGCGTGAAGGCAGGCGCCAACCACGGAGGAGAGACTCTATAGACTGAAGCCCTGCTGGCAGCAGATTAGACCACAATGAGAGTTGCCGGGGCTACAGGAGAACTCTATATTGGTAAAGCTCCGAAAATCATTATTTACTTTCACCAACGTTCAAATCTTATACAGAAACTCCGTGTAGCTCCGAAACCGGAAACCCTACAAGGAACTTCTCACTATCGCTTTCTGCTGGTCTGATATACCATAAAAAATATTGTCTTATATCTGCAAAAAGAAAAATGGCCATTGATCCTTCCGGAAATCCATTGTAGACATTGTGCAAATCGTTTCGGTCCGGATATCAGACATGTGCAATTCGTTTCGTTTTTTTTTGTTATTTTCGTTCATTCGTTATCGTACAAATGAACAAACGATTCGGTAAAAATTTTAACGAATCGTTCGAATCGAACGAATCCGAAAACAACGAAGATCCGAAAAAAAAACAAATTAGAAACAACGAATCTACGAAAGAAGAAAATCCGAAAAAACGGGAACAACGAAAATCAAAATGAACGAAAAAATTCGTACATTCGTAACTTTTTTTTTTTTGTTGAATTGGTACTTTTCCTTACAATGGCGCTGCTTAACGTGCCTCGAATGGATTGAACGAAAAAATTCGTACATTCGTAACTTTTTTTTTTTCGATTCGTAATTTTCCCGTGTCTCTTACAATGGCGCTGCTTAACGTGCCTCGAATGGATTGAACGAAAAAATTTGTACATTCGTAACTTTTTTTTTAGATTCGTAATTTTCCGTGTCTCTTAAAATGTAATAATAGCATACACATTACATAAAATTATAAATTATGCTCCGATTACGAATCTACGAATGTTACGAATGTACGAATAAATACGAATCGAACGAATACGAAAACAACGAAAACAACGAAAATCCGAAAAAAAAAACTAATTAGAAACAACGAATCTACGAAAGAAGAAAATCCGAAAAACGGGAACAACGAAAATCAAAATGAACGAAAAAATTCGTACATTCGTAACTTTTTTTTTTTTTGTTGAATTGGTAATTTTCCTTACAATGGCGCTGCTTAACGTGCTTCGAATGGATTGAACGAAAAAAATTCGTACATTCGTAACTTTTTTTTTTTTTGTTGAATTGGTAATTTTCCTTACAATGGCGCTGCTTAACGTGCCTCGAATGGATTGAACGAAAAAAAATTCGTACATTCGTAACTTTTTTTTTTTTCGATTCGTAATTTTCCGTGTCTCTTACAATGGCGCTGCTTAACGTGCTTCGAATGGATTGAACGAAAAAAATTCGTACATTCGTAACTTTTTTTTTTCGATTCGTAATTTTCCGTGTGTCTTACAATGGCGCTGCTTAACGTGCTTCGAATGGATTGAACGAAAAAATTCGTACATTCGTAACTTTTTTTTTTTTTTTTTTGAGATTCCTAATTTTCCGTGTCTCTTACAATGGCGCTGCTTAACGTGCCTCGAATGGATTGAACGAAAAAATTCATACATTCGTAAAAAAAAAAATTTGATTCGTAATTTTCCGTGTCTCTTAAAATGTAATAATAGCATACACATTACATTAAATTATGACGAATGTTACGAATGTTACGAATGTACGAATAAATACGAATGCGTCCGAATTTCGAATAAACGAATAAACGAAAATTAAACTAACGGAAAAACGAATCAACGAAAAAATAACTCTTACGAAAATACGGATCGTTCCGAATACGAACACCGACGACTTACGAATTTACGAATCGTTACGAATCAACGGAAACGAAAAAAACGAAACGAAAATAAACGAAAATTTTTGTTCCTTCCAGAAATCCATGGTAGACATTGTGCAAATCATTTCGGTCCGGATATTAGACGTGCAATTTGTTTAGTTATTTTTTTCGTTTATTTTCGTTATTTTCGTTCATTCGTTATCGTACGAATGAACGAACGATTCGGTAAAAATTTTAACGAATCGTTCGAATCGAACGAATCCAAAAACAACGAAAATCCGAAAAAAAACTAATTAGAAACAACGAATCTACGAAAGAAGAAAATCCGAAAAACGGGAACAACGAAAATCAAAATGAACGAAAAAATTCGTACATTCGTAACTTTTTTTTTTTTCGATTCGTAATTTTCCGTGTCTCTTACAATGGCGCTGCTTAACGTGCCTCGAATGGATTGAACGAAAAAATTCGTACATTCATAACTTTTTTTTTTTTTTCGATTCGTAATTTTTCGTGTCTCTTACAATGGCGCTGCTTAACGTGCCTCGAATGGATTGAACGAAAAAATTCGTACATTCGTAACTTTTTTTTTTTTTTTGAGATTCGTAATTTTCCGTGTCTCTTACAATGGCGCTGCTTAACGTGCCTCGAATGGATTGAACGAAAAAATTCGTACATTCGTAACTTTTTTTTTCGATTCGTAATTTTCCGTGTCTCTTACAATGGCGCTGCTTAACATGCTTCGAATGGATTGAACAAAAAAATTCGTACATTCGTAACTTTTTTTTTTTTTTGAGATTCGTAATTTTCCGTGTCTCTTACAATGGCGCTGCTTAACATGCTTCGAATGGATTGAACAAAAAAATTCGTACATTCGTAACTTTTTTTTTTTTTTTGAGATTCGTAATTTTCCGTGTCTCTTACAATGGCGCTGCTTAACATGCTTCGAATGGATTGAACGAAAAAATTCATACATTCGTAAAAAAAAAAATTTGATTCGTAATTTTCCGTGTCTCTTAAAATGTAATAATAGCATACACATTACATAAAATTATGACGAATGTTACGAATGTTACGAATGTACGAATAAATACGAATGCGTCCGAATTTCGAATAAACGAAAATTAAACTAACGGAAAAACGAATCAACGAAAAAATAACTCTTACGAAAATACGGATCGTTCCGAATACGAACACCGATGACATACGAATTTACGAATCATTACGAATCAACGGAAACGAAAAAAACGAAACGAAAATAAACGAAAATTTTTGTTCCTTCCAGAAATCCATGGTAGACATTGTGCAAATCATTTCGGTCCGGATATCAGACATGTGCAATACGTTTCGTTATTTTTTTCGTTTATTTTCGTTATTTTCGTTCATTCGTTATCGTACGAATGAACGAACGATTCGGTAAAAATTTTAACGAATAACGAATCGTTCGAATCGAACGAATCCGAAAACAACGAAAATCCGAAAAAAACAAATTAGAAACAACGAATCTACGAAAGAAGAAAATCCGATAAACGGGAACAACGAAAATCAAAATGAACGAAAAAAATTCGTACATTCGTAACTTTTTTTTTTGTTGAATTGGTAATTTTCCTTACAATGGCGCTGCTTAACGTGCTTCGAATGGATTGAACGAAAAAATTCGTACATTCGTAACTTTTTTTTTTTTTTCGATTCGTAATTTTCCATGTCTCTTACAATGGCGCTGCTTAACGTGCTTCGAATGGATTGAACGAAAAAAAATTCGTACATTCGTAATTTTTTTTTTTTTTTTTCGATTCGTAATTTTCCGTGTCTCTTACAATGGCGCTGCTTAACGTGCTTCGAATGGATTGAACGAAAAAATTCGTACATTCGTAACTTTTTTTTTTTTTTCGATTCGTAATTTTCCGTGTCTCTTAAAATGTAATAATAGCATACACATTACATAAAATTATAAATTATGCTCCAATTACGAATCTACGAATGTTACGAATGTACGAATAAATACGAATCGAACAAATACGAAAACAACGAAAACAACGAAAATCCGAAAAAAACTAATTAGAAACAACGAATCTACGAAAGAAGAAAATCCGAAAAACGGGAACAACGAAAATCAAAATGAACGAAAAAATTTGTACATTCGTAACTTTCGTCCGAATTTCGAATAAACGAATAAACGAAAATTAAACTAACGGAAAAACGAATCAACGAAAAAATAACTCTAACGAAAATACGAATCGTTATGAATACGAACACCGACGACTTACGAATTTACAAATCGTTACGAATCAACGGAAACTAAAAAAACGAAACGAAAATAAACGAAAATTTTTGATGTACACATGACTACCGGATATAAATTTGGACATGTTTTTGGTTGACCCCCCCCCCCCCCCCCCCATAGCACTTTCTCCCTATGTTGATGGGAACTGGAGCCTCTTCCCCACAACCCTGGCCTGGGGATTGTGGGGGTGTGGGGGGTGACTTATATGTAAATGAGTATGAGGTACATTGTACTCATTCACCAAAAAAAGTGTAAAAAGTAAATAAAAACACAACAACACTTTTTGACAAGTACTTTATTTAAAAAAACACTCCCCCCCCCATGTTGAGGGCATGTGGCCTGGTATGGTTCAGGAGCAGGGGGGCGGCAAACCCTCACCCCCTTCCTGGCATGCCAGGCTGCATGCTCGGATAAGGGTCTGGCCCATGACGTTTTTTTTTATTTAGGCATGGGGATCCCCATAAAATCCATACCAGACCTGAAGGGCCTGATACGGATGGGGAGGGGGACCCCACGCTGGTTTCTCCACCCCAAACTGGCTCATCCATGTCTTTATGGACCTTGCTTTGTGCACTGGTGGGCAGTCATGTTGGAACAGGAAGGGGCCGTCCCCAAACTCCTCCCACAAAGTTGGGAGCATGAAATTGTCCAAAATGTTTTGGTACGCTGACGCCTTAAGAGTTCCCTTCACTGGAACTAAGGGGCCAAACCCAACCCCTGAAAAACAACCCCCACCATAATCCCCCCTCCCCCCACACCATAATCCCCCTCCACCCCCCATACCATAATCCCCCTCCCCTCACATCATAATCCCCCCTCCCCTCACACCATAATCCCCCCTCCCCCAACACCATGATCCCCCCTCCCCCAACACCATAATCCCCCCTCCACACCATAATCCCCCCTCCCCTCACACCATAATCCCCCCTCCCCCAACACCATAATCCCCCTCCACACCATAATCCCCCCTCCCCTCACACCATAATCCCCCCTCCCTCACACCATAATCCCCCCTCCCCCAACACCATGATCCCCCCTCCCCCAACACCATAATCCCCCCTCCACACCATAATCCCCCCTCCCCTCACACCATAATCCCCCCTCCCCCAACACCATAATCCCCCTCCACACCATAATCCCCCCTCCCCTCACACCATAATCCCCCCTCCCCCAACACCATGACCCCCCCTCCCCCAACACCATAATCCCCCCTCATCAAATGATTGGGACCCGTGCACAAAGAAAGGTCCATAAAGACATGGATGAGTGAGTTTGGGGTGCACAGAGTCCTGCCCTCAACCTGATAGAACACCTTTGGGATGAATTAGAGTGGAGACTGTGAGCCAGGCCTTCTCGTCCAACATCAGCGCCTGACCTCCCAAATGCTCTTCTGGAAGAATGGCGAAACATTCCCATAGACACCCTCCTAAACCTTGTTGACGGCCTTCCCAGAAGAGGTGAAGCTGTTATAGCTGCAAAGGGCCAACTCAATACTTTTGGTAATATAGTGTTCCACAAGGCTTAGGAGAGACTGTAAATCGTAAGGCACGGAGCCCCTTTTTATGGCACATACAAGTGTTCATGAAGTACTTCCTCTAAATGAAGACAGCCTTTAATTTAATAACTGGTTTCAAAAAAAAAGTCACCCCAATTAGAGATTCCGAATGTCTAAATGATTAATCATCTTCCGTACATTGTCTGTATAGAATAAAGCTGGAGGTGGTTTGTATACCGGAAGCGAAGGGTCCGCCTCCTATGATAATGAGGTTAATAGAAGATGACAGAGAGCTCTGATATGTACACAAGAATATCCGCCCCATTCATCACTCTCCGGCTCCGGACAGCTCTAAGCGACACTCAATTATAGCTCCATCATGGCGGTCCAAGAATCCCTCATATCAGTCGCTCAGCACCCGTCATCTACAGCAATTATCCCAACTAATTAGATCTGGTCTTGATTAAGATGTCCTTGAGATTGTCCGCTGCCTAACTAGAAATCTTATATCATCAACGGGGAAAGAAGAACAATGTGTAATGACCTGAACCCGAGAGTTCTCCATCACACAGGTGCCGGTATCCAGCTTGGAGGGCCTCCCCATATCCCAGCAACATCGCTCCCAACTGTCCCAACTGTCCCTGATTCCCAGGGACTGCCCCTGATTCCCAGGAACTGCCCCTGACTTCAAGGGACTGCCCCTGATTTCCAGGGACCGCCCCTGATTTCCAGGAACTGCCCCTGATTTCAAGGGACTGCCCCTGATTTCAAGGGACTGCCCCTGATTCCCAGGGACTGCCCCTGATTTCAAGGGACTGCCCCTGATTTCAAGGGACTGTCCCTGATTCCCAGGGACTGCCCCTGATTTCAAGGGACTGCCCCTGATTTCAAGGGACTGCCCCTGATTTCAAGGGACTGCCCCTGATTCCCAGGGACTGCCCCTGATTTCAAGGGACTGCCCCTGATTTCCAGGGACTGCCCCTGATTTCCAGGGACTGCCCCTGATTTCCAGGGACTGCCCCTGATTCCGAGGGACTGCCCCTGATTCCGAGGGACTGCCCCTGATTTCCAGGGACTGCCCCTGATTTCAAGGGACTGCCCCTGATTTCAAGGGACTGCCCTGATTCCGAGGGACTGCCCCTGATTTCAAGGGACTGCCCCTGATTTCAAGGGACTGCCCCTGATTTCGAGGGACTGCCCCTGATTTCCAGGGACTGCCCCTGATTCCGAGGGACTGCCCCTGATTCCGAGGGACTGCCCCTGATTTCCAGGGACTGCCCCTGATTTCAAGGGACTGCCCCTGATTTCAAGGGACTTCCATGATTCCGAGGGACTGCCCCTGATTTCCAGGGACTGCCCCTGATTTCGAGGGACTGCCCCTGATTTCCAGGGACTGCCCCTGATTTCAAGGGACTGCCCCTGATTTCGAGGGACTGCCCCTGATTTCCAGGGACTGCCCCTGATTCCGAGGGACTGCCCCTGATTTCAAGGGACTTCCCTGATTCCGAGGGACTGCCCCTGATTTCAAGGGACTGCCCCTGATTTCAAGGGACTGCCCCTGATTTCAAGGGACTGCCCCTGATGTCGAGGGACTGCCCCTGATTTCCAGGGACTGCCCCTGATTTCAAGGGACTTCCCTGATTCCGAGGGACTGCCCCTGATTTCCAGGGACTGCCCCTGATTTCCAGGGACTGCCCCTGATTTCGAGGGACTGCCCCTGATTTTGAGGGACTGCCCCTGATTTCCAGGGACTGCCCCTGATTTTGAGGGACTGCCCCTGATTTCGAGGGACTTCCCTGATTTCGAGGGACTTCCCTGATTTCGAGGGACTGCCCCTGATTTCCAGGGACTGCCCCTGATTTCCAGGGACTGCCCCTGATTTCGAGGGACTTCCCTGATTTCGAGTCCTGCTAGCAGCATCTTTGGAGTGGTGAAGGAGCCATGTATTCACCGCTCCTACACCACTCCTACCCATTGAAATCAATGGGATACCGTGGGGATACCGCGGCAATACCGCCGGCAAAGCACCGCTACAGTGGCGCTTTGCGGGGGGTTTTAACCCTTTTTTCGGCTTCTAGCAGGGGTTAAAACCGCCCCGCTATCGACCGAATACCGCGGCTAAAACGACGGTAAAGCAGCGCTAAATATAGCGCTGCTTTACTGCCGACGCCCGCACCGCCCCAGTGTGAAAGGGGGCCTTAAGCTCAAACACACATGCATGCGTATGTGTCTACATATATATGACCCCGGCACATTGATCTCCCTGCCGGCACATTGATCTCCCTGCCGGCACAGTGAAAGAGAAGAGCATAAACACTTTTCTTATGGCAGAGCAGGTAAGAGGGAGATCTTTCCCATGTTCCTGCATGGGGTGATTAGGGTGTGCCTGGTCACACCCGGCACGCCCTGTGCACACGCCTATGATAATGAGCTAGTATGCTATGCATACTAGCTCATTATGCCTTTGCCTTGCAGGTTCCATTTTTAACAAAAAAATCTCAGTGGCTTTATTTCCTCTTTAATATCTGTAATCTCTTTATCTCTGGTGGACCAATGCAAAGAATGTGGGCACTCTGCTTGAACCCCCACCCCCAACATCTCTGCCCTTTACATTTGTACATTTTAGTCAAAAGGAACAAAAAGTCTAATTCTGATATCAATGTTGTCTGAAGGCGCTGACAGAGAGCGCGCGGTCATGCTCCACTCAATAAACCTCGTCTCTTACTAGCCTCTGACTCACAAGTTCCCTCAGAATGTCTTATTGTTGTTGAGGGCGGCTTTAATCGCGGCAAAGTGGAGCCCAGCTGGTCCCTTATCGGATCTCCATAGATGGACCTGGAGATGGAAATGCTTCCTTGTACTCATTGTTGGGGTGACTATCAGGAGGAGAGGTGGCAGCTTATTAAAGGGTAGAGTGACAGAATGCGAGGCACCAGAAGGTGGCATCACATTGTGGGGGGAGGGTGATCGGAAGCACCAGGAGGTGGCAGCAGATTAGGAAGTTTTATAGGAGGCACCAGAAGGTGACAGCGCATGGAAGGGTGGTGATGGGAATCACCAGAGGGTGGTAGCCCATGGGGGAATGGTGATAGGAAGCAGGTGAGGTAGGGAAGGTGTGCAGGTAAATTAGGGGTATAAGGCCCAATGCCTACAAAAAGCTAACTTCCTCCGATCCGTAGTGCATTAAGAGTAGAGTGATGGGAGGCTAAGAACCAGAAGGTGGCAGCACATGGTGGAGAAGGAGATCGGAGGGACCAGGAGGTGGCAGCACATGAGGAGGGGTTCATGGGAGACACCAGAAGGTGACAGCGCATGGAAGGGTGGTGATGGCACTCACCAGAAGGGTGGCATCACATGGAAGGGTGGTGATGGGGATCACCAGAAGGGTTGCAGCACATGGACGGGTGGTGATGGGACTCAACAGAAGGGTGGCAGCACATGGAAGGGTGGTGATGGGAATCACCAGAAGGGTGGCAGCACATGGAAGGGTGGTGATGGGACTCACCAGAAGGGTGGCAGCACATGGAAGGGTGGTGATGGGACTCACCAGAAGGGTGGCAGCACATGGAAGGGTGGTGATGGGAATCACCAGAGGGTGGTAGCACATGGAAGGGTGGTGATGGGAATCACCAGAAGGGTTGCAGCACATGGACGGGTGGTGATGGGACTCACCTGAAGGGTGGCAGCACATGGAAGGGTGGTGATGGGACTCACCAGAAGGGTGGCAGCACATGGAAGGGTGGTGATGGGAATCACCAGAAGGGTGGCAGCACATGGAAGGGTGGTGATGGGAATCACCAGAAGGGTGGCAGCACATGGACGGGTGGTGATGGGGATCACCAGAAGGGTGGAAGCACATGGAAGGGTGGTGATGGGAATCACCAGAAGGGTGGCAGCACATGGAAGGGTGGTGATGGGAATCACCAGAAGGGTGGCAGCACATGGAAGGGTGGTGATGGGAATCACCAGAAGGGTGGCAGCACATGGAAGGGTGGTGATGGGAATCACCAGAAGGGTGGCAGCACATGGAAGGGTGGTGATGGGAATCACCAGAAGGGTGGCAGCACATGGAAGGGTGGTGATGGGAATCACCAGAAGGGTGGCAGCACATGGAAGGGTGGTGATGGGAATCACCAGAGGGTGGTAGCCCATGGGGGAATGGTGATAGGAAGCAGGTGAGGTAGGGAAGGTGTGCAGGAAAATTAGGGGTGTAAGGCCCAATGCCTACAAAAAGCTTTTGGCAGCACATTGAAGGGTAGGGTGATAGGAGGCTAGGCACCAAAAGGTGGCATCCCAAAGTGGGGATGATGGGGGGTAGGGATGAGCCGAACACCCCCCGCTTCGGTTCACACCAGAACCCGCGAACGGACCTAAAGTCCGTGTAAATTTAAGAACCCTATTAGTTACAATGGACTCGAACGTTCGAAATCAAAAGTGCTAATTTTAAAGACTAATATACAAGTTATTGTCATAAAAAGTGTTTGGGGACCCGGGTCCTGCCCCAGGGGAGTGTTTGGGGACCCGGGTCCTGCCCCAGGGGAGTGTTTGGGGACCCGGGTCCTGCCCCAGGGGACATGTATCAATGCAAAATTTTTTTTTTAAAACGGCCGTTTTTTCAGGAGCAGTGATTTTAATAATGCTTAAAGTGAAACAATAAAAGTGTAATATTCCTTTAACTTTCGTACCTGGGGGGTGTCTATAGTATGCATGTAAAGGGGCGCATGTTTCCTGTGCTTAGAACTGTCCCTGCACAAAGTGTCCGAGCCGCAGGAAAAGAGGGGGGGACGAGAGCGGCCCCCCCTCCCTCCTGAACCGTACCAGGCCACATGCCCTCAACATTGGGAGAGTGCTTTGGGGTCCCCCCCAAAGCACCTTGTCCCCATGTTGATGAGGACAAGGGCCCCGTCCCCACAACCCTGGCCATTGGTTGTGGGGGTCTGCGGGCGGGGCGCTTATCAGAATCTGGAAGCCCCCTTTAACAAGGGGACCCCCAGATCCTGCCCCCCCCTGTGTGAAATGGTAAGGGGGCAGGGCCGTCTTTAATATTGATTGGACCCTGGGCAAAACTCCCCCCCCAAGCAGTTTTGCTCTCCACCTGCTCTGAGATATGCAATAAATAGCAGCTAGACTCAAAATACCGTTTCAGAACACATTACAGCTCACTGGTTAGTTGCTAGGGGTTACAGCACATGATTTCTGCTTGTTGATTGGTTGCTAGGTTTTTACTGTGGATATGACCTCAGGGGGGCATTATATACATATGAATGCCGCCGGACGCCGCTATTTACATATGAATTCCGTTAATTTTACATGTAAACACGGGGTCTGCAGGTGAGTCATCTGTACACAACAATAGGGCAGAGCTGGGCAGCATTAGTAGCAGCACTTCACACTGAGATATTGGGACACAGCACAGGACTAAAACCTCAAGGGGCGAGGGAATTTAAACCAGGATAGTTGGCAAGTATGAGGCAGCTGCTTTGGGCCCCACAACAATGACAGGGCCCAGGGCAGCTGCCCCTTTTGCCCTGCCTTAAAAACGGCCCTGTAAGGGGGTACAAAAGTACCCCTACCATTTCACCAAAAAAGTGTCAAAAATGGTAAAAATTACAGGAGACGGTCTTTGACAATTCCTTTATTAAAATCTTCTTTCTTCCGGTCTTCCTTCTTCCTTTCTTCATCCTTCGGTTTCTTCATCTTCTCCTCCCACATCTTCTTCCATCTTCTCCTTCCGGCATCTTCTTCCATCTTCTTCTTCCATCATCTTCTTCCTCCGATCCGCTTCTTCTTGCTCCGGTCTTCTCGTCCTTCTCGTCCGGCATCTTCTTCCATGGCGTCGGCGTCTCTTCTGGGCTGCTCCGCGCAATGGGAGGCTCCCGCTGTGTGAGGCTTCACTGCGTCTGACAGGTCTTTTATAACGGAAAGGTGGCCCCGCCCCCCTCTGACGTCATGGGGAAAGCCATAGGGAATTCCCCATGACGTCCCCGTGCATCAGAGGGGGCGGGGTTACCAGGTGGCCCCGCCCTCCGTTATAAAAGACCTGTCAGACGCAGCGAAGCCTCACAGAGCGGGAGCCTCCCATTGTGCGGAGCGGCCCAGAAGAGACGCCGACGCCATGGAAGAAGATGCCGGACGAGAAGACCAGAGCAAGAAGAAGCGGATCGGAGGAAGAAGAAGATGGAAGAAGAAGATGGAAGAAGAAGATGGAAGAAGATGCCGGAAGGAGAAGATGAAGAAACCGAAGGATGAAGAAAGGAAGAAGGAAGACCAGAAGAAAGAAGATTTTAATAAAGGAATTGTCAAAGACCGTCTCCTGTCATTTTTACCATTTTTGACACTTTTTTGGTGAAATGGTAGGGGTAAGTACCCCCTTACCATTTCACACAGGGGAGGGGGGCCGGGATCTGGGGGTCCCCTTGTTAAAGGAGGCTTCCAGATTCCGATAAGCCCCCCGCCCGCAGACCCCCACAACCAATGGCCAGGGTTGTGGGGAAGAGGCCCTTGTCCTCATCAACATGGGGACAAGGTGCTTTGGGGGGGACCCCAAAGCACCCTCCCAATGTTGAGGGCATGTGGCCTGGTATGGTTCAGGAGGGCGGGGGGCGCTCTCGTCCCCCCCATCTTTTCCTGCAGCCTGCCAGGTTGCGTGCTCGGATAAGGGTCTGGTATGGATTTTGAGGGGGATCCCATGCCATTTTTTTTTTTTTTTGGCCGGGGTTCCCCTTAATATCCATAGCAGACCTGAAGGGCCTGGTAATTGAATTTGGGGGGACCCCCACGCTTTTTTTTTTTAATTTTTTTTTTAATCAATGACTTTTTTTTTTATCAATGACTTTCAATGAATGACTGTTCTCTGTGTTACGGGAGCCGACAATTCATTAGCCGCGAGTGATTTTAAATAGCTTTTTTTCCTGCAAAAATGACTTTGTGCAGGGACAGTTCTAAGCACAGGAAACATGCCCCCCTTCACAGGCAACCTATAGACACCCCCCAGATGTGATACTGCAATGCTGTACTAACAGCACGCACACACAAATCCCCAGAATCACAGCAGATAATGTCAGCAGCACATAATAACACTGACACTGGAACACAATATACGAGGCCGCCGGCGCGGCCGCCTTTTATAATGTGAGGCGTGTACTAAACCCCCTGAGCTATAATTGGCCACAGGCATCCTGCCTGTGGCCAATTATTGCTCTCCTCGCCGCTGGCTCTATGATTGGCCAAGCATGCGGGGTCACAGTGCATGCTTGGCCAATCATCAGCCTGCAATGCACTGCGACTGGCGCAATGCATTGCGGGGCCGCTCGCATCACACGAATTTGATGCGAGCGGCCCAAATAGTTCTGGGCTCGCCAAGCGGGCGAACGCCCGATGTTCGATTCGAACATGGGTTTGAATCGAACACCGGGCCCATCCCTAATGGGGGGGGGTGGGTGATAGGAGTTAAGTGAGATAGGTGGAAGCACCTGGAAGGGTGGTGATGGGAGTCGCCAGAGGGTGGTAGCACATGGATCCATTGATACCGTGGACCACAATACTCTACTCATCCGCCTCACAGAAGTAGCAGGAATCACAGACTCAGATCTACAATGGTGTCAAGAAAAGCGTCCAGGATCTTTTTCTGCCAGCAGGAGAATCGGCTATGGCATATCCAGCAAAAGAGCCGCTCAGCGCGCACGCAGGCGCACGGGAGCGCGCACGCAGGCGCACGGGAGCGCGCACGCACGCGTGGGAGCGCGCACGCACGCGCGGGAGCGCGCACGCACGCTGTTTGAGCCCGTTTTGGCGCCAGGAGCGCTATTTAAGGAAGTTCCTGTCCATGTTATCTTGCTGTCCGGTCTACAGCGTTCCAGTGACCCCCAGCTACCAGCTAGCTGTGTATTACCTGACTTCTGATACCTGATTACCCGGCCTGTTCCTGGTCTTCCGTATCTGCTGCCTGTCCTCGATCCCGGCTTGTCCTGACATCTCTTCTGCCTGTTCCTTGGTACTTTGCTGTCCGCCTGTTAATGACCTGGCCTGCTTCACGACTACGCCTTGCCTGCTGATTTGGTACCGCACCTGCCTGCCTGTGTTTGACCCGGCCTGTCTGTGACCTGCTTCCGTTCCGGACTCCAGTCTCTTCCGGCTATCCGCAAGTTCCACCTGCCTACTACTACTACTGGGTTCCTGCCCTAGTCTTCTACTGGTCGTCCTACAGTACTCCAGACGTCCGGACCAGCCCTACACCTGTAACCTGCCAGGCACTTGTGCCCCTTTGTGCTTCCGAGCCCCTGTCTATTCTACCAGGGGTTCCCGAGCCGGAGGTATACGAGACGCCGCTCCCTGCATTCGTGGGCTCAACCACCAGGTACGTGACAAATGGTTTGCATCCTTCCTAGGAAATCGGTCTCAGACGGTGAACCTAGGAGCATTCACCTCTGAAACCAGGGCAATCTCTTGTGGAGTCCCTCAAGGATCACCCTTGTCGCTAGTGCTCTTCAATATATACATCCGCCCACTCCTCAAAATAATCAGAAAATCGGACCTCTGCTTCCACTCATACGCTGACGACACGCAATTATATTTTCGTATCACCGGACAAAAAGACCATCATCAGCAATTAGGAAAATGCCTCACTATGATAGACGATAGATGATCTCCCCTCCCCTGAGGAACCTACATTGGCTAACCGTAAGGAATCGGGTCGCATTCAAGACCCTCTGCCTCACCCACAAATGCACACATGGAAACGCTCTGCAATACCTTCGCGAGAAAATAAAACACTACATACCCAATCGCAGTCTTCGATCGACTAATCAAAATCTCCTCCTCATTCCTAAATCCCGTTACAAATCAAAGGGGGAACGGAGATTCGCTGTCCAGGGACCACGGCTATGGAACGCTCTACCAACCGACATCCGCATGGAAGAAAACCATCAGGCCTTCAGGAAAAAACTCAAGACCCACCTCTTCTAAGAAGGGTGACAACAAAGCACTAATACAGCGCCTTGAGGCGATTCAGTTCGCATTGTAGCGCTATATAAGTTATTCATTCATTCATTCATTCATTCATTCATTCATGGGGGAAGGGTGATAGGAAGCAGGTGAAATAGGGAAGGTGTGCAGAAGAATAAGGAGTATAAGGCCCAATGCCCACAAAAAGCTTTTTTGCTGTCTCATGGATGCCAACTGTCCCGGATTTGCCGAGACAGTCCCACATTTTGGCCCTTTGTAACCCCAGTGCTGTGCCCCACAATCACAGCATCAATCTTATTTAAGATATTGCCCATGCACAGTAAGTCCCATTATTTTCAGGTAGATTGGCTGTGAGTGGGCAGTGCCTGTATATTTAGTGGTGGGATCTGTGCAGGACAAAACTCGTAAGGTGGACGTGGTTTGGGCACACCCAGCCGCAAAGTGGGCGGATATAATGCAGGCTGTTTAGCAATGTCCCGGGTCTGTACTCTTCTTGGTAAGTATTCTGTATGATTCTTTGTTATCATTGAATGCTGTTCTCATGATCCTCACAGGAAGCTCCGAGTTCTTCAGCCATAGATGAGAAGACGCAGAGAGCTCTCTTGTCTCGGGAAGGTTACGGGGAATTGTCTACAATCCCGACGTCATTTAGTGTCCTTGAGTCAGCGGCACTCGGAGATTGATAGCGTTCTACCGAGTCACATACTGGGTTATGAATGGGGGATTTTATTTTATTTTTTTCCTTTTACCCAAATCAAGGATGGAGGATTCGGTTACAATAAATCAAAGTATCAGTTTCCTGAAGACCAAAACATCTGTGTATGTAAAAAGATGAGTATAATATATATATATATATAATATAGTACTGTACACTCACCGGGCGCTGCATTAGGTACACCTGTTCAATGATAACACACATTGCTAATTAGCCAATCACACGGCAGCAACTCCATGCATTTAGGCATCAAGAGGCGGTGAAGACGACCTGCTGAAGTTCAAACCGCGCACAAGAATGGGAAGAAAGCTTCCCTCCAAACACTTTGTATATTATTTTATATATACTGTGATTCAATAGAGACCACACGGAGCATGTGCAGGGGGACCACCCCGACTGTGTCTTATCAGGCCCTGCAGGGGGGGGAGGGGGGAGCTGTGCATACAGGATCAAAAGAGTCTTTTTACCAAATACAGAGGATTAACCCCTTAAGTTCCACAGTGAGTATAACAGGCAATGCTATTCTGCACTGTAGGTTTAGTAACAATTTAAATCCCCTTTCTTCTTCTTAATAACTGTATATCAGAGACGTACTCACCAAGACCGAGATACTGAGAGCGGTTCACCCTTACGACCCGGCGCAATCTGCCCCCTGGTGATGAGACAGGGAACAAACGGCACCAGGAGGCGATGTGGGCCTGGCCCGGGCAGACCGGCAGATGGCAGAAAGGAGAGGCAGGAGCCCAAACACCTGGCTGAGAGTCTAACACCGGTCACTGAGCAGCCAGATGCTACGTAAGTCCAGGATGCAGGCCGGGGGTCAAACACAGGATCAATAGCAAAGTCCGTGGAAGCAAGCCGAGGGTCAAACACAGGATCAGCAGCAAAGCCCGTTAGAGCAAGCCAGGGGTCAAACACAGGATCAGCAGCAAAGTCCTTTTGAGCAGGCAGGGGTCAAACACAGGAGGAGTATCGAGTCCGTTGATCAAGCCAGGGGTCAAACACAGGAGAAGCAGCGGAGTCCGTTAGCAAGCCAGGGGGTCAAACACAGGAGGAAGCAGCAGTCCGTAGAGCAAGCCAGGGGGTCAAGACACAGGGAGCAGATCTGGTTTTACACAGGGACGCACAGGCACTAAGCTGGAAAGACAGACCAGCAAAGTGCCTGTGCGTCAGGCAGCTTTTATAGGCGCCCAGAGGACGCTAATTGTGCGTCATAGCGCACAAGCGTGCACCAGTGCGCATGCGCGAGCGCCGGACCGCCAAGCCGCGAGTGCGCATGCGCGGGAGAGCCGGGCCCCCGCGCATGCGCACCGGAGAGCGGGCCGCCCGTCCGGCGCCGTAGCCCTGACACTGTACCACAACCTAATTTATTGGAATAAAAGTAATGCAATTACAATTCAGAAGATAAAAATAATCGTATAGGACAGCCAGACCATCCCCGAGACGACGTCTGATGTGACAAAACGCATGTAGGGAGGTGGACGTGCTACTTTTATTCCAATAAATTCCGTTGTTGTACAGTTTACCCTATGGAGTTCTCTTTTATATCTTCTTGGCACTATCCTTATTGATTCCCGGTGGCTGACGCTCGAGTATCTTTGACCAACTTGGAGTGTGTTGAGCTCTTCCCTTTACCAGTGGTGGGAAATCATCCTCCGTGTGGATAAAGGCCCCGGCTGCCGGGTATTAGCCGCAGGCTCTCTAAAAGCTCGCCTCTGGTAAGCGCAATATCTATGTGGTGGTGTTGCAATGTGGTCAAGAGGTGTTTTGGTTAAGCACTCATCTATGTGCCGTCCTTGGACTGTGATTTTTATTTTTCATGCAAGTCACATTTAATCATTGCTTTGGACTTATTCATTTTTATTTTTATTTTTTCATGTGTATTAGTGCTGCTACATTGTTTTATTGTAACTATACTGTCTCCCTTTTATATTGTAAACTGTTGGCGCTATATATATCCGGTATAATAATAATATATAAATCCTGTATAATAATAATATAAGACCTTTATAATAATAATAATAATAATAATATATATATCCTGTATAATAATAATATATAAATCCAGTATAATAATAATATATAAATCCTGTATAATAATAATAATAATATATAAATCCTGTATAATAATAATAATAATAATATATATCCTGTATAATAATAATAATATAAAAAATAAATCCTGTATAATAATAATAATATATATATATATATATATATATATATATATATATATATATATATATATATATATATATATATATATATATCCTGCATAATAATAATATATAAATCCTGTATAATAATCATATAAGACCTGTATAATAATAATAATAATAATAATAATATATAAATCCTGTATAATAATAATATAAGACCTGTATAATAATAATAATATATAAATCCTGTATAATAATAATATAAGACCTTTATAATAATAATAATAATAATAATATATATATCCTGTATAATAATAATATATAAATCCAGTATAATAATAATATATAAATCCTGTATAATAATAATAATAATAATAATAATATATAAATCCTGTATAATAATAATAATAATAATAATAATAATATATATCCTGTATAATAATAATAATATATAAATCCTGTATAATAATAATATATATATATATATATATATATATATATATATATATATACATATATATATATCCTGCATAATAATAATATATAAATCCTGTATAATAATCATATAAGACCTGTATAATAATAATAATAATAATAATAATAATATATAAATCCTGTATAATAATAATATAAGACCTGTATAATAATAATAAATATAAATAAATCCTGTATAATAATAATATATAGATCCTGTATAATAATAATAATATATAAATCCTGTATAATAATAATAATAATAATAATAATAATATATATATATATATATCCTGTATAATAATAATAATATATAAATCCTGTATAATAATAATAATATATAGATCCTGTATAATAATAATATAAGACCTGAATACTAATAATAATATATAAATCCTGTATAATAATAATAATAATATATAGATCCTGTATAATAATAATAATAATATATATATATATATAATATATATATATATATATATATATATATATATATATATATATATATATATATATATATATATATATATATATATATATATATATATACACTGTATAATAATAATAATAATAATAATAATAATATATAAATCCTGTATAATAATAATAATAATATATATCCTGTATAATAATAATAAGTAATATATATATATCCTGTATAATAATAATAATAATAATATATATCCTGTATAATAATAATAATATATGTTGTATAAAATGAATATATGTGCACTGTCAGTGTGCAGCGGTTGGCGAACGTACAAAGGGAAGGCAGTCTGGGCTTGTTTTATGTTTTCCGTCTTTTTTTCCGGAGGGATAATTCCACAGCCGCCGTGTCACCCCCTCCCCCACCCTGGACGATTTACATCTGCGATTTTATCATCAAAGCACTAAAAAGCGGAATAATTGTCGATGATCACTTCCATAAACTTTAGGATTATAGTAGAACGTTAATAAGATGAAGGGCTGATCAATCGGGGGAGGTGAAAGGTCGTAACCCCCGGCACTCCCGATGGGAAAGCCGTATAGTTCGGTGCGAGGGACATCGGCGTATTAATCGATCGGACTATTAACAGCGGCAGGCGGATTATATTGATGGCAAACAGCGATGTACAGAAGTCAAATCACTCAGTTACTTAAAATAATATATTGATCGCCCATATATCTTACTGTCTCCGCTGACATTTTATCTGACCGCTTTATTGATCTCCGACAAAATGGCGGCCGCGCCGTCAGGCGAACACTCGGGCTAATGACAATCAGCTAAAGTGCTCGGGCTTTTTTATAGGACGCTCCAGAGCCAATCCTGTAACCTCTCATAGGGACACGCGGCCTTTCATTCTTCCCCATTGATTTCATCTCTATTCCTTTTCTCAATCTCAACGTATCGATCGGTCGGCGTGATGTCACACTTTTGCCGCCATGCACCTGACCTTGCATGCAATCAATAGAAAAGAAAATATGAAACTATGTTGCAATAATTGTTTGGCAGCGATGGAGGCGAAATACTTCTGGGGGTTCCCAACAATCGAATCGTCCTTCAATCGACTGAGGAATATTCATTCTATCTATTCACCTTCCTTAACCCTTTCCATGGCGCCGCCGCATTAGTGTGGCCCCGCCCACATTTTTTAATTTACCACCATGTATGACCCATCAAGGATTACGCCACCTGACCGCCAATGGCAGGGCGAACAAAAATACACTGGAGGCGTGGCATAAAAGACGTGAGTGATAACATGAAAACCTGAATTTTTGTGCCGGCCATCAATCCCGAGCCGAAGCCGCGATCTTCTTTCAGGATCTTCATTCCGGCTGCACCGCGTGAAACACTTCGATTTTCCTCTTTCCTGGAATTTTCAGACTTTCTCTCCGCATCTTCCTCTCCCTCCTACAACTTCCGAGATTCTCACCTTCTCACCGCCGCGCGACGAGTGCGATTCACAAAGCAATTACTCCTCATTAGATGTAACAACTTTGTAATTAGACACTATTGTGCAAGAAACAAGAAATACCGGCACATGCCTATGTATGTATACCCTGTGTATATATATATATATATATATACTGTATGTGTACCCTGTGTATATACTATATATACTGTATGTGTACCCTGTGTATACATATATATACTGTATGTGTACCCTGTGTATATACTATATATACTGTATGTGTACCCTGTGTATATATATATATATACTGTATGTGTACCCTGTGTATATACTATATATACTGTATGTGTACCCTGCGTATATATATATATATATATATACTGTATGTGTACCCTGTGTGTGTATATATATATATATATATATATATATATATATATATATATATATATATATATATATATATACTGTATGTGTACCCTGTGTATATATATATATATATATATATGTCCTGTGTATATACTGTATATATAACCTGCGCCTGTACATCCTGTAATCAGTGCATTGAAAAAAGTATTCATACCCCTTGACATTTCCCACATTTTGTTACAACCAAAAACATAAATGTATTTTATTGGGATTTTATGTGATGGACCAACACAAAGTGTCACATAATAGTGAAGTGGAAGGAAAATGATACAAATAAATATGTGAAAAGTGTGGGGGGCATTTGTATTCAGCCCCCTTTACTAAAAATCTAGAGGAACCAATTGCCTTCAGAAGTCACCTAATTAGTAAATAGAGTCCACCTGTGTGTCATTTAATCTCAGTATAAATACAGCTGTTCTGTGAAGCCCTCAGAGGTTTGTTAGAGAACCTTTAGTAAACAAACAGCATCATGAAGGCCAAGGAACACACCAGACAGGTCAGGGATAAAGTTGTGGAGAAGTATAAAGCAGGATTAGGTTATAAAATAATCTCCCAAGCTTTGACCATCTCACAGAGCTCTGTTCAATCCATCATCGGAAAATGGAAAGAGTATGGGCACAACTGCCAACCTACCAAGACATGGCCGTCCACCTAAACTGACCGGGCCGGGCAAGGAGAGCATTCATCAGAGAAGAGCCAAGAGGTCCATGGGAACTCTGGAGGAGCTGCAGAGATCCACAGCTCAGGGGGGAGAGTCTGTCCACAGGACAAGTATTATGCCGCGTACACACGATCTGACTATGGTTCGCCGGACATTCCGATCGTGTGTGGGATCCAGCGGACTTTTTCTTCCCAAAAGTCCACCGGACCTAGGATTTAAAACATGTTTTAGAATTTTCCTGCCGAAAGTCCCCCGGACCCAGTTCCTGTCGGGAAGTCCGCTCGTCTGTATGCAGTAAAGTCTGTTCATTTTGAACGTGACTCGAGGTACGACGGGACTAGAGAAGGAAGTCAATTTCGCCACTTTCATCGGTGAGATGACACCTTGCGAGCCCCGCCGCCTGGTATGGATTTTGAGGGTAACCCCCTACGCCGAAAAAACAACGTGGGGGTCCCCCCAAAGTCCATACCAGACCCTTATCCGAGCACTCAGCTCGGCCGGTCAGGAAAGGGGGTGGGGACGAGCGAGCGCCCCTCCCCTCCTGAGCCGTACCAGGCCGCATGCCCTGAACATGGGGGGGTGGGTGCTTTGGGGGAGGGGGTGCCCTGCGGCCCCCCACCCCAAAGCACCTTGTCCCCATGTTGATGAGGACAAGGGCCTATTCCCTACAACCCTGGCCGTTGATTGTCGGGGTCTGCGGGTGGGGGGCTTATCAGAATTAATTATTTAAGGGGGCCCCCAGATCCCAGCCCCCCACCCTATGTGAATGAATATGGGGTACCACTACCCAATCACCTAGGGAAAAAAAAGTCAATAAGAAAACACACTAGACAGGATTTTAAAGTAGTTTATTAGGCAGCTCCGGGGGTCTTCTTCCGACTTCGGGGGTCTCTTCCGACTTCGGGGGTCTCTTCCGACTTTGCACTTCCCGGCCTCTTCTCCCGCTCTCCGGTTCTTCTGCCGGGCTCCTCCGCTATCTTCTTCCAGCTCTTTTACTAGCGTTGGCCCGGGCTTTTGGTTTGGCGTCGCTGTCACCGCCGCCGCCGTCTTCTTCTTCTTCTTTTTCCTTCTTCTCTTCTTCCGTTGTTGACACGACCGGTGACCCCGCCCCTTATGTTGTCACAGTCCCAGCATGCCACGGGACTGTGATGCCATAAGGGGGTGGGGACATCACCCATTGACCCCGCCCCTTATGCCTATATAAGTCGATACGCAGCGTGTCCACCGCATTACAGCGGGAGAGAGCGTTGTGTCAACATCGAAGAGAAGAAGAAGAAGACGACGACGGCGACAACGAATCAGAAGACCGGGCCAACGCTAGTAAAAGAGCTGGAAGAAGATAGAGGAGGAGCCCGGCAGAAGAACCGGAGATCGGGAGAAGAATTGGAGAGCGGGAGAAGAACCGGAGAACGGGAGAAGAGGCCGGGGAGAGCGGGAGAAGAGGCCGGAGAGCGGGAGAAGAACCGGAGAGCGGGAGAAGAACCGGAGAGCGGGAGAAGAATTGGAGAGCGGGAGAAGAACCGGAGAACGGGAGAAGAGGCCGGAGAGCGGGAGAAGAACCGGAGAGCGGGAGAAGAGGCCGGAGAGCGGGAGAAGAGGCCGGAGAACGGGAGAAGAGGCCGGAGAGCGGGAGAAGAGGCCGGAGAACGGGAGAAGAGGCCGGAGAACGGGAGAAGAGGCCGGAGAACGGGAGAAGAGGCCGGAGAGCGGGAGAAGAGGCCGGAGAACGGGAGAAGAGGCCGGAGAACGGGAGAAGAGGCCGGAGAACGGGAGAAGAGGCCGGAGAACGGGAGAAGAGGCCGGAGAACGGGAGAAGAGGCCGGAAAGCGCGAAGTTGGAAGAAGACTCCCGGAGCTGCCTAATAAACTACTTTAAAAACCTGTCTAGTTTGTTTTTTTATTGACTTTTTTCCCCTAGGTGAATGGGTAGGGGTACATCGTACCCCATACTCATTCACATAGGGTGGGGGGCCGGTATCTGGGGGCCCCCTTATTAAAGGGGGCTCCCGGATTCCGATAAGCCCCCCCGCCCGCAGACCCCGTCAACCAACGGCCAGGGTTGTTGGGAAGAGGCCCTTGTCCTCATCAACATGGGGACAAGGTGCTTTGGGGTGGGGGGCCTGCAGAGCGCCCCCCTTCCCCAAAGCACCCACCCCCTATGTTGCATGCGGCCTGGTACGATTCAGGAGGGGGGGGGCGCTCGCTCGTCCCCACCCCCTTTCCTGACCATCCGAGCTGCGTGTTTGGATAAGGGTCTGGTATGGACTTTGGGGGGACCCCCACGCCGTTTTTTCGGCGTCGGGGGGTACCCTCAAAACTCATACCAGGCGACGGGGCTCGCAAGGTGTCAATCTCAAAATGAATGGACTTTACTCCGTGTGCGGTCCGTTCATTTGGAAAGTTCGTCGGACCTCCGCCGAAAGGCCGTTTGTGTGTGCTCGTGCGCAAGTCCGCTCGTTCGTATAGTCCGATCGTGTGTACGGGGCATTAGAGTCTGCATAAGACTTGAGACTGGGGGGGAGGAGGTTCACCTTCCAGCAGGACAACGACCCGAAACATACAGCCAGAGCTACGATCGCTCTGATTGGCCTCCATTGGTCACGATCCGGTTCATTCATCACCGCCCCTAAATGCTCTTTTATACAAATCAATGTGTAATTAACACTCTCCGGCCTTTTACATTTGAACACGAGTTCCATCAATAGTTAAGTAGTGATCCTTCCAGGAGATGGAGGACGCGCCGCAACGCGTGATAATTAAGCCGTTCATTTCTGACCGATTGTCAGGGTTTTTTTTTGTTCTTTTTAGGTTCATTTAGCGAATTCCTCGTCGCAGTTTAAACAGGTGGGAAATCAATGTGTGTAATGAGACTCAGATGAGCGAATAGGAACATTAGGCCAGTGAGAGAAGGCGGGCCCTTGCGTCTCGCCACTGAACCCCGCGCCTCCCCTCCTCCGAGGAAGTGAAAGGGTCCGGATGAGTTCCGTACAAAACGAGTCTGAGAATTGCTGAAATGAATGTAATTATTATCGGAGGGCGGCACTGAAGTCGCACTGCCGGGGTCTTTGGGAAGTTATACTTCCTCCTCAGTTTCTTGCAGATAAAAGAAAACTGAATTATCATTCATACAGCTGAAGTAGCCACTGTCAGCCAATCACACGGCAGCAACTCAATGCATTTAGTCGTGGTGAAGACGACTTGCTGCATCAGAATGGAGAAGAAAGGGGATCTGGATGACGTTGAACGTGGGATGGTTGTTGGTGGCAGACGGGCCGGTCTGAGTATTTCTGGGATTTTCACACACATCCATCTCTCGGGATTACAGAGAATGGTGGGAAAAAGAGAAAATATCCAGTGAGCGGCAGTTGTGTGGAGGTAAATGCCTTGTTGAGGTCAGAGGAGAATGGGCAGACGGGTTCCAGATGATAGAAAGACAACAGAAACTCCAATAACCTCTCGCTACACCCAAGGTATGCAGAATACCATTTCTGAACGCACAACACATCCAACCTTGAAGCAGATGAGCTACAGCAGCAGAAGACCACACCGGGGGCCACTCCTGTCAGCTAAGAACAGGAAACTGAGGCTACAATTGGCACAGAATCACCAACACTGGAGAATAGAAGATTGGAAAAACGTTGTCTGGTCTGATGAGTCTGGATTTCAGCTCCGATGGTGGGGTCCGAATTTTGCGCATGGATCCATCCTGCCTCGTATCACCGGTTCAGGCTGGTGGTGGGGGGGTGTAATGGTGTGGGGGATGGGGTATCACCGGTTCAGGCTGGTGGTGGGGTGTGTAATGGTGGGTGGGTGTGGGGGATGGGGTATCATCGGTTCAGGCTGGTGGTGGGGGTGTAATGGTGTGTGGGGGATGGGGTATCACCGGTTCAGGCTGGTGGTGGGGGTGTAATGGTGTGGGGGGTGGGATATCACCGGTTCAGGCTGGTGGTGTGGGTGTGGGGGGGTAATGGTGTGGGGGATGGGGTATCACCGGTTCAGGCTGGTGGTGGGGGTGTAATGGTGTGGGGGATGGGATATCACCGGTTCAGGCTGGTGGTGGGGGTGTAATGGTGTGGGGGATGGGATATCACCGGTTCAGGCTGGTGGTGGGGGTGTAATGGTGTGGGGGATGGGATATCACCGGTTCAGGCTGGTGGTGGGGGTGTAATGGTGTGGGGGATGGGGTATCACCGGTTCAGGCTGGTGGTGGGGGTGTAATGGTGTGGGGGATGGGATATCACCGGTTCAGGCTGGTGGTGGGGGTGTAATGGTGTGGGGGATGGGGTATCACCGGTTCAGGCTGGTGGTGGGGGTGTAATGGTGTGGGGGATGGGGTATCACCGGTTCAGGCTGGTGGTGGGGGTGTAATGGTGTGGGGGATGGGATATCACTGGTTCAGGCTGGTGGTGGGGGTTGTAATGGTGTGGGGGATGGGATATCACCGGTTCAGGCTGGTGGTGGGGGTGTAATGGTGTGGGGGATGGGTATCACCGGTTCAGGCTGGTGGTGGGGGTGTAATGGTGTGGGGGATGGGATATCACCGGTTCAGGCTGGTGGTGGGGGTGTAATGGTGTGGGGGATGGGGTATCACCGGTTCAGGCTGGTGGTGGGGGAGTAATGCTGTGGGGGATGGGGTATCACCCGTTCAGGCTGGTGGTGGGGGTGTAATGGTGTGGGGGATGGGATATCACCGGTTCAGGCTGGTGGTGGGGGGTGTAATGGTGTGGGGGATGGGGTATCACCGGTTCAGGCTGGGGGTGGGGTGGGTGGTGTAATGGTGTGGGGGGGATGGGATATCACCGGTTCAGGCTGGTGGTGGGGGTGTAATGGTGTGGGGGATGGGATATCACCGGTTCAGGCTGGTGGTGGGGGTGTAATGGTGTGGGGGATGGGATATCACCGGTTCAGGCTGGTGGTGGGGGTGTAATGGTGTGGGGGATGGGATGTCACCGGTTCAGGCTGGTGGTGGGGGTGTAATGGTGTGGGGGGGATGGGGTATCACCGGTTCAGGCTGGTGGTGGGGGTGTAATGGTGCGGGGGATGGGGTATCACCGGTTCAGGCTGGTGGTGGGGGTGTAATGGTGTGGGGGATGGGATATCACGGTTCAGGCTGGTGGTGGGGGGTGTAATGGTGTGGGGGATGGGATATCACCGGTTCAGGCTGGTGGTGGGGGTATAATGGTGTGGGGGATGGGATATCACCGGTTCAGGCTGGTGGTGGGGGTATAATGGTGTGGGGGATGGGATACCTGAGTATTGTTGCTGACCATGTCCATTCCTTTATGACTACAGTGTCCCTGTCTTCTGATGGCTCCTTCCAGCAGGATAATGCACCATGTCACAAAGCTCCAAGAGACTAGCGTGCAGATTGTGAGCCAGGCCTTCTCATCCAACATCAGTGCCTGACCTCACGAATGCTCTTCTGGAAGAATGGTCAAACATTCCTATAGACACCCTCCTAAACCTTGTGGACGGCCTTCCCAGAAGAGGTGAAGCTGTTATAGCTGTAAAGGGCCAACTCAATATTGAACCCTCCGGACTAAGACTGGGGGGTCATTAGAGGTCATATGTGTGTGTAAAGGCAGGCGTCCCAATACTTTTGGTAATATAGTGTAGGCTGTAGTGGATTATGTTGTGCGTTAACATGCAATGCCTCAAAGCCATTCATTGAAATTCTGGTTAATAAGTGATTTGAATTGGACCATTCATGGTGAGGTAGAACCTCCATACACAGTAGTACATCACTATGGGGCGATGAAGGGGCGATGAAGGGGCGATGAAGGGGCGATGAAGGGGCGATGAAGGTGCGATGAAGGGGCGATGAAGGGGCGATGAAGGTGCGATGAAGGGGCGATGAAGGGGCGATGAAGGTGCGATGAAGGGGCGATGAAGGTGCGATGAAGGGGCGATGAAGGGGCAATGAAGGGGCGATGAAGGGGCGATGAAGGGGCGATGAAGGTGCGATGAAGGGGCGATGAAGGGGCGATGAAGGGGCGATGAAGGGGCGATGAAGGGGCAATGAAGGGGCGATGAAGGTGCGATGAAGGGGCGATGAAGGTGCGATGAAGGGGCGATGAAGGTGCGATGAAGGGGCGATGAAGGGGCAATGAAGGGGCGATGAAGGGGCGATGAAGGGGCGATGAAGGTGCGATGAAGGGGCGATGAAGGGGCAATGAAGGTGCGATGAAGGGGCGATGAAGGGGCGATGAAGGTGCGATGAAGGGGCGATGAAGGTGCGATGAAGGGGCGATGAAGGTGCGATGAAGGGGCGATGAAGGGGCGATGAAGGTGCGATGAAGGGGCGATGAAGGGGCAATGAAGGGGCGATGAAGGGGCGATGAAGGGGCGATGAAGGGGCAATGAAGGGGCAATGAAGGGGCGATGAAGGTGCGATGAAGGGGCGATGAAGGGGCAATGAAGGTGCGATGAAGGGGCGATGAAGGGGCGATGAAGGGGCGATGAAGGGGCAATGAAGGGGCAATGAAGGGGCGATGAAGGTGCGATGAAGGGGCGATGAAGGGGCAATGAAGGTGCGATGAAGGGGCGATGAAGGGGCGATGAAGGGGCGCTCCTCTAGTGCCATATAAAATGGACGGCGCTGTGATATGCCGCAGTTCCTGCGTTGGCATTGGTGTGAATCTGAAATCACTGAACTTGAATCCTTCATTTATTTCCAGGCGTAATCCACTACCTACCTTCCCCCCCCCCCCCCCCCCCCAGTCCAGGGCGTTCAATTACCATCAAGTCAGCTTTCATAAAACATTGATTTAATAACAGCAAATTAATTACAATGGGCTCCACACAAGTCCTTTACATGCCATCGAATTGACGGATATTTGCAATATGCGCCGCGGGCTCCCTGTCAGAGGTCCTCTATAATCTAATCATTTTCCCAACCCCCATCACGTCTGAAAAAAAAAAAGAAAAAAAAAAAAAGCCTTGTTCCATAGAGGCGGGGGTCAGACGATCTATGTTCTTCCAGCGAAAAGAGAATTTAATCCTTTAATGATTTTCATTAGATTGGCCACAAGTGCTTTAAGATACACGCCGCCGCCGCCGCCGTCATCGTAGGGAGGAGGAAAAAAAAAGAAACGTAAAAATAAAACAAACCGAAGAGCTTTTAAACTAATTGGAATAAGATGTCATCGGCGCTCGTAGCCTAGAGCCGGAATGAATTGGAAACATTCTTCTAGGTGTCATAGCTGAGAAATTCATTTCACCGCCAGAAAATGAGACACAATTCACCTTAGAAGAGAAGTATATTAGAGCCGGGGATGCTAAAGAGGCGCGAGGCCTTCACCACCCATCAGAAGCCTGACTAGAGGTACGTCTCCTACTAATAGCTGTGTATGAAGTAATGCCTTAGCTGTCGGAGGGCCAGAGACTCCTCTTCTTCTCCTTACGGTAGACATGACTATGGTGGTTGAGTGATGAAGCCATGGAGGGAAAATTGTAGGGTTGTCCATGGCTCTCAATTGATCCTCATTTAGAGGGACACTTGTATTGGAAAAAGAAATGCCGCAATACACACGGTCGGAATATCCGACAGAAAAAGTCAGATGGGAGATTTTCATCGTATATTCCGACCAGTTGTATGCCCCATCGGACTTTTTCCATCGAAAATTCAGACGGACTTAGATAGAGAACATGTTCTATATTTTTCTAACGGAAAAACCTTCAGAGTTTGTTCCAACGGGAAAACCGGTCGTGTGTACAGGGCATGATTCCGTCAAGAGTCACAAAAAAAATTGGCAAAATTTGGACAAAGTTGGGATGCTAAAGAGACGCGAGGCGGGCTCAATGCATTCCGTAGCCTCCTCTTCTTCTCCTACTGTAAACAAGACTATGGTGGTTGAGTGATGGGAAAATTGTAGGGTTGTCCATAGCTCTCAATTGATCCTCATTTGGAGGGACACTAGTGTTGGAAAGAGTGATTCTGTCAAAAGTCACCAAAAAATTGGCAAAATTTGGACAAAGTTGGGAAGCTAAAGAGGCGCGAGGTCTTCACAATGCATTTGAAATATTCTGATGGCTTCTGAACGCAGACTGAAGCCTGAATGGGAGTTTGTCATTGGCTTTTAGCTGTGTATGTCTTATCTCTCCAAAGGCCTCCTCTTCCTTGTGGTGGGGATGACCTTAGTGGTTGAGTGATGAAGCCATGGTGGGAAAATTGTAGGGTTGTCCATAGCTCTCAATCGATCCTCATTTGGAGGGACACTTGTGTTGGAAATAGTGATTCTGTCAAAAGTCACCAAAAAATTGGCAAAATTTGGACAACGTTGGGATGCTAAAGAGGCGCGAGGCCTTCACCACGCATCAGAAGCCTGACTAGGGGTCCGTCTCCTACTAATAGCTGTGTATGAAGTAATGCCTTAGCTGTCGGAGGGCCGGAGACTCCTCTTCTTCTCCTTACGGTAGATATAGCTATGGTGTTTGAGTGATGAAGCCATGGAGGGAAAATTGTAGGGTTGTCCATAGCTCTCAATTGATCCTCATTTGGAGGGACACTTGTGTTGGAAAGAGTAATGCTGCATAAACACGGTCGGAATATCCAACAGAAAAAGTCCGATGGGAGCTTTTCATCGTATATTCTGACCATGTGTATGCCCCATCAAACTTTTTCCGTTGAAAATTCAGACGGACTTAGATAGAGAACATGTTCTATATTTTTCTAATGCCGCGCACACACAATCGGAATTCCGGCCAGAAAAAGACCGATGAGAGCTTTTCATCGGAAAATGCGACCGTGTGTAGGCTCCATCGGAATTTTGCTGGCCAAATTTCAGACAGCAAAGAATTGAGAGCAGGTTCTCAATTTTTCCGGCGGAAAAGGTTTCTATCGGAAATTCCGATCGTCTGTAGCAATTCTGACGCGCAAAATTCCTACGCATGCTCGGAAACAATTCGACGCATGCTCGGAAGCATTGAATTAGGCTCGTTGTAGTGTTGTACGTCACCGCGTTCTTGACGGTCAGAATTTGGTGTGATCGTGTGTAGGCAAGACAGTTTGAGCGGAATTCCATCGGAATTCCTTGGGGAAAACCGTCAGAGCTTTTTCCAACGAGAATTCAGATTGTGTGTGCGCGGCATGATGGAAAAACCTTCAGAGTTTGTTTCCGACGGGAAAACCGGTCGTGTGTACAGGGCATGATTTTGTCAAGAGTCACAAAAAAAATTGGCAAAATTTGGACAAAGTTGGGATGCTAAAGAGGCGCGAGGCCGGCTCAATGCATTTCAATTCTTCTGATGGCTTCTGAACGCAGACTGAAGCCTGAATGGGAGTTTGTCATTGGCTTTTAGCTGTGTATGTCTTAGCTCTACAAAGGCCTCCTCATCCTTTTGGTGGGGATGACCTTAGTGGTTGAGTGATGAAGCCATGGTTGGAAAATTGTAGGGTTGTCCATGGCTCTCAATTGATCCTCATTTGGAGGGACACTTGTGTTGGAAAGAGTAATGCTGCATAAACACGGTCGGAATATCCGACAGAAAAAGTCAGATGGGAGCTTTTCATCATATATACCGACCATGTCTATGCCCCATCGAACTTTTTCCGTTGAAAATTCAGACGGACTTAGATAGAGAACATGTTCTATATTTTTCTAATGCCGCGTACACACGATCGGAATTCTGGCCAGAAAAAAGACTGATGAGAGCTTTGCATCGGAAAATGCGACCGTGTGTAGGCTCCATCGGAATTTTGCTGGCCGAATTTCGGACAGCAAAGAATTAGGCTCGTTGTAGTGTTGTACGTCACCGCGTTCTTGACGGTCGGAATTTGGTGTGACCGTGTGTAGGCAAGACAGTTTGAGCGTCAGAGCTTTTTTCCAATGAGAATTCAGATAGTGTGTGCGCGGCATGATGGAAAAACCTTCAGAGTTTGTTTCCGACGGGAAAACCGGTCGTGTGTACAGGGCATGATTCTCTCAAAAGTCACAAAAAAATTGGAAAAATTTGGACAAAGTTGGGAAGCTAAAGAGGCGCAAGGCCGGCTCAATGCATTTCAATTCTTCTGATGGCTTCTGAACGCAGACTGAAGCCTGAATGGGTCAATGGGAGTTTGTCATTGGCTTTTAGCTGTGTATGTCTTAGCTCTACAAAGGCCTCCTCATCCTTGTGGTGGGGATGACCTTAGTGGTTGAGTGATGAAGCCATGGTGGGAAAATTGTAGGGTTGTCCATAGCTCTCAATCGATCCTCATTTGGAGGGACACTTGTGTTGGAAATAATGATTCTGTCAAAAGTCACCAAAGAATTGGCAAAATTTGGACAACGTTGGGATGCTAAAGAGGCTCGAGGCCTTCACCACGCATCAGAAGCCTGACTAGGGGTACGTCTCTTACTAATAGCTGTGTATGAAGTAATTCTTTAACTGTCAGAGGGCCGTAGACTCCTCTTCTTCTTTTACTGTAAACAAGACTATGGTGGTTGAGTGATGGGAAAATTGTAGGGTTGTCCGTAGCTCTCAATTGATCCTCATTTGGAGGGACACTTGTGTTCGAAAGAGTGATTCTGTCAAAAGTCACCAAAAAATTGGCAAAATTTGGACAAAGTTGGGAAGCTAAAGAGGCGCGAGGCCTTCACAATGCATTTAAATTCTTCTGATGGCTTCTGAACGCAGACTGAAGCCTAAATGGGAGTTTGTCATTGGCTTTTAGCTGTGTATGTCTTATCTCTCCAAAGGCCGTAGCCTCCTCTTCCTTGTGGTGGAGATGACCTTAGTGGTTGAGTGATGAAGCCATGGTGGGGCAATTTTAGGGGTTCCTATAGCTCTCATTTGGAGTGACTTAAAAAATAAAAATGTGACCTGGCACAACCACCGTGACAAGTCTCCATCCCTATTGTATACATACAAAAAGAACAGTGATCATGGGGCTTTGGTCTTCACCACGCTTCAGATGCGTGGTGCAGGACTTGTGCCTCTTTAGCATCCTGGTTTTCTCAAAATTTGACCAATGGTTATTTTCTTGTCAACGCTGCCAACATCAATCTGCTCTTCCAAATACAAGTCCCTCCAAATGAGGTTTGATTGATTGCTATGAGGAACCCTACAATTGCCCCACCATGGTGTCATCACTCAACCACAAAGGTCATGTCCACGGCAGGAGGAGAAGAGGAGGCTACAGCCTTCAGACAACTAAGACATTGCTACATACACAGATATTGGGAAGAGATGAACCCTCAGCCAGGCTTCAGATGGGTGGTGCATGCCTCGCACCTCGCACCTCTTTAACAACCCTGTTTTGGCAAAATTTCGCCAATGAAGGTTTTCTTGAAATCACTCCGCTCTTCCTAACACAAGTTCCTCCAAATGAGGATTAAGTGAGAACTGTGGGCAACCTCACAGTGGCTTCATCACTCAACCACTATAGTCATGTCCACAGTAGACGAATTTCCGGAAATTCATACATTCGTACAAATCCGAAATACAAATTTTTATGCATATGAATATTGCACGAAATACGAAATTGCATATACAAACTTCAGATCCAAACAGAATCGGACAGAATGTTTGTTAACTACGATTATTCGTTATGATAAAGCTAAAAACCCCAGGAAGTCATCACAGCACAGGGATAACGAACATTCGTAATTGTTATGAAAAATTTACGAATCCGAATTGAATTTCGGACACGAATTACGAAATACGAATAAATTTTAATACGAAACGGAACGGAACGAAACAAATTTATTGACGGCGCACATGTCTAGTCCACAGTAGGAGGAGAAGAGGAGGCTCCGGCCCTTGGACTGTGAAAACATTACTCTATACACAGCTACTAGCAAGAGCCAACTTCAGTCAGGCTTCAGGCGCATGGTGCAGGCCCCACGCATTTGGAAAAATGTCCTAATTTCTGCCAAAATGACCCCAATCACCCCAACCCAAGTCACTCCAAATGGTCATAGGACTTTATATGAGGCGTGTCACGAAAAGTAATACCTAAGTAGTAAGTAGTAAAAATGATATTGATTGAACAATCAGAATTAGACATTCCATGATCATAATATACATGGTATAATTCTGAAAGGATAAAGCTAATTGAGAGCTGATATCTGAAAAACAGCTGCAAAGGGCCAACCCAATATTGAACCCTCCGGACTAATGCCCCGTACACACGGTCGGAAATTCCGACCACAAAATCCGTCTGATTTTTTCCGACAGATTTTGTCCAACACTGGTGTTGCATACACACAGTCGGACAAAGTTGTTGGAAAATCCGATCATTCTGAATGTGGTGACGTTTGTTGCCTACGACGGAATTACGTAGAGGCCAGTAGCCAATAGCTTTGGTCTTGTAATGTGATCTGAGCATGTGTGGCACTTTGTCCGTCGGAATTCGCTACACACGATCGGATTTGGTGTGATCGGACTTTGTTGTCGGAGAATGTAAAAGCAGGATCTCAAATTATTTCCGTCGGAAATTCCGACGGAAAAAGTCAGATGAAGCCCACACACGGTCGGAATTTCCGACAACATGGTCCGATAGGACATTTTCCGTCGGAAATTCTGACCGTGTGTACGGGGCATAAGACTGGGATGTCATTAAAGATCATGTGTGTGTAAAGGAAGGTGTCCCAATACTTTTGACAATATAGTGTATATTAATTATTTATGTTTTATTCTTCCACAATACACGACTTCTACACTTAGAAGGATCTCTCTGGGGGCTTCTTATCTCTTCTCCTCATTTGATCCTTTTGCTCATCTGGAGCTCTTTTGATTCACAAGCTTTATACTTTTCACCGAATAAAGCAAACATGTTACTTTGTTCTGAACGGGCAAAGCGGTTGGTTTACTTTAAATTCTTCACAAGAGACATAAAAGAGCTGCTAACTGGTTACTAAATAAAAACATCACTAAGAGCCGCTAAACTAAAATCTCATAGAAAAAAAGAAGAGAGGAAAAGCAACAAAATAAACTTGGACTTGCTGTTTCTTACGTTGGGATTGGATTATTTGGTACATTTACTATATTTTTATGTGTTCAGTGATGTTTTAGGCATCGTGCACACAGGGCTCCAAAAAAACTTGGCTTTTACAGGCGTTTGACGTTTCTTTTATTAGCCTGTAATTACACCTCTATGTCAGCCATGCATTTATAGGCGTTCACAGGAGTATTAGAAGAGTATACTGGCTGAAAAAAAACATCACCAGCGCATTCAGGAGAGGAGCATGGGGGCAGAAAAAACACCTGATGAGCCCAAACACGTGTAAACCACTGGCGACTGGAGGGGGGTGGCAAACCACCACCCTTCCCCGGTTGGCCGTCCGGCGGCACCCCCCCCCTCCAGCGTTGGGTGGGGGGCAGGTTGCGGGCTCCTCCTGGCGGCAGGTAGCGGGTGGGTTTTGGGCTCTTATGGGCCTCAGGCAGCTGGCGGGTTTCGGGCTCCTATGGCCTAGTTGTGGGCTCCTACGGGCAGCAGGCAGCGGGCTATTTGCGGGCTCCTACAGGCGACAGGCAGCGGGCGGGTTGCAGGCTCCTACAGGCGACAGGCAGCGGGCAGGTTTCAGGTTCCTACGGGCGGCAGGCCGCGGGCGGGTTTGCGGGCCCCTATGGCCCGGTTGTGGGCTCCTATGGGCAGCAGGCAGCGGGATGCGGGCTCATACGGGCGGCAGGCAGCGGATGGTTTGCGGTCTCTTAGGGGCGGCAAGCAGCAGGGCGGGTTGCTGGCTCCTATGGCCCGGTTGTGGGCTCCTATGGGTGGCAGGCAGCGGGCGGTTTGCGGTCTCCTATGGGCGGCAAGCAGCGGGGCAGGTTGCGGGCTCCTAAGGGCGGCAGGCAGCGGGCGGTTTGCGGTCTCCTATGGGCAGCAGGCAGCAGGCGGGTTGCGGGCTCCTATGGCCCAGTTGTGGGCTCCTAAGGGCGGCAAGCAGCTGCGGGTCGGGGGCTTCTATGGCCCAGTTGTGGGCTCCTATGGGCGGCAGGCAGTGGGTGGGTTTCAGGCTCCTATGGGCGGCAAGCAGTGGTGGTTTACGGGCTCCTATGGGCGGCAGGCAGCGGGCGTGTTGCGGGCTCCTATGGCCCGGTTGTGGGCTCCTACGGGCGTCAGGCAGTGGGCGGGTTTCAGGCTCCTACGGGCAGCAGGCAGCAGACGGGTTGTGGGCTCCTATGGGTGGCAGGCAGCGTCTCTTGTGTCCTCTCCTCTTCTTCTGCATTATGGCGGCTTCCGACATGTGGCTCCTATCCCCTCCCCAGGTCCAATAGGATCGCCTGTCCTTTCAGCCAATTGGGTGATAGGTCTCAAGTCCCGCTTCCTGATTGGTAGGGAGGAGGATCAGTGTGGCGATAGCGAATATTGATTAACTATTGAGAAAGGGTACTGGGCACACCTCAGCCTCCCTCTTCAGAAGAGCTGAGACTGGGAGAAAGAGAAGCAGCACAAGAAGACAGTCCAATCATGTGCTGGTATGAAGCATTCTGAAAGGAGGAGAGAGCAGAGTGGCAGAGAGATGAGCTCATCGCTGTGCTGCTTCTCCTTTCACTGTCCAGTCACAAGCTAGGTTGAATGATAATAGCCGCCAGACTGAGGGCATCTAGTGGCAGAAATAAAATACTACAGAGGACAACTCTGTATTGAAGGTGAATATTGCAGCAAAAGCTCTTTTTGTTATTGTATATTTTATTGGACTATTCATTTTATACATTATTTGGTTAAGGAAAATATAATTTGATTATTTTATTTTTTTTTGTCTGGCTGGTCTTCAACGTTACGTTTTATTAGCGATCGGGTCTATTTCTGAATAAAGTGCAACAAATTGCAGAGAAATTTGTAAAGTACGCGTTTCCTTTTGCTTTAAACAACAATCGTTTCATCTCCCACCTATGCGGCTGTCAGACTTCGTTCCCGAGTCTCACAAACTCCCCATACAGTCTAATGGCAGCGCCAATTACCGCTTGCGATTTGAGATACTTAAAAGCGGAATGTAATTTAAATCCACCGCAGTGACGTGACCCCGGCGGTCGGCGGCGAGTTATTTTGCGTTCTACCTCACAATGAACCTTTACAGAAACCCTTTATTATTCCGGCTTCTTTGGGCTTTCATGTTCTGTTACGCTCTACAGTTGCGCTCGATCGCCGCAGATTGCTAATTTGGACAAAGGCCGCCCGGCTCCGTTATATCGCGGAATCAACCATTAAGATTGGGCGATTGCAGTTCATTTACATACAGCAATTACCAGCCGCCTCACAAAGCCCATTGTTTAAACGTTCCTGCGATTTAACCCCTGCGACGGGGGAAGGAACTGCGGAGCGCTGAGGAAGATATAAGTCACATATAAACCGGGACGGCGCTCGCCGGGCCTGCGACGAGTCCTGCGATGTGCGGTGATTTGTATGAGCGATGGTCCTGCGAGACCGAACGTCTCTCCACCAAGGAAATTGTCAATGTGACAAATCAGAGCGATGACGGCGGCAAAGACTTCCGCAGACAGGAAATGCTGATAAACGTTGTATCTATTATCCTAAAGTGGATGTGAGATTCATTCCTGGAAGGCGAAGAATCGCGTTCTGCTGGACTGGGCGACATTTCCTGCGTGCAAAAACAACAACTTTTTATTTTCTCTAATAAAAATTTTTTAACCAATTTTACTTTCTTCTATACCAAATACTATCGAGGCATTGGAATTAGAATGTATGGAGGTCCAGCCACTAAAATGTTCTTTGTGGCCGAGGTCCGAACTGCAAGTCTGTGCCATGAACGATTGTGAATGAATGAATAATTTGTATAGCGCTACAATGCGAACCGAATCGCCTCAAGGCGCTGTATTGGTGCTTTGTTGTCACCCTTCTTAGAAGAGGTGGTCTTGAGTTTTTTCCTGAAGGCCTGATGGTTTTCTTCCATGCGGATGTAGGTTAGTAGAGCATTCCATAGCGGCGGTCCTTGGACAGCGAATCTTCGTCCCCCTTTTGATTTGTAGCGAGACTTGGGGATGAGGAGGAGGTTTTGGTCGGACGATCGAAGACTGCGATTGGGTGTGTAGTGAGTTATCTTCTCGCGTAGGTATTGAGGAGCGTCTCCATGGGCGCATTTGTGGGTGAGGCAGAGGGTCTTGAATGTGACCCGATTCTTTACGCTTAGCCAATGTAGGTTCCTCAGGGGAGGGGCGATGGATTCCCAAGTTTTTTTTCCTGTTATCAGTCTTGCCGCCGTGTTTTGGATAAGTTGTAAGCGCACAAGTTGCTATTGGGGTAATCCTATGTAAAGGGAGTTTGCGTAGTCAAGTCGTGAATTAATGACTGTTCCAACTACCACTGCTTTGTCCTCCTTTGGAATGAAGGGGATGAGTCTGCGTAGCAGGCGGAGGAGATGGTGAGATCCGTAAACTACCGATCCTATTTGTGCATCCATTGACATTTCTGAGTCAAAAATTACTCCGAGGCTCTTGGCCTTGGTCCTTGGGGAGATGGTCTGTCCATAGATGGTAGGAGGTGTCCAAGAGATCTTGATTGTACGCGTCTACTTTCCTTTTTTTGGTGCAAGTCGCACTCTCTGACGCTTTTGTTAGTGTTTCCTCCACACACTCTGATAATACTCTGTAAATGTAAAGTGGATGTTCCCTCTTACCACAGTATTCATTACTCTGGTCCCCAACAGACTACCCTCATAAATCAGCTGCCACCGTCAGAGTGCCCCCTTATATCAAGTGTCCCCATCAGAGTGCCACCTTATACCAAGTAACACAGGGACTGGGCGTGACTGTGAGCCGAGCCGAGTACACTCGGCTACTCTCGGCTCGGGACTGCGAGAGGATCCGAGAGCTGCCGAGAGCCGCCGAGAGGACACGAGAGCTGCTGAGAGGACCCATTTTTAAACTTCAAGACTGCAATGACAAGGCTGCAAATGACAATGGACAAGGCTGCAGATGGATGGGCAAGGCTGCAGATGAACACTGATAAGGCTGCATTGATGGGCATTTAAATGTAGGTTTTTTCCTTAAACTTCCCTCCTAAAAGTTTTTAACCTTAAAATTCCCTCCTAAACTTGGGGTGCGTGTTATACGCCGATAAATACAGTAATGTATAGAAGGTAGGGCCCGAAAGTGACTCAAGCCCCATCACCCTGGCGGCCTCTAAGGCGAGGATCGGAATCGACCGGCCTCTGAGGAGTTCCAGAGCACAGCCAGCTGGACCAGCATGCGGATGGACCCAAGGACCCAAGATTTCTGGAGGTTTCCTGCATTCCAGCCATCAGTCATCTGAAGGAGTGACGGCGGTGTGACGGCGCTAGCTTTGGATCAGACTGAGATATCGGGAAAGGAGTTCAGAGGGAGTTTTACAGTACCTGGGCCTGTTGTGGTGAGCGGGCACTTGCCCAGATCAATAGAGTGCACTGTTTGCTGTGTGAGTTAGTTACAGATTCCTAGTGAGACTTGTAGTTCCACGGAGGTGATTCTACTTATTCACAGGCTCTATACAGCTGAACTCTGGGGTTTGTTATTACCCGCGCTGTAAAGTCAGTACTACATTACACTTATAGATAAGAAGGATGAGTTACAAGAGTTCTGTTTCTTCATTTAAAACAGTTATCAACGCACCAATCATTCTACAACTTGCTTTCTCTCTGTTTCCCTTTGGATTACAAATACTGCAGTTCAAATCAACAGGCTCGCTGAAGAATAACTAAAGACAAGGAACTTTATCATCAAAGTATCACGGTTTCACTTTATAGCCTGAACATTGAATTGCAACCTAGGGGGAGCTCTTGAGTATAGGATACATATTTGTATATTGCATTGTTCTGTTGCATTGCATGTGAATGTAATATACTACAGTTGGGTGTGTGTATTGAGGTTTCAGAGGGAAGGTGTTTAAATAAAGTTTTTTGGCAATATTGAACGCTTGTCTCACTGTCTGCATATACCCCTTACGGTAACGATTGAATCTACAATTTTTACATTTGTATTGACTGTTGTCAATTGTCACTTACTGTTTATGCTTAACTGCATTGTCCTTATGTTCAATATCTATTACAGTAAATTCTCTGGCTCAGTAACTCTGTGTGTGGTTCTCATTGATAACATCACATTACAATATGGAACCCGAGGTGTCAGAGGTAAGAGAGGATCTGCAGAGTCGGGGTGGCCAGTGGGTTATAGAGTCAATCAGAAGCCCCTATGGGGGTACCGCTACATATCATTTTGTAACGTGGAGCTAGTTCAGTCTGGTGCTTCAGATGACGTTCTATTGAACGAATCCGGTCGGGTAGACTGAACTAGCTCCACATTACTGCCCTTCTTGGATGTATTTGTGATCACATACCTTATCTCACCTCTTTATATCATCATTGATGAAAGTGTTCTACCATTTGAAATAAAACCAGTAGTTGGTGATTTTTCCGCTATGTGGAGGCCTTTTTCTTTTATGAATGGTGAAGTCCATGATTGGGTCTGGTGACAAGGCTGAACGAAAGCTGACCTCACATGATGTTCCCTGAGAGTGACCACGTTCCCAGTTCCATGACTCCGTGCCGCTGGCATCGGGTCCACTGAGTCCGGTAAGAGTATCCAATTGTTTCATCGGTGGTGGATCCACAATCTATGGTGATTTCTTACTGGATGGTGGCCTATCCTTCTGAGGTCGAATATATCTTCAATTTCAACATTGATTTTTATCTAAATATTTGTGATTTTTATTTCACCTGTTTGGACAGTTTTTTCTCCCTCGTGGGTTATTTATTCACAATGCCATTTCACATATAAGGACTTTTTAGTGATTTCAATTTATGAATTGTATTTATATTCATTTATTATTGTTTGCACCTAGCACTTTATTTTATTCTGCACATTCAATGTGTTATACTTATGCCGCATACACACAACCGGACTTTCCGGCAGACTAGGTCCGACAGAATTAGTCCTTCGGGCAATCCGATCATGTGTGGGCTAATCCGATAGTTTTTCGTTAAAAAAAAAACAGACGGACCTAGAAATAGAAGATGTTTCAAATCTGTCCGACGGACTCAATTCCTATCGGGAAAACCGTTCGTCTGTATGCTGGTCCGACGGACCAAATATGACACAAGGGAAGCTATTGGCTACTGGCTATTGAATGTCCTTTTTTAGTCCCGTCGTACGTCATCACATTCAAAACGAACGGACTTTCGAACGGACTTAGTCCTTTCGTGTGTCGCCAAGTCCGTTCGTTCAGAAAGTCCGTCGGGAAGACCGTTGGACCTAGTCTGCCAGAAAGTCCGGTCGTGTGTACGCGGCATTACTGTTTGCATACTTGCACAGTTTTCTAATATATACACATAATATGGATTAGCGCTGCACTTAATTTTCCCATTATCCACTCAATTTGTCTGATTGTAGTGTTTGCAGCTTCTCCTAATCTGTTGAGTAGCGCAGGGCACATTTTGACATTTAGATAAAAAATCTATCTAATGTTTGGGGGTTGTAAGACATTTTCTAGCAAATTTTTTTTTTTACATGTACTGTGTGTGAGAAGTGTCAGAATTGGCTCGGTAAGCAAGTGGTTAAATACCCTGCGAGGAGCTAGGGGACATCTCTGCTACCCATGGGAAGAGAAGACATGAAGGAGAACATCACCTAAAGGGGGCAAAGACTTAATCCTTCCTCCCCCTGGAGATGGGCACATAAGATACACCACCAGCCCCACAGAGACTTGTGAGATTTGAAGGGTGCTATGTTTAACAGCTCTGGGGGGTCTAATGCCCCGTACACACGGTCAGATTTTCCGACGGAAAATGTCCTATCGGACAATGTGTAGGCTCCATCTGACTTTTTCCGTCGGATTTTCCGACGGACAAAGTTTTATCTCCTGCTCTCAAATTTTCCGACAACAAAGTCCTATCGGACTTTTTCCGATCGCGTGTAGCGAATTCCGACGGACAAAGTGCCACGCATGCTCAGATCACATTGCAAGACCAAAGCTATTGGCTACTAGCCTCTACGTAGTCCCGTCGTAGGCAACAAACGTCACCACGTTCAGAATGATCGGATTTTCCGACAACTTTGTCCGACCGTGTGTACGCAACACCAGTGTCGGACAAAATCCATCGGAAAAAAAAGAGGGTGGAGGGGGGGTCCAGTCACCGGTCCAAACCCACACATCGACGAGAGTTGTAGGGCCAGATCCCATGTGGCCTAGAAGGTTAGTCTATATTAGGGGTCCTCCTGCTGATCGGTATGGCCACGCGTGGGGCAGACCATCACCTGCTGACAAGTGAACCATTCCTGTGTTAAATGTGCGCTGAAACAACTACTTGTAGACTCCACCACCCCTCCATTCATAGATCCCACCCATTTTTATGAAAAGAGTTTTTAGGTACGATGGGCAGGGTTTGTGGTACTGTGGTGGACTTAAAGCATCCAGTCTGCAGAAATGTCACCTCTGGATGTCAGGACTAAGGATTAAGGATATGCCATATGATCCTTATGTAACAAAGCAGTAGGGATGCCGGTGACATCATTGACCTAATATGGCCCCACGGCCGTGTTTGGTCAATGACATTGTCCTAATATGTCCATGTTGCCATATTGGGTCAATGATGTCACCGGCACCCCTGCCCTTTTGTTATGCGTGGCTGTGGGGCACAGAATTCAGCTGAAGCTTATTGGGTGGTTGGCCTGCGGTCATGTGACAGTTCCGAACCTTTGCTCATCCATAATCAGGGCCCTCACGGATCACACTAGACATGTGGAATTCGTTTCCGTCCAAAATGATTTGCACATGTCTAGTGAGATCCGTATAACATGAGGGTCCTGATTATGGATGAGTTAAGGTTCGGAAGTGTCACATGACTATCCTAAATATTCATACTGTTAGGTGCACCGCCCAGCCACAGCAGCTGTCTTCCTGTAATGGAGTTTGACAAGCTGCCAGCAGCAGGGCTGAGCGGCACACCGGTACCCTTTGTCCTTGGCTAAACGCCGGAGTTCCATGCACCGGGGCCAAATGCCCAGTGTACATGAGGTCTAACTACACTGTTACCCTTTACAAAGGAGAAGGCAGCAAAGTCAGAAGGCAAAAAAATATTTTTTTTTCTAAATATTTTGAAGGGGATGAGATTTATTTTTAATTTTTTTGCCCAGAGATAGGCTTTAACCACCTCCCGCCCGCTGTATAGTGAAATGACGGAAGGTGGCTCTCTTGTTCTGGGATGACATCATAGGACATCATCCAACTCTCGCCGCGCTTGCGTGCCTACAGGGGCACGCAGCACAGCAATCGGTGGTGCACTCTTTCCATAGGACACGGTGCATCAATGATCTTGGTAAAGAGTCGATGGTGAGGCTCTTTAACCATGTGATCACCTGTGTCCAATCACATGGGAGTGAGGAGAGGAGAGCCAATCAGTGGCATTTCTTCACAGGGGAGATCTGCACAGATAATCAGGGCACTAAACATCAGTGCAGCCCCAACAGTGCCCATCGGTGATTCCAGTCAGTGCCCAGCAGTGATGCCAATCAGTAGCCATCAGTGATGCCAGTCAATGCCCATCAGTACCGCCTATCTGTGCCACCTATCGGTGCCCATGGGTTCTGCCCATCAGTGCCACCTATCAGTGCTGCATATCAGTGCAGCCTATCAGTGCTGCATATTAGTGCTACCTAATCAGTGCCACCTCTTCAGCACCCATCAGTGGAGCCTATCAGTGCCCATCAGTGCCAGCTCATCAGTGCAGCCTATCAGTGACCATTAATGCCCATCAGTGCAGCATATCAGTGCCCAGCAGTGATGCCAATGAGTAGCCATCAGTGATGCCAGTCAATGCCCATCAGTACCGCCTATCTTTGCCACCTATCGGTGCCCATGGGTTCTGCCTATCAGTGCCCATCAGTGCCACCTATCAGAGCTTATCAGTGCTGCATATCAGTGCTGCATATTAGTGCTACCTAATCAGTGCCACTTCTTCAGCATCCATCAGTGCAGCCTATCAGTGCCCATCAGTGCCAGCTCATCAGTGCCCATCAGTGCAGCCTATCAGTGACCATTAATGCCCATCAGTGCAGCATATCAGTGCCCATCAGTGAAGGATAAAAATTACTTATTTTAATTTTTTTTTAACAGAAACTAAGAAAAAAATTATTCTACATTTTTCGGCCCTTTTTCGTTTTTTTTTTCTCGCAAAAAATAAAAAACTCAGTGGTGAATAAATACCACCAAAAGAAAGCTCTACTTGTGTCAAATAAATTATAAAAATGGACATTTTTACATGACCGCGCAATTGTCATTCAAAGTGTGACTGCGCTGAAAAATGAAAATTGGCCTTGTCAGGAAGGGGGAGGGGAGTGCCCGGTAGGCAAGTGGTTAATGTATTGGCTCTTGTGGAGAAGTTCTGCTAAAGACATCACTTAAGCAAAACACATTTTAGATACAGAATAAGAAAATGTTATATGCTGAAAGTCGGGGATGGATCAATTGTACAAATCCAAACTACAATTGCCTTCTTGTTATTTTTGGAAGGCCATCAGCAGATGAGAGGCAGACGCTGAGTATTCAGATTCTTCTGGGCTTAAAAAACATGAAGAAAAGACCATTTGTGATTGGAAGGAGAGGAATTGAACAGTGTAATTCGTTCTTTAGTTTTTCTATTTCCAAAATTTCATGGATGGGAGAATTTCTATTCAGAAAATGACAATGACGAGTTTCATTTAAAATAGCCCAATCTTATTCTGAGAACATGCCGGCACACCGGGCATCGGCGAGGAGGTCACTCTCACCGCACAGAAGATGACACAATAAATCAAGTGTCTGTACTAAAGTTTGAGGAACTTCAAAAACTTCTTCCTGGTGGCCTAACCCCTCGTAAATGTAAAAGTAAAGCTCCTGTCTTCTATAATGTAACCTACTTCACCCATCTTCATCTTCATAAATACATTATTCTCAAAGCCCAGAATGGTTACCTAAATTCCTGGTCATGTGATGTGTCGGTGTTACAGTACCTTCCAGAGTCTCTGACAGTACTTTTATTGGTACTTGAAGAATTATTGCCAGGACTTCCAGTGGTGCTTGAAGAATCCCTACCAGGACGTTCAATAGTGCTTGTAGAATCCCTACCAGGACTTCCAATGGTGATTGTAGAATCTCTACCAGACTTTCAATGGTGTCTGCAGAATCCCTACCAGATTTCCAATGATGCTTGTAGAATCCCTACCAGAACTTCTAATGGCGCTTGCAGAATCCCTACCAGGAATTCCAATGGTTCTTGCAGAATCCCTACCAGGACTTCCAAAAGTGCTTGCAAAAACCCTACTAGGACTTCCAATGGCGCTCTTTAGGACTTTCAGAATCCCTATCAAGACATCCACTGGTGATTGTAAAATCCCTACCAGAATTTCCAATGGTGCTTGTAGAATTTCTACCAGGACTTCCAATGGTGCTTGTAGAATTTCTACCAAGACTTCCAATATTGCTTGTAGAATCCCTACCAGGACTTCCAATGGTGATTGTAGAATCTCTACCAGACTTTCAATGGTGTCTGCAGAATCCCTACCTGGACTTCCAATGGTGCATGCAGAATCCCTACCAGATTTCCAATGATGCTTGTAGAATCCCTACCAGAACTTCTAATGGCGCTTGCAGAATCCCTACCAGGAATTCCAATGGTTCTTGCAGAATCCCTACCAGGACTTCCAAAAGTGCTTGCAAAAACCCTACTAGGACTTCCAATGGCGCTCATCAGGACTTTAAGAATCCCTATCAAGACATCCACTGGTGATTGTAAAATCCCTACCAGAATTTCCAATGGTGCTTGTAGAATTTCTACCAAGACTTCCAATGGTGATTGTAGAATCCCTACCTGGACTTCCAATGGTGCTTGCAGAATCCCTACCAGATTTCCAATGATGCTTGTAGAATCCGTACCAGGAATTCCAATGGTTCTTGCAGAATCCCTACCAGGACTTCCAATGGTGCTTGCAGAATCCCTACCAGACTTTCAATGGTGATTGTAGAATCTCTACCAAGGCTTCCAAAGGTACTTGGAGAATCCTGCACAGGACTTCCAATGGTGCTTGTAGAATCCCTTTCAGGACTTCAAATGGTGCTTGCAAAAACCCTACTAGGACTTCCAATGGCGCTGATCAGGACTTTAAGAATCCATATCAAGACATCCAATGGTGCTTGTAAAATCCCTACCAGAATTTCCAATGGTGCTTGTAGAATCTCTACCAAGACTTCCAATGGTGCTTGCAGAGTCTCTACTAGGACTTCTAATGGTGATTGTAGAATCCCTACCATGACTTCCAATAGTGCTTGCATAATCCCTACCAGACTTTCAATGGTGCTTGCAGAATCCCTACCAGGAATTCCAATGGTTCTTGCAGAATCCCTACCAGGACTTCCAATGGTGATTGTAGAATCTCTACCAAGGCTTCCAAAGGTTTTTGGAGAATCCCGACCAGGACTTCCAATGGTGCTTGCAGAATCCCTACCAGACTTTCAATGGTGTTTGCAGAATCCCTACCTGGACTTCCAATGGTGCTTGCAGAATCCCTACCAGGAATTCCAATGGTTCTTGCAGAATCCCTACCAGAACTTCCAATGGTGCTTGTAGAATCCCTTCCAGGACTTCAAATGGTGCTTGCAGAATCCCTACCAGGACTTCCAATGGCGCCTGTCTGAATTTTTAGAATCCCTACCAGGACTTCTAGTGGTGCTTGCATAATCCCTACCAGGACTTCCAATAGTGCTTGCATAATCCCTACCAGGACTTCCAATGGTGCTTGTAGAATCTCTACCAAGACTTCCAATGGTGCTTGCATAATCCCTACCAGACTTTCAATGGCGCTTGCAGAATCCCTACTAGGAATTCCAATGGTTCTTGCAGAATCCCTACCAGGACTTCCAATGGTGATTGTAGAATCTCTACCAAGGCTTCCAAAGGTTTTTGGAGAATCCCGACCAGGACTTCCAATGGTGCTTGTAGAATCCCTACCAGGACTTCCAATGGTGCTTGCAGAATCCCTACCATACTTTCAATGGTGTTTGCAGAATCCCTACCTGGACTTCCAATGGTGCTTGCAGAATCTCTACCAGGAATTCCAATGGTTCTTGCAAAATCCCTACCAGAACTTCCAATGGTGCTTGTAGAATCCCTTCCAGGACTTCAAATGGTGCTTGCAGAATCCCTACCAGGACTTCCAATGGTGCTTGTAGAATCCCTTCCAGGACTTCAAATGGTGCTTGCAGAATCCGTACCAGAACTTCCAATGGCACCTGCCTGAATTTTTAGAATCCCTACCAGGACTTCTAGTGGTGCTTGCAGAATCCCTACCAGGACTTCCAATAGTGCTTGCATAATCCCTACCAGGACTTCCAATGGTGCTTGTAGAATCTCTACCAGGACTTCCAATGGTGCTTGTAGAATCCCTATCAGGACTTCCAATGGTGCTTGTAGAATCCCTACCAGGACTTCCAATGGTGCTTGTAGAATCCCTACCAGGACTTCCAATGGTGCTTGCAGAATCCCTACCAGACTTTCAATGGTGTTTGCAGAATCCCTACCATGACTTCCAATAGTGCTTGTAGAATCCCTACCATGACTTCCAATAGTGCTTGTAGAATCCCTTCCAGAACTTCAAATGGTGCTTGCAGAATCCCTACCAGGACTTCCAATGGTGCTTGCAGAATCCCTTCCAGGACTTCTAATGGCGCTCATCGGGACTTTCAGAATCCCTGATAGTACATTTAATGGTGCTCACAGAATCCCAGCCAGGACCTCTGACCCAAAGGGTATTTAGAAATCAGCCCTGGAAGTGTCTGGTTCTGTGTCTTCTCACCAGCTACCTCTTGTTACAAAGAGCCATAAAACGTACCCATGACATTGCCTAACCATAGCTGACCCAGATTGACCTATCTACTCTCCCCATTGGCGCCAACCTTGACCATTGCCAGGACCTGACTGGTCTCCTGCGGATCAGTGATACTTCTAGGTATGAGGGAGGATGTGTCCTTCTCCCATAGATGTATTGCTCCATCCAGGACAGTTGGGTGGTGGGGGAGCACAGGGAAGGTGAGTGTAAGTATTATAAGTTTTAAAGCCTAACACCTGGAAAGGGCATCCCAAGTCATTACATAAATGAGGTCCAGGAGTGAGGACCCCCCTACCGCCACCGAAGGAATGGAGTCATGTAGGATACAAGGTATGTATAAAGTAATTTATATATATTTTTTAAAAATAGCGATGTTTAAGAGAGGAATGGCAGGGATGGGGGGTACGCAAAATGTAAATGTGATCCCTAAAGATGATTACAGAGCTGCATTATGTCTTTTATATCTGTCTGCACTTCAGCTTTAAGGTAGCCTATTTATTTTGAATGGCCTGGCGATGCATCACAAAATAGAGGTGCACTATTTATTCTTACACAATGCACCACAACACACAGCATTGTTTTTACACAAAGCATCACAATACACAATATTCATATTTTAAAATGAATCACACCGCGTTTTGCCTGCATCACCACAACACAGCTTTACGGTAGCCTATTTATTTCGAATGGGCTTTCAACGCATCACAACACAAAATAGATGTGTACCATTTTAATTATTTTTTTTATGTTTTACAAAATGAACCACAACACACAGTATTCAAAAATATCTTTTAAAATGAACTGCACTGTGTTTTGCAACACATTACCACAACACAGCCGACCAGCCGTCATCATTATACTGCGCCAGGTTGGCACGGCTGTGTGAATCGCTGTAGGTGTACGTCGGCCGCTTCCCGAGCGCTAGGGGGCGCCCACGGCATGACCCCGGAGCCAGTGCGCGTGGCCAGTGGCTGCGTTGTCCACCCGTGATCGCTCCTCAGAGAGCCAGAACGGGATCTGTTAATGTAAACAGGCAGATCCCCGTTCGGTAAGGGGAGTAGAGAGAGATCTGCTGTTCCTATTGATCAGGAACAGCGATCTCTCGCCTCCTCCAGGCAGTCCTCTCCCCTCATAGTTAGAAACACCTCCCAGGGAACACTTAACCCCTTGATCGCCCCCTAGTGTTAACCTCTTCCATGCCAGTGACATTTATACAGTAATCAGTGGCTATTTTTAGCTCTGATCCCTGTATAAATGTCAATGTTCCCAAAAAAGTGTCAAAAGTGTCCGAACTGTCCGCCACAATGCCGCAGTCCCGCTAAAAATCGCAGATCTCCGCCATTACTAGTAAAAAAATAATAATAAAAATGCCATAAATCTATCCTCTATTTTGTAGACGCTATGACTTTTGCGCAAACCAATCAATATTCGCTTATTGTGATTTTTTTTCTACCAAAAATATGTAGAAGAATACGTATCGGCCTAAACTGATGAAGACATTTTTTTTTTAATGTTGGGGGATATTTATTACAGCAAAAAGTAAAAAATATTGTTTATAGTGCAAAAAATAAAAAACGCATAGGTGATCAAATACCACCAAATAAAAATCTCTATTTGTGGGAAAAAAAGGACGTCAATTTTGTTTTTGTACGCCTTCGCACGATCGCGCAATTGTCAGTTAAAGCGAAGCAGTGCCGTACCGCAAAAAATGGCTCGGTCATGAAGGGAGAAAATCCTTCCGGTCCTAATTATTTTGAATGGGCTGCCAATCACAACACAAAATAGACGTGCACCATTTTTTTTTTTTTTTTACAGCATTCGAAAACCTATTTTAAAATTAATTGTACCGCGTTTTACCATGCATTACCACAACACAGCTTTAAGCCTATTTATTTCGAATGGGCTGCCAGTGCATCACAACACATTGGCACCAATTACATTTTTTTTACACAATGCATCACAACACATGACCGGTTTATGACCCTAAACCAGTCCTAGTTATGAAGAGGTAATCCTTGTCTATCCGTGTCCGTGGTCGTGCGTTTGGACGCAGCATGTAAAAAACAAAATAATGGTCTCCTCGCCGCCGCTGTGCTCTGAATTGGCCTCGTTTCTCCTCCTGTTTTTCTTTTGCTTTATTGGAACACATTTTCTCGCCGTTAGCGGCTCTTGCTGTCATCTGGTCAGTTTACCCTGCAGAGCGGAATAAAAAAAAAAGCAAAAAAAAAAAAAAACAACAACAATATTGTAGCCTCGCATTCTGGCAGCGTTGCTTCGCTGTTATTGCCGAGATAAATTTGCGCTAATGCTCCAATCGGGAGCCGTAACGTTCGACAGAAATGAAGCTGATTATGAAACTTTTGTAACAGGCCCTCCGACATAAAGCAGCCGTCCCCGCTGGCAGATTTAACGGCGGACACGGCGGACAGGGCGCCACGTGCGGAATGAGAATGGATCACACGGATTCACAAAACAATAAGCAGCCTGAATTACCATGTAGTGGTGCCGGCGTATCGGCGAGGGCGCAGTCAGAGGACGCTCGATATTACACGGCATTCATACTGCGTCGGTTTCCCTTTTTTTTAGAGCACCATCTTGATTAAACGGTGCATTCTGGGTATATTGTTGAAGTTAGCGGCTCTCTGCGCGTTTGTAACTTACTCTCCCTAGCTGCCGTCACTCAGGCTCTCCACTTTGGTGCCATTTTGGTACTTAGGATGTAGGTCAAGGCACAATTAAATAAAAAGAAATTGTAGTACGACCCTGCAATAATAATGAGCGAAGGTTTGGGCCGAACCCGCAGGAAATTGTCATGTGATAGGAGGCCAACAGCAGCACCACCCTACAACTGCACATAAGGGGGGGCAGGGATGCTAATGACGTCTTGACCTTATGTGGCCAAGTTGGCACAATGTTATTGACCGAACACATGGTAAAATGAACATTTCAGCCCTGAAGATTAGTTAAAACATCCAAACATATATAGATATGTAGCGGCCATAAGCCCTTGAGGGGAGGCCTTGACTGCTGGGCTTATCAGTTACCTCCTCGTGGCTTGTCGGTGAATGTCCAGGGGTTCCCAGGGTTAGTACCCAACAACTTTGGATGCTGACACATAAAAGTCCTTTTTAAGGTTTTTATTCTGCAGTGGTAACATCCAACATAACACTCTGATGGGAATAGAGGGCACGGGTGAAGAAACTCAGGTACCTTGAACTGCTGACATCCACTGAATGTCTCTAATCAACCCAGAGAGTAGCCACTCGCAGCTGGGTGCTTCAATGCTGGACAAACCTCTAGCCAGAGGTCTAGCAGCCAACAATGTGATCCGGAAAACTTGCAAAAGTCTCTGCCACAGAATAAACTTGTAACTGAAGGTGAACAGGAACCTTTCTCACAGTACCTGGATCTCTCTCTGTCTCCTTGGCGATACTGTGGAAGTGTGGATTCTTTAGTGTCGATACAACTCAGCTCCCAGGCTCTTACTGAGATGCCAGCTTGTTGGCCCTCCTCCGAAGAGTCCTCCCCTGGTCACTTGTACGAGTTGCCGTGTCCCTCCAATACTGAGGTCACACCGGGATGCCTTGAATCCTCCTTACTGGGCCTCGGGCTAACCGGGAACAGACGGGTCCCCACCCCAGACCAGGCGGGTCTGTGGGGCTGGTCAAACTGACCATGTTTGCGGGACGGCAAATGCTCCTAGCCTCGTGGGGCTACCCCGGTCCAGAATCAGGAAGCAGGACTGCGGCCGAACCCCGAACACGTGACTTCAGCACCTTAAGTACCCATTCCCTAGACTACACAGCGGGGCCAGACGCGCCCACTTATTGGCTCCGGGAAAGATTGGTACCCGACACATCCAACCAGGCCTGGTTCCCGGCCTGTCACAGGTGCCTCACTGCATCTATGACCAGGCAGAACCCTAGTACAGCCCAGCCAAACTAATGCCAAAGTAAACCTGTACAATTAACCCTCAGAACCCCATTACTGTTCTGAAGGAAAAAAAACGAAATTTCCACCTATAGCGCGCACTTGTGTGACCGCTACAGATATAAAATAAATAAATATGTTGTGTTTGTGTGCACTAAAATTAACTTTAATGTATTTATTATTGAAAATATGAGTGATTAACATCTGCGCTAATTTCACATTGCATAAAAAATTGCAACGTGGAGGAAAGTGCAGCGCTGGAAATAAGTGAACAGTTGAAATACCCTTCGACAAAAAAAGGGTTCTTCAAAGGTGAATAGGAAAATACAATTCTATATAAACCTGAAGTAAAAAATAAAATATGCAAATGATATTTGACACAATGTCCCAAAGTGATGAAATATGGATGACGTCAAGCCAGGATGATCCTAGACTGAATCCTCTGGTACACACATTTGTAGAAGAATGGAAACAGATGTACGCTTACCAGAACGGATGTACTCCCTGTCAGCAACAGGGAGTCAAACAGGCATAGAGAAACTCCAGACGACCAACGAACTCGATGTTCCAGGGCAGACAGATAGACTCTGTGGAACCACTCACGACTAGGCCAACAGGATACAAAAGGTCGAAGTGAAGACAGCTAGCATGGAATCTGGATCCTCATGAATCAGACAGGGACTCCTTGATGGTCACTTGATGGATGAAGTGTAATAAGCCAATAGTGGACACCCACTGAGGTTGCAGCAAGGGCTCTCTTGTGATGCTCTCCAAAAGTATTCAAATCATATGGAGAAAAACAAGAGGAAAAAACCAGGAGGGGACTCCAATGGTGTAGATCAATCAGGCAGGTTTTTATTGACAAAAACCAAATAAAAAAACGAAAAATGATATAAAAGTGATCACATTTAAAAAGCAGTGTGGGAATGGATAAGACCTCGCCCATAAAAAATTGCAACAACCACCATTTTATTCTTCAGGGTCTCTGCTTTCAGAAAAAAAAAAGTTTCTCTTAAGTGTTTTATTTCTGAAAGCAGAGACTCTGAAAAGTAAAATAGTGATCATTGCAATTTTTTTATGCCATGTGAAATTAGCGCAGATGTTTATCACTCATATTTTCAGTAACAAATACAGTTAATTAACTTATATTAACTTAAATTAAATTAACAAACAAGTTCATTTTAGTGCGCACAAACACAACAAAATACCCATTTTTTTGGGGTAAAATATAAAATTTGAGGCTACACCGAGCACATTGACACCAAATATGTCAAGCTTTAAAAGTGCATGTCCAAGAAATGGCAACAAAGAACCCAAAATTGTCCATAGTTCATTCTTTAAAAGCCTTTACAGGTCATCCGTTTATAATTAACCGTCAATACCCTAGAATTTTTGCTTTCACTCAGGGCATATGCGGCGATACCTAACATGTGTAGGGCAATTGTCATTTTCATACATAGGTGCACCTAATGCACGAGTTTACATTAGTATGTGTGTACGTGGGGGTGGGGGCTTTACAATCGTGTTTTATTTTTATTTTATTTAACTTTATTTATTTAATTTTTTAAACTTTAATGCTGTCACATAGGGAGCCGACATCAAGGATCAATTAGACCCTGAGGTCAGTCCATTGTAGTTGACCATGCGTGATTGGCTTTTGTCCCCGGCCAAAGTGGGGAGTGACAGTGCTGAAACAGAACTTTTTTTTGTTTAAAAATAACAAACCTGTTATACTTACCTGCTCGGGGCAGCGGTTTTGCACAGAGCAGTCCGGATCCTTTTTTTTTCTTGGGTCCCTTGCTGGTGCTTCTGGCCCCTCCCTCCTTCTGAGTGTCCCCACGGCAGGCAGCTTGCACCAGTCTCCAGTGTTGGTCATCTTACTTTAAAAAAGTAATTAGTTAAGTTACAAATTACTTCTCCCAAAAAGTAATTGCGTTAGTAACTCAGCTACTACATTGGAAAAGTAATTAGTTACTCAGCAAAGTAACTGTGACTTTTTTTAATATTCTATACGTGTAACTAAGGGGCGGGTCTAGTATTACTTTAAGCAAGGGGCGCATTTATTATTATTGTTATATACCGTGTAACCAAGGGGCTGCTCTATTGTTACTCTAACCAAGGGGCATATCTGTTATAGCGTGTAAGCAAGGGGCGGGTCTATTATTAATACATTGTGTAAGGGGCGGGTCTATTATTATTATATCGTGTAAGGGGCGGATGGCTACAGAAGAGGGCGAATGTTAAATTAATGGGCAGAGCTCGATATTTAACAATAATAATAAATGCACCCCTTGGTTACAGTAATACTAGACCCGCCCCTTAGTTTCACGATAGACGCCCCTTGCAGAGTAGTACGAGCATCAGGAGCGTGCGGCATCGCCTTGTACAATTACATGTTAACTGCGCCTGCGCGGTGTAGAGTTCACTCAGAGCTGTTTAGGTTCAGCAATTTTCGGAAGCTCCGTAGTCCTTCGTACTGTGCAATCGCTGAGCCTGCGCAGTACAGGGGGTCCTTATCCGGCGGGGGAACTTTTTCGGCAGGACACCGGAATTACACTACTGCCATCTAGTGGCGGTAGATGTAATTGGGGTAACTAAGCCAAAGTAATGGGAACTGAGTTACCATGAGGGGAAAAGTAATCAGTTAGATTACTCGTTACCCTCTAAAGTAACTGAGTTACGTAACTCAGTTTATTTTAACTCAGTTACTTACATCACTGCCAGTCTCAGCCAATGAGGAGGGAGAGTCCCAGGCAGCCGAGACTCTCCTGCAACATCGCTGGATGGGGATGGGGCTCAGGTAAGTATTAGGGGGGCTAAGGGGGGGGGGGCTGCTGCTCACAGAAGGTTATTTTTCTCTTAATGCATAGAATGCACCTTCTGCCTTTGCAACCCCTTTAGTGAGACGTTGATCAGTACTGGCTTATTCTACAAGAGAAGGATCTCCACTGATCTGCCTCCGCTCTCCCCACCTACACCCGCCATGGCCCTCCTAGGCAATCAGGAGGGACAGGTGATCCCGGGATACATGGTGGACACGGGTGGCGCACGCACCACTAGAAAGCAGCTATAAGTCAGTTTACAGGCTGCTGCTACATCATGATGGCAACAGCAAAAGGGTTAAAGACTTTGCAAGTGTAGAAAAATATCAGTTCCTCTGCCAGAAAGGCACTCAGCTGATAAGTCCTCTTGTAGGCTGACAACACGCAGAATGTTTGTGGACTGAATGGTGTCAGCCCTGCCCAGTGTCTCTTGCTACTTAACCACTCCCACTCTCAGAGCTCTACAATATAACAGCTAATCAATCTGTAGTCCAGGATAAGAACTAGGAAGGAGGATGACAAAGTACAGCTCTGAATTTCTGTCAGGATTAACCAATTTGTAGGATCCAACAATTTGTACCTTTTGAACACATATAACTAAACGTTTCCAATGACATACAATATTCAAAGACCTCCAGGTATGGATATTTTGTGTATAGTTACATTGGACCAGCTTGGACCAATGTAACTATGTATGCACCATACCTGGCCTTTACCCCTGGAGGCTGGAAATCGCTGATGTAGACAATGCTACTCCGATTATCTCCACTTGCTGCGGAGTCCTGTGCTGAGCGGCCGGCCTGATGCATTGGGAACACACCACCAGGATTCATTCAGATCCTACGACATAAACATGTGCTGACAAAAGGAGTGAGCAGAGCGACTGTCAAACCAGCAGGCTGGGTGAGGGGATGTGACACCCCGGTACTCCTTAATTCTAACTGAGAAAGTGCTGTCAACTCTGGCTGTGCTGTCTGGCAGGGGTGTACGAATCTCAAAAATGGCCAGACAGAGTTACATCTCCTGCAGCTAATGAGACAGAACACATAGTTTCCATGGTGTATTTTGCTGTTTATCTTTCCAGAAGCACAGCAGCATCTTTGTACAGACATTATCCAGGGTCACCTTCTACTGCTTGCAGTGAGGTAAAGGTTCACAGATGACACAACTGTGTAAATACTGGTGGCCGTGCAGTTCTTGGCTGGGTTCACAAATGTCTGACACAGATCAGCTCTCTGCTGTAGCCTCTCACCTTGCGACATGCTACAAAGTTACAATGTTGCAGTCTAACCACTGGGAAGGAGGAGACTGAGGAAAGCTTCCTCCAGCCTGCAGCAGATTGACATCATCTCAGCCTAGGCAAAGTCACTGACTGGAGCTCAAGGATGGATGTGCAATGATAAAAGGTGGCATGATAAAAGGTGGCAATACTGTTGATGTATATTGTGACATCAGGAATTTGTGGACAAAAACTTGTAAAGTTTATGGGAGGTCCACTTTAAATGTTGGCACTAGTGGGTTCTGGGTTCTGTATTTCTAGACTTAGACACGTTATGAAGGGAGATATGGAAAAAAAGGAGAGGAATATCAATGTGTTTGTTGATGGATTCATTCTTCCTATCCTCCTATTTAGGAAATGACCCCCCACACGTGTCCTGCAATGTCTGATTTTTGGACACATCATTAAAATGCTCTTTGCATAATCTGAGCCGCTACAAAGTAAACATAATCATCTCTTTCACATAAAAAAAACTGCCCCCACAATCAGCAGGAAGTGACTCCGGGGTATTAATGACACCGAGCGCCTGCCCTTCGCTGTGATCATTTCATTCCTGCCGAGAAGTTTGACTTTCTGTCCGGCTCGGAGTGGACGTTTATTGATGAGATGGCCGTCCCAGAGATCTGCGAGTGGTAATTAATATTTTCATGTTCTCCCGCTGTCTCCGGGCAAACGTGCATTTGCATGAAATTGCTGAGAGTGAAGTGATGGCGAGGTGACCCTTCCATCCTCATTTACTGAACGGACATCTCTAATGAATGATCCAACGCAACACTACCAGAACCTGCATAGAGGCAATAAAGGAGAGGATGGGGGAGAGAGAAGATCAGGGAGAGACTGATAGATGGATAGACAGAGAGAGGACAGAAAGAGAAAGGAGTGGAGGGTAGAGAGAGAGAGGAGGAGAGGAGGGAGCATTAGGGAGAGACTAATAGATGGATAGAGAGAGAGAAAAAAGATGGGGGGGGAGAAAGAGAGAGAAAGAAAGCGAGTGAGAGGAGAGTGAGAGAATGAGAAAGGAGTGGGGAAGAGTGAGAGAATGAGAAAGGAGTGGGGGGAGAAAGAGAGAGAAAGATAGAGAGTGAGAGAGGAGAGTGAGAGAAAGAGAAAGGAGTGGGGAAGAGTGAGAGAGAGGGAGAAAGGATAGGGGGAGAAAGAGAGCGAAAAAGAGAAAGGAGTGGAGGGTAGAGAGAAAGGATTAGGGAGAGACTGATAGATGGATATAGAGAGAGAAAAAAGAAGGGGGAGAGAGAGAGAAATAAAAAGGGAGAAAGAGCGAAAGAGAGAGGAGAGAAAAGAAAGAGAGATAGGGGAGAGAAAAGGAGGGGGGAGAGAAAGGAGAGGGAGGGAGAGAGAGATGGAGGGAGGGTGGGAGGGAGAGAGAGAGGGAGGGAGGGTGAGAGGGAGAGAGGGGGAGGGAGAGAGGGGGAGGGAGAGAGAGAGAGAGCGAGATGGGGGAGAGAGAGGGAGGGATAGAGAGGGGGGGGGGGAGGAGAGAGAGAGGGGGGAGAGAGGGGGGGGAGAGAGAGGGGGGAGAGAGGGAGGGTGAGAGAGAAAGAGAACGAGAGAAAGTAGGAGAGGAGGGAGAGAGAAAGGGATGGGGGTAGAGACAGGAGGATTAGGGAGAGGCTGATAGATGGATAGATAGAGAGTGAAAGGATGGGTGGAGAGAGATAAAGAAAAAGGGAGGAGAGAGGAGAAAAAGAGAGAGAGAGAGGGGAAAAAAAAGAGGGGGAGGGGGAGAGAATGGGAGAGAGGAGGAGAGGATGGGGGAGAGTGAGGAGGAGAGGGGAAGAAAGGGAGAGGAAAGATAGATAGATATATGATGAGGGAGGGAGAGGAGAGGGAAAGAGAGCATGAAAGGGATGAGAGAAGGAGAGAGAAAGAGGATGAAAGGGAATCACTGAGAGAGAGAAGGGAAAGATAAGGTGGGGGGTGAAAAGAGGGGAAGGAGAAGAGAAAGCAAGAGAGGATGGGAAAGGGAGGGAGAGTGGACAGCAGATAAAGAGTCAGAGATAGGTTCAGAGAGTAAGCAAAAGAAAGGAGAAAAGAGATAAAGGTTGGGAGATGAAAGAGAGAGAGAGTGGAGAGAGAAATAGGTGTGGGGGGTGGCACCATCAAAACTTTCTGTCAGTGTCAGCACCGCAATTTTCCACCATGACGGTGAAGTATGGGGCCCCGTCACCTACCACAACCAGCCAGAGACAGCAGAAATATTTCCCGCAGGACTCTGTAGGCACATCTCCTGCATCAATGGAAGCACCCTGTACAGGGCTTGTTGGCTGGGCACATTTCATGTACAGAAGAGGGCACTATCATACCGGACACTTACACAGAAGCCCCAACACATCCCACCATCAGCTTAACAAAAAATCCAATCCAAAAATAAATAGGTCAGGGAGCAGAGTAAGAAAATGATAAACTCCCAGAGACCAGATATTAACAGAGAGACCACAACATGAAGATTTGACAAGACCTCAAAGACACATCCAGTTCCTGTGCAGATTGAGTGCCCACAGCCTGGGAATTGGGACAACACAGGTAGACCCACAAACCTAGGGAGGATGGTCTGTGCCAGCTGAGTGACCAGGGGGGCTGGAGGATGAGGTCCAGGTCCTTCTACTGTGCTTGAAATGCTCATCAGTGAGGAACACTCACCTCTCCAAGACTCTCCTCTCCCATCCTGGAACTGAAAACAGATCTCAATCTTTCTTTCTTTTATTGATACAATATTAAACAGTCAGTGAGGGAGGTTGGTAGGTGCCAGCTGTGTGACCAGGGGGCCCTGGAGGATAAGGTCCAGGTCCTGCTACTGTGCTTTTCATGCTCCAAAACGCATTACCACCCACCACCCCTCATTGACGCCATCGGCCTCGTGTGTTCCAGTATGAACCCGGAACGCAGGCCGCCTCACTGCCTCCTCGCTCCCACACGCATAGAAGAAAACTGACAGCTGCTGGATGGCTTTACCCTGCTCTCCATTGGTGGACAGAGGATGGACCAAGAAAACAGATGAGGACTCCATGTTACATGCTTTTAACATCCTACAATCTTGTAAGTGCTTTAAAACCCCTTGTGCACTTAAAGTGGAAGTAAACCCCCCCCATCGTTTTCAGCCAAGGAAGCTGCCATCTTTGCCTCTGTTTAATCTTCAACTGCCACAGTGCTGCACATGTGATTCGTTATGACACCAGCCATTGGATGGTTTGACTGTTTGGTTGAGAGCACAGCCAATGTGCAGGTAGCATTCACGGCATGCCTTTTTTTTTTAAACTGTTAAATCGATGGGTTTACTTCCGCTTTAATTCAACCTTTTAATATTATACTTTACACGAGACGCCTTTCTTTGCTTTATATTTGCTATTGTGCTTCAAATGCTCATCAGTGAGGGGCACTAACTCCCAAAGTTTCTCCTCTCCCATCCTGGACCTGAAAACAGATCTCAATCATTGTTTCTTTTATTAAGAAAATATAAAACCCGGTATTAATCAATTGATCTCAACCAAGCATCTAATGGGGCTGTTGGATGGGACCCAGTAGAAGAGTAACATGGAGAACTCCAAGTACCTGAGTGAGTTTACAATGGAAATGAATCCAGCATCTGCCAGGCCGAGGGAATTAGACAATGAAAAATACAAATAAATTGTTTTACCTTGCCGAGGACATGAGGAGGAGGCATCTGGGAGTCCAGACGTCCATCTATCCTCCATCAAATCAGCCTCACTAAATAGTTTTCTCCAGGTTCTGCCAAGAAAGTATTCCAGCTCATGAAAGGCAACCAAAAACCGCACACCAGCAAAGCATATCAGAAACTCAGTCTTTTCCCATTTTATATTTTTAGAGAATCCAACCATCTATCCACAAACCATTTTATTGTTAAAGCGGAGGTTCCCACAAAAATTGAACCTCCGCTTTTCTGAACCCTCCCCCCCTCCGGTGTCACATTTGGCACCTTTTCAGGGGGGAGGGGCTGCAGATACCTGTCTAAGACAGGTATTTGCACCCACTTCCGAACATAGACTCCCACGGGAGTCTACGCCTCTTCCCGTCCCACTGCGCTGTCTACTGGGACACACACGGGTCCCAGAGACAGCAGGGACCATTCGGATTGTGCTGCGCGACTCGCGAATGCGCAGTAGGGAACCAGGAAGTGAAGCCGCAAGGTGCCCTTCCATTGGGTGGCACCATCCGCGTCTTAATCGTGTCTTTGCTTTCTACATATCAGCGCAAGCTGGCATGGCGCTGGATGTGGATCCCAATTGTTTTTCATCCAACACGGATACCATTCTGTGACCCTCTGTTACATGTGTATTCTAAAATTGGTTAAACTGTGTATTTACACCTTTTTCCAAATCTGCATTTCTCTGCTGACAGTATGTATGGCTCACTTGGTCTGGCGCTAACGAGTCATTTCCGGTGCGCCGCATATCACGTCAGCACCATTTCCGGTTTTTCATATATAGCGGAGTTTGTCACTTCCGGAGCGACGACACACGAGGTAGACGCCACTGAAGCGTCTGCTCCTCCTCAAAATTGGGTGCCAATTCCCTGGCGTCCAATCAGGAGGTGGGGGGGAGGTATTAAAGGATATGTTCAGATAAGTTCAAAGTAAGGCAAAGGAGAGAAGGAACCTTACTATGCGCTTGTGCTATTCAGGTAAATTTGTAGGGCCAGTTGGTGTATTATATCTTTTTGCCATTTAATTTAGATCCTACTCAGAGATTTCTCTCCCTTTGGATCTATAGATTTTGACGGGGGAAGCTTTGAGTGTATTGGCTAATACTGATGTGGATGTCCACTTACTTTGATTGAGCCCGTTGGTCAGGTATCTATTTATTTGATATTCTTTGGTAGGTGTGATCTGCCACGGATGTCCCTGAAATGTATCTTGTTGTATTAAGTTTCTTTCTTTTATACCTTCCTCCCTAGGTGTTTCTACTCACCTATCCGGATATTAACCTTTAGGTGTTCACCTCCTTTACCTCCCTCTGTGGTACATCAAATGATCCATTTATGGGGTTCCGTTTTTTGACTTTATGCTAGCCTTCATACAATTTTGACCAATCCATCTATATACAGGTAATATTAATCAAGCTGCTTTGTCAATTTGGCTTCAATCTGAACATGGGGTCTGGAATGTGTATAATTAAAAATTGACTTTTGTAAATTATTTCTTGTTTGTTGTAAATTTTGTATTGTTTTTCTATTTCTCCAGTAGATGGTGCTCAACATCCTGAGGAAGCTACTATTCGTGGTGAAACATGTTGAGAATTTGTCAAGTGGCACCTTCTGTAAACTGTAATGCCCCATACACACAGTCTGATTTTCCGACGGAAAATGTCCTATCGGACAATGTGTAGGCTCCATCGGACTTTTTCCGTCGGATTTTCCGACGGATAAAGTTTTATCTCCTGCTCTCAAATTTTCCGACAACAAAGTCCGATCTGACTTTTTCCGATCGTGTGTAGCGAATTCCGACGGACAAAGTGCCAGGCATGCTCAGATCACATTAGAAGACCAAAGCTATTGGCTACTAGCCTCTATGTAGTTCCGTCGTACACAACGAACGTCACCACGTTCAGAATGATCGGATTTTCCGACAACTTTGTCCGACCGTGTGTACGCAACACCAGTGTCGGACAAAATTAGTTGGAAAAAATCAGACGGATTTTGTGGTCGGAATTTCCGACCGTGTGTACGGGGCATAACTGTTCTTCATGTTGATGGATTTTTTATTCTATCATGTTTTTATCTAAATAAATATTATATTTCATCTCTTGCCTTATTGTTACATTTCACGGGATGTGGTGCCAATATAATGATAGATAACAAGCAAATTACTGTTCTCATATGAGTATAGGTCATATCTGGCAATAAACCAGCCATTGCTCACGTTTCCCCACAGGTATAGATTTCAGGGATGTCATGCTTATGCTTGTTAAGGCAGTGACCTGGAAAAAGCGTGTGCATATCAGGTATCCTGACACTTTGCTGGCCGCATGCTTGTTCTGGGTCAGGGACTCATTAAGTATTGATGGAAGGATAAGGTTTACAGCCCCCAGAGATTGCACCTTTAGAAACTAGTCAACAACATCAGCCTTTAAAAATGTAAATCTAGCTAAACTTTTTTGTGACGGGAAGTGAGGGAACTCTGCTGTATCCAAAACTAAAAATGTTTCGGATGGAGTTGAACTTTGTGACGGAACGTCCCTACACTCCTCTTGAGTGCGTTTATCATATATCACTTCCTCCCAGTCTGAATATGGATCTCAGATATTCCGACCTCTCCCAAGCAGCAAACGAGACAAAACTTGCTTAGTGCTAGCATGGCTTGTTTTATTAGAACCAAACTGACAAGTATTTATATACAGTAGGAGAGGAGGTCCCCCCTCCTGCTCATATTACTCTAACAATACACCTGTAACAACTTAACATAAACTAATTAACTAATCCCTTTAAGCAGCTGATGTGACTCGGTGCCCATCAGGATTTCACTACAGGTCAGACTTGTTGTCACCGAGCTAAACACAGTTGATTATAAATTATCATAATTACAACCACAAGACATTTTATCACAATAGCAGGAGACCACCAGTAACAGACGGACCGTCTACTACATTGTACAGAGAACAATGTGATCAGCTCTCTCAATTAAAATCTTGAGTTCATGACACTAGCATCTGACAGTGTGTGTCCCAACAGCATGAGACCACACACATTATATATACACATATATACAGCATTGAATCTGACTAGCACAGATTATTGATGGTTGGTGTTCTCTTTCACCCTGTGCCCCTTAAAATCCAGGGCCCATAATCGGTTGGCAGGAGGCTTGCATTTAGTCCTCTCAAAAAGCCTGTGTCCCGGCTACGTCTGTCACAAACTTTAAGGCTGAATTGACTTTACCAGTTCTGCGAGAGAGGTCCCATAGGTGAACAGTACATTTACCCTTAAAAATGCTCCAGAATCTCGGAGAAGGAACATACATAAAGGAGCTATACGTATGTAGAAGACTCCTAGGTAGGCTGTTAGGTAAATTTTGTTTTTGGCTTCTGCTGTAACCACAGGAGAGCAGTAATCGTTTGGTCTGGTCTGTTCAGTGCTTCACAGGCTGAGAGTTTGATTGCTTCTCCCTGCTTCTAGAAGAAGTTTCTGGAGTTTAGGAGGGATAATTCAAATGACCAGCCTGAATATTGATAAAAATGAATGTAGAAGGGCACACTGAAGGTAAGGGTCTCCCATACAGCCATACAGCAATCTCCCATCATCAGCTAAAGGAGGGAGTAGCCAGACACTTGGGCAGCTTTTTTAAAGAGTGGAGAAAGCTCTAAGGGCAAACAACAAAGAAGGAAAGTGCCTCTAAATGTAGCAGCAAGGGGTTTATTAGGAACAAAACAGGATAAAAAACAGTCACGGAGGTCATGTAAAGAAAAGCAGCAGAATGAACCTGAATCTGGGAATTTGGGCCCATTTGAGAGGTCATATATAATATATATAATCATATATAATATTCCCATTGCTGGAAAGGGCAGACAGCAGGCGGGTGCTGAAGAAACTACCTGCTGGAAACCAGTAAAACCAACCATAGATTAAATCATATATTGCCAGCACACTATGGATCTTCAAAGCAGCATCCAACCATTTATTAGAATGACCACAGTAAAGGTCCGTGATTTCAGGGCCACACAGGCCCCATTTGTCAGGCATGTGATTGCAGCCTGATAAAGGGGGCTTGTGTGGCCCCGAAACTTTGCACCTTTACTGCATTTGCTGCAGTGATTTGGTAATTCATATAAATGTTCGGATGCTACTTTGAGGATCCATTGTGTGCTGAAGATCTATATTTTGATCTACAGTGTTACCAGTTTCCTGTGATGTGATCATTCTATTATTTTGGATGCTACTTCAATGCGACTTCGAAGATCTGTGATGTTCTGGCGAAATATGCTTTGAACCGTTTGTGAGGTGAAGAAATGATGTTGGATGGGAAGTCCTGGCTCACCATCGGAATTCCAATTCATCCCAAACATGTTCATGCTCTGCGAAGGCCACTTGAGTTCCTCCACCCCAAACTGGTCAAACTGTGTTATTATGGAGCTGGCTTTGTGCTGAGGGGTGCAGTCATCCTGGAACAGAAAAGGGTCTTCACCATACTCAGGGCTGCCTTAGGAATCACGGGGCCCCGTACAGCCTACCTCACAATTATTTTTGAACAAATCATTTTTTTAACTTTTTTAATGATTTTTTACAATTTGTTTTTTACAATTCTGTTGAGAGGGAATATGGGGGGGGGGGGGGGGGTGGGCTTGGATGAAATATCAGGGACAGAGACAGAGAAAGGAATTGAGGACACAAATTGTTCAGTTTCTTTCTCTGCAGCCTCAGGTGCACTGAAGATGAAGGAGACAGCGGCTCCAGTTCATTCACAAACTGAAGCATAGTAAAGGCAGTTTACTAGGCTTAGTTATGAATGGACACAGGACCGATTGGTATCAATTGCTCCCTGTGTCCAATCCAGAAAAGGAAGGAGCCAGTAAATTACATATTTACCGCCCCTTTCCCCACTCTCCATCCCCCTGTGAACCTGCAGCAGCCGGAGGGGAAAGAAATGCTGGCATTGTTGCGGGGGGGGGGGCGAGAGGGGGCCTGGGCACACAGAGGAAATCAGATGTGGGCAGCACAGGGGGGGGGGAGAGGGGGATAGGTGTGGTGAGACGAGAGGACAATTCCAGAATGATGTCCTGTATCTGTGTCTCTCCCTCCAGCAGCTGAAAGCCACGGGAGGGAGAGGGGGAGCAACCGGCTTTTAGCTGATGATGGGAGAGACACAGTGCAAACTGGGTCAGCAACAGGTAATCCAAAAAAGAAAAGTGAATGCAGGAGCAAGGAGGAGTACTGAAGATCATCCAGCAATTCTGTGCAAACAAGCATGACCATGTAAAGTATTGGCAGGTCTTTTCCTCTGCAGATTTTTATTCACCTGTCTCCTTTTCAGCACAAGCTCATTGTCAGGGAAATGGTCGCAGAACTGGCAATCTTATCAATGGCCAAACTGGCAATCTTGCCAATGAATGAATGAGTGACTTGTATAGCGCTACCTATGCAAACTGAATCACCTCAGGGCGCTTTTTGCCACCGGTGTCTATCTGCGGTATATCGCGGTCCTTTACCCCGTAGGGTCCCGACGCGCTTACAAACACATACATATTTTGGCCAATTTTTAGACAGGGTCTAATTGACCTACCAATGGCCAAACTGGCAATCTTGCCAATGGCCAGCATGGCTGCATCAGGGGCACTCCCGCACACATTGGCGCACGCTAACGCGTGACGGCGCGACTAGGAGCGAGCAGGCGCAATGGCACGCGCACAACGTGACAGGTGCTGGTGTCTCCTGCCCTATATAAACTTGTTGCTGAGACCTGTGCGTTGCCGGATTATCGGCGCCCCCCCTCCCCCGTGCTCCTGTGTATCTCGATTCTTGATTTCCCGTTACCGGCCCGGCTTGCTCTGACCTGTGATCCCGATCTCCAGGCTTGACCTTTGGCTTGTGACCTAAACTCTGTTTTATGTGCGGATTACATCTGATATATTTTTGACAACATTGTCTCTGTAAGAAAGTATGAGATGCACCGATGATTCTGCGCGTCACTCGCACAGAACAAACGCGAGTAAAAAGTAGATTAATACGTCTGAGTAATGAAAGTGTCATTCCTCATTAGTGGAAGCGTAAACAGCATGGAAGGAGATCCGCTCCTCAGTGACAATATTTACTGGAAGGGCTGCTGACTTGATGATTGCTCTGGAAGATCTTGTAGGCACTGGAGCATGGTGTGACACCGTCAGCGCCCAACCAGTAGATTAATTACTAACAACTGGCACGCTGCTGGAACGCCAGTCTGATTGCTGGCAGAGATGTGCGCTCAGAGATCCACCAAGACTTCGAGGTGCGCTCCAGTCAAACATGAATTGCTTTCATTTAAACTGACGCAGCGTCGCCGGAAACTCCAGCCTCCAGTCTGCCATTTGTCTTCTGCAATCCGTTACCCTGCTGGGAAAATCCCTTCAGCTCTTTTATTCCAATGCCTGGAATCCGATCCTCTGGAGATGCGGCCGGTGTGCGGCCGGTGTGCTCCCCAGTTCATGCCCCCCCACCCCCTACCTACACATTAAAACCAATATCATCTTCTGAGATTTCCTGGGCTTTATGGAAATCTCCAGTGATTGGAGAGGCACAAAATATTGTCCTTAATTATCAATTAACTACTTAAGGACCGGAAGATTTTCCCCCTTAATGACCAGGCCATTTTTTGCGATAAGGCGCTGCGTCGCTTTAACTGACAATTGCGCGGTCGTGCAGCTTCATCAGTCCCAATCAGTGCAGATTAGTGCAGCCTCATCAGTGCCCATCAATGCAAACTATCAGTGACCATCAGTGCACCCTATCAGTGACCATCAGTGCACCCTATCAGTGACCATCAGTGCAGCCCCATCAGTGCCCATCACTGTAACCTCATCAGTGCAAATTAGTTCAGCCTCATCCCTGCCCATAAATGCACCCTATCAGTGACCATCAGTGCAGCCTCATCAGTGCAGCCCTATCAGTGCCCATTAGTTCAGCCTCATCAGTGCCCATCAATGCACCCTATCAGTGCCCATCAGTGCAGCTTCATCAGTGCCAATCAGTGCCCATTAGTGCAGCTCATCAGTGCCCATCAATGCACCCTATCAGTGAACATCAGTACAGCCTATCAGTGACCATTAGTGCCCATCACTGCAACCTCATCAGTGACAATTAGTGCAGCCTCATCAGTGCCAATCAGTGCCTATCAGTTCAGCCTCATCCCTGCCCATCAATGCACCCTATCAGTGACCATCAGTGCAGCCTATCTGTGACCATCAGTGCAGCCTATCAGAGACCATCAGTGCAGCCCCATCAGTGCCCATCAGTTCAGCCTCATCAGTGCCCATCAATGCACTCTATCAGTCCCCACCAGGGCAGCTTCATCAGTGCCAATCAGTGCCCATTAGTGCAGCCTCATCAGTGCCCATCAATTCAGCCTATCAGTGCCCATTAGTGCAGCCTCATCAGTGCCCATCAATTCAGCCTATCAGTGCCCATTAGTGCAGCCTCATGAGTGCCCATCAATTCAACCTATCAGTGACCATCAGTGCAGCTTATTAGTGCCCATTAGTGGAGCCTCATCAGTGCAGCCTCATCAGTGCAGCCTATCAGTGACCGTCAGTGCAGCCTCATCAGCGCACATCAGTAAATAAGAACAATTACTTATTTGCAAAATTGTACAACAAAAACGAAGAAAAAGGTTTTGTTTTGTTTTTTTTTCAATTCTTTTTTTCTGTTTCTTTAGCAAACAAATAAAAACCCCAGTTGTGATTAAATACCACCAAAAGAAATCTCTATTTATGTGAAAAAATTGATAAAAAAGTCATAAAATTGATAGGTTACATGACTGCGTAATTGTCATTCAAAGTGTGACAGCACTGAAAGCTGAGAATTGGCACCTGGGCAAGAAGGGTATTGAAGGGGTTAAACACTCGCGCCATCCTTTTTAGCCATGAAATAAAAACGAACGGACTGGCTGGGCTTTCGGTGGGGTGGATCTGCCCCGGAATATAAATCGAAGCCTCTAAACATCTGTTTGTACAGCGGCCCCTCCGCAAGTCTTAAAGTCATAAACTTAATCAAAGCCGCCGCCTCTCATCTGATCAAATCACATTTGCATAATGGGAAGTTATTACATTTCTGTGATAATCATTTCTCTCTCTCTCTTCTTCTTGTTTGCAGAGTTTCCTCCTCGGCTCGCGTTGCTCATCGGATCCGGCGTGCCGCGCGGGGTCAGGTCCGCCGATACCGGCTGAAAAATGGGTTTAATCAGCTGGGCAGGAGGAGAATTAGATTTGTTGTAGCTAATGGGATGACAGGTTGTAGGATGGCGCAATTAGTCGAGGCCAGAAGGGAATTCTCAGGGAGCGTTTGGCCGTAAAACATTAATCACAAATAACATAAATTTGCATTGCGGCCTCTGAAAAACATCTCGTCCAATGAAAGGACAAGCCCATACAATGCATTACCAAGATGGATCTTCTCATCGGGAGGTCTTCTGATGAATCGAGAAAACATATCACTGGCTTCCCAGAACTTCCAGGCTAGCCGGCACCACCGTCCAGCGCCCTGCCTTACGCGTTTCACTATGGAGCTACCGAGTACTTCTTTATTACAGAAGGAGAACGAGCCAACAGGTCCTCCTGGGAGGGACAGATCTCCAATATCAATAAAATCTACCAATCTATATGTGTAGCTTCATAACCAACTGGAAGGCAAGTCTGGTGGGACTCACAGTGTCGGCACCCTCACAGGATATCGGACTGACCGACCTGCTGGTGTCTGGTCTTACCTGCTGTTTATTAGAATGCAAGCTCTTCTGGTAAAGAGACGGATGTGATTCGCTCAGTGTTCTGTGTAATATATCAGAGCTAAATTAATGTATAATAATAATAGTGTGCGACTTGGGGGGGGGGGGGTTGGAGTGTAAGCTCCTAAGTTTCTGATGTGCAGAGACTGATGTGCAGGACCAGACTGGGTCAAAAAATACACTATATTTTTAAAAGTATTGGGACGCCTGCCTTTACACACACATGACCTCTAGTGACACCCCAGTCTTACTCCGGAGGGTTCAATATTGAGTTGGCCCTTTGCAGCTATAACAGCTTCACCTCTTCTGGGAAGGCCGTCCACAAGGTTTAGGAGGGTGTCTATGGGAATGTTTGACCATTCTTCCAGAAGAGCATTTGTGAGGTCAGGCACTGATGTTGGACGAGAAGGCCTGGCTCCTGGTCTCTGCTCTAATTCACCCCAAAGGTGTTCTATGGAGTTGGGGTCAGGACTCTGTGCAGGCCAGTCACTTTCCTCCACCCCAAACTCGCTCATCCATGTCTTTATGGACCTTGCTTTGTGCACTGCTGGGCAATCATGTTGGAACAGGAAGGGGCCGTCCCCAAACTCCTCCCACAAAGTTGGGAGCATGAAATTGTCCAAAATGTCTTGGTATGCTGACGCCTTAAGAGTTCCCCCTCACTGGAACTAAGGGGCCAAGCCGGATCCCTGAAAAACAACCCCACATCATAATCCCCTCTCCCCCACACCATAATCCCCTCTCCCCCACACCATAATCCCCTCTCCACCCCCACACTATAATCCCCCCTCCCCCACACCATAATCCCCCCTCCCCTCACACCATAATCCCCCCTCCCCTCACACCATAATCCCCCCTCCCCCAACACCATAATACCCCCTCCACTCCCCCACACCATAACCCTCCATCCACCCCCCACACCATAATCCCCCCTCCACCCCCACACTATAATCCCCCCTCCACCCCCACACCATAATCCCCCCTCCCCCCACACCATAATCCCCCCCCCGCACCAACACCATAATACCCCCTCCACTTCCCCACACCATAACCCCCCATACTATAATCCCCCCTCCCCCCCACACCATAATCCCCCCTCCACCAAATGATTTAGACCAGTGCACAAAGCAAGGTTCATAAAGACATACAGTGGTGTGAAAAAGTGTTTGCCCCCTTCCTCATTTCCTGTTCCTTTGCATGTTTGTCACACTTAAGTGTTTCGGAACATCAAACCAATTTAAACAATAGTCAAGGACAACACAAGTAAACACAAAATGCAATTTGTAAATGAAGGTGTTTATTATTAAAGGTGAAAAAAAATCCAAACCATCATGGCCCTGTGTGAAAAAGTGATTGCCCCCTAAACCTAATAACTGGTTGGGCCACCCTTAGCAGCAACAACTGCAACCAAGCGTTTGCGATAACGTGCAATGAGGCTTTTACAGCGTCCTGGAGGAATTTTGGCCCACTCATCTTTGCAGAATTGTCCTAATTCAGTTACATTAGAGGGTTTTCGAGCATGAACGGCCTTTTTAAGGTCATACCACAACATCTCAATAGGATTCAGGTCTGGACTTTGGCTAGGCCACTCCAAAGTCTTCATTTTGTTTTTCTTCAGCCATTTGGTGGTGGACTTGCTGGTGTGTTTAGGATCATTGTCCTGCTGCAGAACCCAAGTTCGTTTCAGCTTGAGTACACGAACAGATGGTCGGACATTCTCCTTCAGGATCTCTTGGTAGACAGCAGAATTCATAGTTCCTTTTATCACGGCAAGTCTTCCAGGTCCTGAAGCAGCAAAACAGCCCCAGACCATCACACTACCACCACCATATTTTACTGTTGGTATAATGTTCTTTTTCTGAAATGCAGTGTTCCTTCTACGCCAGATATACTTGGACACACACCTTCCAAAGAGTTCCACTTTTGTCTCATCGGTCCACAGAATGTTGTCCCAAAAGTCTTGGGGATCATCAAGGTGTGTTGTGGAGAAATTGAGACGAGCTTTGATGTTCTTTTTGCTCAGCAGTGGTTTTCTCCTTGGAACTCTGCCATGCAGGCCATTTTTTGCCCAGTCTTTTCCTGATGGTGGAGGCATGAACGCTGACCTTAACTGAGGCAAGTGAGGCCTGCAGTTCCTTGGACGTTGTTGTGGGGTCTTTTGTGACCTCTTGGATGAGTCGTCGCTGCGCTCTTGGGGTAATTTTGGGCGGCCGGCCACTCCTGGGAAGGTTCACCACTGTTCCATGTCTTCGCCATTTGTGGATAATGGCTCTCACTGTGGTTCGCTGGATTCCCAAAGCTTTGGAAATGGCTTTATAACCCTTTCCAGACTGATAGATCTCAATTACTTTCTTTCTCAATTGTTCCTGAATTTCTTTGGGTCTCGGCATGATGTGTAGCTTTTAAGGATCTTCTGGTGGACCTTACTGTGTCAAGCAGCTCCTATTTAAGTGATGCCTTGATTGTGAACAGGTGTGGCAATAATCAGGCCTGGGTGTGGCTAGAGAAATTGAACTCAGGTGTGGACAACCACAGTTATAGTATGTTTTAACAAGGGGGGCAATCACTTTTTCACACAGGGCCATGATGGTTTGGATTTTTTTTCACCTTTAATAATAAACACCTTCATTTACAAATTGCATTTTGTGTTTACTTGTGTTGTCCTTGACTATTGTTTAAATTGGTTTGATGTTCCGAAACACTTAAGTGTGACAAACATGCAAAGGAACAGGAAATGAGGAAGGGGGCAAACACTTTTTCACACCACTGTAGATGAGCGAGTTTGGGGTAAAAGAACTTGACTGGCCTGCACAGAGTCCTGACCTCAACCCCATAGAACACCTTTGGGATGAATTAGAGTGGAGACTGCAAGCCAGGCCTTCGTGTCCAACATCAGTGCCTGACCTTACAAATGCGCTTCTGGAAGAATGGTCAAACATTCCCAATTTTTTCAGGGACTGGGGGGGGGGCGGACGCTCATGGGGGTATGTGATATTCACAGGGTTGGTCCTCTGCACTGTAATATAAAGGGGACTGCAATTGTAAAAGAGCCCTGTGATCATTACAGTGCCCCTGTACAGTGCAGTCCCCTTTATATCACAGTGCCTCTTTACATTATAGTACCCCTAGAAGTCACAGCCCCCCATCACAGTGCCCATTGCAGTCATGCCACCCCCCTTTTTTTTCTCTAATCACAGTGCCCTCTTTTACTCTCTACCTCCCCTTCACAGTCCTCCCTTCTGCATGGCCTGTGTGTCTCCTCGGTCCCCCGAGCTGCAGATCACAAGCGGGTGATTAGCGCTCCCTGCGGAGATCTCCAGAGCTCTGCTGAATGGATGACATCATTGGTGGGGAGAGGAGAAACAGGCATGGCAGCATAGCGGGAGCGAACCGCGGCCTGTGTTAGTCCTGTCCTGACCGATTGTCTCCGCTGTGCGGCGCGGCCATTACCAGTCCGCTCTTGTCAGGACACGCCGACCGGCAGCCGCGGCCCACCCGGAAAATGCCGGCTGATGTGACTGGCGCATTGTTCTCTGTACAGCACCGCTGTATATGTCAGAGACATATAGAATGTAAGCTCCTCTGGTGCACAGACTGACGTGACTGGCTCAGAAATGTATACCTATAATAACATGTGGCTGGAGGGGACATTAGAGTGTAAGCTCTTCTGTCAGCGCTACATAAAGGTATATTAATAATAATAATAATAGTTTGTGACTTGGGGGGAGTAGAGTGTAAGCTCCTCCGGTGCAGAGACTGATATGACTACATAGTTATATTACTAAATATATGAAAACAAAGCAGCACATTGCCAGTATTCAGCACCTTGGGGGGCAGCACATTGCCAGTATTCAGCACCTTGGGGGGCAGCACATTGCCAGTATTCAGCACCTTGGAGAGCAGCACATTGCCAGTATTCAGCACCTTGGAGAGCAGCACATTGCCAGTATTCAGCACCTTGGGGGGCAGCACATTGCCAGTATTCAGCACCTTGGAGAGCAGCACATTGCCAGTATTCAGCACCTTGGAGGGCAGCACATTGCCAGTATTCAGCACCTTGGAGGGCAGCACATTGCCAGTATTCAGCACCTTGGAGAGCAGCACATTGCCAGTATTCAGCACCTTGGGGGGGGGGGGGGGGGCAGATTGCCAGTATTCAGCACCTTGGAGAGCAGCACATTGCCAGTATTCAGCACCTTGGGGGCAGCACATTGCCAGTATTCAGCACATTGGAGGGCAGCACATTGCCAGTATTCAGCACCTTGGAGGGCAGCACATTGCCAGTATTCAGCACCTTGGGGGGCAGCACATTGCCAGTATTCAGCACCTTGGAGAGCAGCACATTGCCAGTATTCAGCACCTTGGGGGGCAGCACATTGCCAGTATTCAGCACCTTGGAGAGCAGCACATTGCCAGTATTCAGCACCTTGGGGGGCAGCACATTGCCAGTATTCAGCACCTTGGAGGGCAGCACATTGCCAGTATTCAGCACCTTGGGGGCAGCACATTGCCAGTATTCAGCACCTTGGGGGGCAGCACATTGCCAGTATTCAGCACATTGGAGGGCAGCACATTGCCAGTATTCAGCACCTTGGAGGGCAGCACATTGCCAGTATTCAGCACCTTGGGGGGCAGCACATTGCCAGTATTCAGCACCTTGGAGAGCAGCACATTGCCAGTATTCAGCACCTTGGGGGCAGCACATTGCCAGTATTCAGCACCTTGGAGAGCAGCACATTGCCAGTATTCAGCACCTTGGGGGGCAGCACATTGCCAGTATTCAGCACCTTGGAGGGCAGCACATTGCCAGTATTCAGCACCTTGGGGGCAGCACATTGCCAGTATTCAGCACCTTGGGGGGGGGGGCAGATTGCCAGTATTCAGCACCTTGGAGAGCAGCACATTGCCAGTATTCAGCACCTTGGGGGGCAGCACATTGCCAGTATTCAGCACCTTGGAGGGCAGCACATTGCCAGTATTCAGCACCTTGGGGGCAGCACATTGCCAGTATTCAGCACCTTGGGGGCAGCACATTGCCAGTATTCAGCACCTTGGAGGGCAGCACATTGCCAGTATTCAGCACCTTGGGGGCAGCACATTGCCAGTATTCAGCACCTTGGGGGGCAGCACATTGCCAGTATTCAGCACCTTGGAGAGCAGCACATTGCCAGTATTCAGCACCTTGGGGGGCAGCACATTGCCAGTATTCAGCACCTTGGGGGGCAGCACATTGCCAGTATTCAGCACCTTGGAGGGCAGCACATTGCCAGTATTCAGCACCTTGGGGGGCAGCACATTGCCAGTATTCAGCACCTTGGAGGGCAGCACATTGCCAGTATTCAGCACCTTGGGGGGCAGCACATTGCCAGTATTCAGCACCTTGGAGGGCAGCACATTGCCAGTATTCAGCACCTTGGGGGGCAGCACATTGCCAGTATTCAGCACCTTGGAGGGCAGCACATTGCCAGTATTCAGCACCTTGGGGGGCAGCACATTGCCAGTATTCAGCACCTTGGAGGGCAGCACATTGCCAGTATTCAGCACCTTGGAGGGCAGCACATTGCCAGTATTCAGCACCTTGGAGAGCAGCACATTGCCAGTATTCAGCACCTTGGGGGGCAGCACATTGCCAGTATTCAGCACCTTGGAGGGCAGCACATTGCCAGTATTCAGCACCTTGGAGAGCAGCACATTGCCAGTATTCAGCACCTTGGGGGGGGCAGCACATTGCCAGTATTCAGCACCTTGGAGAGCAGCACATTGCCAGTATTCAGCACCTTGGAGGGCAGCACATTGCCAGTATTCAGCACCTTGGAGGGCAGCACATTGCCAGTATTCAGCACCTTGGGGGGCAGCACATTGCCAGTATTCAGCACCTTGGGGGGGCAGCACATTGCCAGTATTCAGCACCTTGGAGAGCAGCACATTGCCAGTATTCAGCACCTTGGGGGGCAGCACATTGCCAGTATTCAGCACCTAGGGGGGGGGCAGCACATTGCCAGTATTCAGCACCTTGGAGGGCAGCACATTGCCAGTATTCAGCACCTAGGGGGGGGGGGGGGGGGGGGGGCAGCACATTGCCAGTATTCAGCACCTTGGAGGGCAGCACATTGCCAGTATTCAGCACCTGGGGGGGGGGGCAGCACATTGCCAGTATTCAGCACCTTGGAGGGCAGCACATTGCCAGTATTCAGCACCTTGGGGGGCAGCACATTGCCAGTATTCAGCACCTAGGGGGGGGGCAGCACATTGCCAGTATTCAGCACCTTGGGGGGCAGCACATTGCCAGTATTCAGCACCTTGGAGGGCAGCACATTGCCAGTATTCAGCACCTTGGGGGGCAGCACATTGCCAGTATTCAGCACCTTGGAGGGCAGCACATTGCCAGTATTCAGCACCTTGGAGAGCAGCACATTGCCAGTATTCAGCACCTTGGAGGGCAGCACATTGCCAGTATTCAGCACCTTGGAGGGCAGCACATTGCCAGTATTCAGCACCTTGGGGGGCAGCACATTGCCAGTATTCAGCACCTTGGGGGGCAGCACATTGCCAGTATTCAGCACCTTGGGGGGCAGCACATTGCCAGTATTCAGCACCTTGGGGGGCAGCACATTGCCAGTATTCAGCACCTAGGGGGGCAGCACATTGCCAGTATTCAGCACCTTGGAGGGCAGCACATTGCCAGTATTCAGCACCTTGGGGGGCAGCACATTGCCAGTATTCAGCACCTTGGGGGGCAGCACATTGCCAGTATTCAGCACCTTGGGGGGCAGCACATTGCCAGTATTCAGCACCTTGGAGAGCAGCACATTGCCAGTATTCAGCACGTTGGGGGGCAGCACATTGCCAGTATTCAGCACCTTGGGGGGCAGCACATTGCCAGTATTCAGCACCTTGGAGAGCAGCACATTGCCAGTATTCAGCACGTTGGGGGGCAGCACATTGCCAGTATTCAGCACCTTGGGGGGCAGCACATTGCCAGTATTCAGCACCTTGGGGGGCAGCACATTGCCAGTATTCAGCACCTTGGAGGGCAGCACATTGCCAGTATTCAGCACCTTGGGGGGCAGCACATTGCCAGTATTCAGCACCTTGGAGGGCAGCACATTGCCAGTATTCAGCACCTTGGAGGGCAGCACATTGCCAGTATTCAGCACCTTGGAGGGCAGCACATTGCCAGTATTCAGCACCTTGGAGGGCAGCACATTGCCAGTATTCAGCACCTTGGAGGGCAGCACATTGCCAGTATTCAGCACCTTGGGGGGCAGCACATTGCCAGTATTCAGCACCTTGGAGAGCAGCACATTGCCAGTATTCAGCACATTGGAGGGCAGCACATTGCCAGTATTCAGCACCTTGGAGGGCAGCACATTGCCAGTATTCAGCACCTTGGGGGGCAGCACATTGCCAGTATTCAGCACCTTGGAGGGCAGCACATTGCCAGTATTCAGCACATTGGAGGGCAGCACATTGCCAGTATTCAGCACCTTGGGGGGCAGCACATTGCCAGTATTCAGCACATTGGAGGGCAGCACATTGCCAGTATTCAGCACCTTGGGGGCAGCACATTGCCAGTATTCAGCACCTTGGGGGGCAGCACATTGCCAGTATTCAGCACCTTGCAGGGCAGCACATTGCCAGTATTCAGCACCTTGGGGGGCAGCACATTGCCAGTATTCAGCACCTTGGGGGGCAGCACATTGCCAGTATTCAGCACCTTGCAGGGCAGCACATTGCCAGTATTCAGCACCTTGGAGGGCAGCACATTGCCAGTATTCAGCACCTTGGGGGGCAGCACATTGCCAGTATTCAGCACCTTGCAGGGCAGCACATTGCCAGTATTCAGCACCTTGGAGGGCAGCACATTGCCAGTATTCAGCACCTTGGGGGGCAGCACATTGGCAGCAATTTGGACCACTGGAGTAATTTGGACAATTCTTCATAGGGGTCTATAGTTCCTGGTCCATAATTCTGAGTCCACTGGCCTCTAGTTCATAATCCATATTCCTTAGCCCAAAATCTATAGTCCCTAGTCCTTATAATCCATAGTCCAAAATCCATAGTCCATCATTTATAGTTCAGAGACCCTTGTCCTTAATCTATGGTCACTAGCCCATAGTCCCTAGTCAGTAATCATTAGCCCATAGTCCCATGTCCATAATCTATAGTCCCAAGTCCATAAACCATATCCCATGATTCATAGTTCATAGACCCTTATCCATAATCTACAGTCCATAATCCATAGCCCCTTGACAAAAATCAATAGGCCATAATCCCTAGTCCATAATCCTAGGCCACAATCCATAGTCTCTAGTCCATAATCAATTGTCCCTAGTCAATAATCCCTAATACATAGCCTGTAGTCCCTTGTCCATAATATATAGTCCCTAGTCCATAAACCATAATCCATAATTCATAGACCCTTGTCCATAATCCATAATCCCTAGTCTGTAATGAATAGTCCATAATCCATAGTAGCTAGTTCATAATCCCTAATTTATAGCCCTTAGTCCCTTGTCCATAATCTATAGTCCCTAGTCCATAAACCATAATTCATAGTTTACAGACCCTTTTCCATCATCTATAGTCCATAATTCATAGTCCCTAGTCAGTAATCAATAGTCTATAATTCATAGTACCTAGTTCATACTCCCTAATTTATAGCCCATAGTCCCTTGTCCATAATCCATAGTCCCTAGTCGGTAATCAATAGTCCCTTGTCCATAATCCATAGTCCCTAGTCAGTAATCAATAGTCCCTTGTCCATATTCTATAGTCCCTAGTCCATAAACCATTATCCATAGCTCATAGTTCATAGACCCCTGTCCATAATCTATAGACGATAATCCATAGTCCCTAGTTCGTAATCAATAGCCCATAACCCCTAGTCCCTAAACCATAATCCTTGGTCCATAGCTCATAGTTCATAGACCATTGTCCATAAGATATAGTCCCTAGTCCGTAATCTATAGTCTCTAGTCCCATAATTCTTGGTCCCTTATCCATAAACCATTGTTCATAATTCATAGTCCATAAATCAAAGTTCATTGCCTCTTGTCCATAATCCATAGTCCTAACATTCGTTGTGGGCTAATAGAGCCTTTCCCCTTCTCTTTGTTTGGAATGAGCAGAGCACATTTGTTGTGGTCACTTCTCTATGCACATCTCATAGTCCCTAGTCCATCACCCATAATCCATAGCTCATAGTTCATAGAATATTGTCAATAATCTATAGACCATAATCCATAGTCCCTAGTTCGTAATCAATAGTCCATAACCCCTAGTCCCTAAACCATTATCCTTGGTCCATAGCTCATAGTTCGTAGACCATTGTCCATAATCCATAGTCTCTAGTCCACAATCCTTAGTCCCTTCTGCATAAACAATTGTTCATAGTCCATAAATCAAAGTTCATTGCCTCTTGTCCATAATCCATAATCTCTAATCCATAATCCATAGTCCTAACATTGGTTGTGGGCTCATGAACATTTCCTTTTCCCCTTCCCTTTGTTTGGAATGAGCACATTTGTTGTGGTCACAAGCACTGCTCTATACACATCCCATAGTCCCTAGTCCATAACCCATAATCCATAGTCCCTAGTCAGTAATCAATAGTCCCTTGTCCATAATATATAGTCCCTAGTCCATTACCCATAATCCATAGCTCATAGTTCATAGAATCTTGTCCATAATCTATAGACCATAATCCATAGTCCCTAGTTCGTAATCAATAGTCCATAACCCCTAGTCCCTAAACCATTATCCTTGGTCCATAGCTCATAGTTCGTAGACCATTGTCCATAATCTATAGTCCCTAGTCCGTAATCTATAGTCTCTAGTCCACAATCCTTAGTCCCTTGTCCATAATCCATTGTTTATAATTCATAGTCCATAAATCAAAATTCATTGCCTCTTGTCCATAATCCATAGTCTCTAATCCATAATCCATAGTCTCTAATCCATAATCCATAGTCCTAACATTGGTTGTGGGCTCATGAACATTTCCTTTTCCCCTTCCCTGTGTTTGGAATGAGCAGAGCACATTTGTTGTGGTCACTTCTCTATACACATCCCATAGTCCCATAGTCCCTAGTCCACAGTCCATCTCGGGTGTGAGCAAGAGATGGTGGCTTTGTTCCTACATCCATGGGGACCATGGAGGATGAACGTAGTCACCCTCTAAGAGGAAGATGGATCACAGCAGCAATAAAAGGAATGTGGAGATTTGTAGGAGAGCAATAGAGGGGACTTTTTTGAGTTATGCCGCGTACACACGTTCGGACTTTGTCCGCCGGACCTAGTCCGGTGGGACTTCCCCACAGACGCCCGGACTTCCGAGCATGTGACTTCCCCACACACGCCCGGACTTCTCCGGCGGACAATCCGCTGGACAAAGTCCGCGGAACTTTTGAAAATGAACGGACTTGCCCACACACGGAGCAGTCCGTTCATTTAGAACGTAACTTCAGGTTACGTAGCTAGCGTAGGCAGTAAATGCCGGCGCGCTAGCCCCGTCACCTGGCATGGATTTAAAGGGACTCCCCACGCCCCAAATCCATCTCAGACCCTTATCCAAGCCAAGGGGTGGGGACGAGCGAGCGCCCCCCCCCTCCTGAGCCGTACCAGGCTGCGTACCCTCAACATGGGGGGTGCCCTGGGGAAAGGGGGTTGTCGGGAAGAGGCCCTTGTCCTCATCAACATGGGGACAAGGTGCTTTGGGGTGGGGGGGCGCTCGCTGGGGGCCTGGTACGGTTCAGGAGGGGGGGGGGGCGCTCGCTCGTCCCCATCCCTTTCCTGGCCTGCCGGGCTGCGTGCTCGGATAAGGGTCTGAGATGGATTTGGGGGGGGCCCCCCACGCCGTTTTTTCCCTTTAAATCCATGCCAGGTGACGGGGCTAGCGCGGCGGCATTTACTGCCTACGCTAGCTACGTATACCTGAAGTCATGTGCTAAATGAACGGACTTTCCGATGAGCGGCAAGTCCGTTCATTTCAAAAGTCCGGCGGACTAGCCTACTAACGGCGGGATTGTCCGCCGGACTGCCAAGTCCAGCGGACAATTTTAAAACAAAACTTAAGACCTAGTCCGCCGGACTTTTGGCGCCAAAAAGTCCACCGGCGCCCACACACGACGGGATTGTCTGGTGGACTTGAGTCCAGCGGACAATCCCGCGGGATAGTCCCTTCGTGTGTACACGGCATTAGGAAGACAAATTTCAATAGAATTCTGTAACTGAGACCAGATCTTAGTGTCACTTTACTGGTCACCAGGACCAATAGAGATGGTAAATCTCCATCATGGGGACACAGCCAGCAATAGAAACCTTACAGAGGTTCTAAATGTTCACCATTCTATCCCAACCAAAAGAAAAAGAGACCTCAAGATAGCCGAAGTCCTCGGTGTCACCTTGTCCGAGTCCTTCATCTGGCAGCATTCGCCGTCCTGCTGTGGCATCGTTGGCACGGGCCGCGGCGGATGGCTCAAGCGTTGAAATACCCAACATGCCCCTAGTTGATATTTGACCCCCTCTGAGGGACTGACCTGTCCCAGGGACCATCAAGCTGCCCTCCTCCCCCGCCGCTCACCCTGTGAATTCCTCCCGCGGCGGGTCCATTCGGAAGTTTATAATTAGCAGCTGGGTCCTTGTCCCCCGGCTCTTCTCCGCGTTATAAATAAACACGCACATGGAGAGTCTCTCCTCTGCTCAGCGTCTTCCCATTCTCTCCCGTGGCGGAGGATTCTGGGAAAGTGCTGCGCTCTGTTCCTCGGCCAGCGCGTCGCACAAAATCGGCTAATTAGACGGTAACGAGACCTTGGATCCCGCTCATTATATAACTCCAGGTCAACCTCTTCCCCAGACAGCAAACATTTCCGCAGCCTTTTTGTATGGACAAAGCGCCCGCCGCGCCCCGCGTGCGATTCTCCGCTGACAATGGCGGTAAAAATAGAAGGATCTGACCGCGAACCTCCGACTTCACCCAAAAGAGGGTCACTCTCCCATGTGAAGCGAGGTCACAGTGTTGTAGAACACGATGGAACAATGTAGAGGTCGCTCGTGCGTTTCCACGTTGGCGAGTAGACAGCGGCGGAAAACCAGAATGGCAGCCGTTTAACCTCTTCCTGCCCAGGTCAATTCTGACATTTCTCTCCTACGTGGAAAAATCATCCATTTTTTTTTTTTTTGCTAGAAAATTATTCAGAACCCCCAAACATTATATATATAAAAGCAGAGGCCCTAGAGAATAAAATGGCAGTCGTCGCAATTTTTGGATGTCATTTATGCAGCGCTTTTTCGAATGCAAATTTTTGGGGAAAAAATACACTTAAAAAAAGAAATATTAATGCAAAAGAAACACAATATATAAAAACACACTTTTTGTTTAATGTGAAAGATGATGTTATGCCAAGTAAATAGATACCTAACATGTCGCGCTCTAAAACTGCGTACGATCGTCTTCTTCGCACTTTCCAGCGACCTTGAATGAGGTCACCTTAAGCTTTGGTTACCAACCAACCACTACCTTGTTTTCTAGTTCCAGGCCTGGGAATGCCCAATGGGCTTTGTTGTGTAACTTTTACCTTCTAAATTTAATAAAAAGAATTTAAAAAAAAAAATAAATTTACGTACGTTTGCGGAATGGCGCCAAACTACGTTACTTAAAAATCTTCATGGGCGACATTCAAAAAAAAAAAAATGACAAGTTACCAGTTTCGATTTACAGAGGAGGTCTAGCACTAGAATTATTGCTCTCGCTACAACGTTTGGGGCAAAACCAATGTGGGCCCACAGGGGGACGGGGGCACTTTAAATAAAATGTTTAATTATTTATTTATTTTATTTATTTATTTTTTTTTTTATTTATTTATTTATTATTATTACTATTATTATTATTATTATTATTATATTGTTCCTTTATTTATTATTATTATTATATTGTTCCTTTATTTTTTATTATTATTATTATTATTATTATATTTTTCCTTTATTTATTATTATTATTATTATTATATTGTTCCTTTATTTATTATTATTATTATTATTATTATTATATTGTTCCTTTATTTTTTATTATTATTATTATTATTATTATTATTATTATTTTTTTGTTCCTTTTTTTTTATTATTATTATTATTATTATATTTTCCTTTATTTTATTATTATTATTATTATTATATTGTTCCTTTATTTATTATTATTATTATTATTATTATTATTATATTGTTCCTTTATTTATTATTATTTATTATTATTATTATTATTATTATTATTATTATTATTTATTATATTGTTCCTTTATTTATTATTATTATTTTTATTATTTTATTATTATTATTATATTGTTCCTTTATTTTTATTATTATTATTATTATTATTATATTGTTCCTTTATTTATTATTTTTATTATTATTATTATTATTATTATTATTATTATTATTATTATTATTATTATTATTATATTGTTCCTTTATTTATGATTATGATTATTATTATATTGTTTTTTTTATTATTTTATTATTTTATTATTATTTTATTATTATTATTATTATTATTATTATTATTGTTCCTTTATTTTTTTTTATTATTTTTTTTATTATTATTTATTATATTGTTCCTTTATTTATTATTATTATTTTTTTATTATTATATTTTCCTTTATTTATTATTTTTATTATTATTATTATTTATTATTATTATTATTATTATATTGTTCCTTTATTTATGATTATGATTATTATTATATTGTTCCTTTATTTATTATTATTATTATTATATTGTTCCTTTAAAAAAAAAACTCCCCCTTTCCTCATTACCATAACAGCAGGGAGAACAGGGCAGGGCTGACCAAACCGCTTGGGATTTGGGGTGCAGTAAAAGCCGAGGTGTCAGGACACCACAGGAAGTTGGGAATGCCCTGAACTTCATCATATCTCACAGATAATCAAGAGGTGTGCCAGTCCTCTGCAGAGAGACCACTGCTTCCACACCAAAGTACTTTACGTGAAGTTGGGAACTCACTGGATTTCACCATATATCACAGATGGGGGCTTCCAATTACCAGGAGGCGTGCCAGACCTCTGCAGAGAGACCACTGCTTTAAAGTTGCTTTCCCAGGAATATAAGTCTCCCCCCACTGTGACGTCATCATCCCTATGTTACAATTATTTTCTTTTTACTGATACATTTTTATTTTATTTAAATGTTTTTTTGGGACCCAAAAGTCAGGACACTGTGCAGAACTCCTCCTAAGACCACTCCACCTAAATTGTTTATCCAGCAGAATCCCGGAATCCGGGCCACATGTGCAGCTTCTGTGCGGCGAATCTCCTTCTCGACCTTGAAAAACTCTCCATTCCCTCTCAGCGCTCAGCTGTTGTATAGAAAGATGTGGGGGGGGGGGGGGGGGATGGGGTTGGTGGGGGGTGGGGGTGGGGGGTGGGGGGGTCCTGCCACACAAAATGTGAGACTTAATAACAACATTATGTGACATGGAGCCGCCCCGCCCTCTGCCAGATATCTGAAGGGCCTCTTTGGGGCGCCAGAGTTCTGTCTGTGCTCACCCCCCCCCCCCCCCCCCCGGTACAAGGATCTCCACACTTATTGCAATGAAAATGTTACTTTTGTTGGAAAAAAATAATAAAATTATATATAAATTATTATAAATAAAAAATAAATAGAATAATAATAATAATATAAAAATAAAATAAATAATATAGTGTATACAATTTCTACACAAGTCACAAGTTATTTACATTGCATGTTCCTAAATAAAATATTTGAAGTATAAAATAAAATAGTCAATGTTTTAGTTATTTTATTCTTTTTTTTTATTATTTTGTGGTTTATTATTTACTTATTTATATTATAATTTTTTATATTTAATTATTATAAGTATATAATTATAATTTATTATAAGTTTTACCTCTTATATTGTGTATTTATTATTTTTTTATATTATTTGTTTATTATTTTATATTTCATTTATATTATTTTTTTATATTGTATTTTTTTTTAAATAAATAAATACTATATATATTATTTATGTATTTTATTACCGTATATACTCGAGTATAAGCCGACACGAATATAAGCCGAGGCACCTAATTTTACCACAAGAAACTGGGAAAAAGTATTGACTCCAGTATAAGCCTAGGGTGAGAAAAAAGTGGAAAAGAGGGTCAACAATGCCCATTTGGAGCCTCACTGTGCCCATTTGCAGCCTCACTGTGCCCATTTGCAGCCTCACTGTGCCCATTTGCAGCCTCACTGTGCCCATTTGCAGCCATAGTTCCCCCGAACTTCAAACTCTGTAGTTAAGGGTTCCTAGATGCCCCCCTAGCTGCAGCCAAAATTTGGGGTCTCTGGACCCAAAGGGTCCCGAAATGACATTGCTGGAGATGGACTCAGTTGACCGACTTTGGGGCCCCGTATCTCGGGGGCCACTTAGTGCTAGAACCCCCAAATTTGGTTTGCAAACCCAGTGGAACCCAGAACTACAAAATATCCAATGGTTCCTAGCACCAAGTGGCCCCTAGATACGGGGCCCCAAAGTCGGTTCAAAAAACGTCATTCTCTGCTGCAGAAAAGTGACTGACTCGAGTATAAGCCGAGGGGGGCCTTTTCAGCACAAATAAATGTGCTGAAAAACTCGGCTTATACTCGAGTATATACGGTATTTATTGATAAAATATTTACAAAACAAAATAAAAGTCAGTGATGTATTAATAAATAGAGAGCTGCATTAATGTGTCTTTAATATCTGCTCAGCTTTAAAGGAATTAAACAATCTGCATTAGATAACCCGGCCTGAGTTGGTTCCTCGTGCTGCGACCATCCTCCTCCTACTCCAGCAAACATTTATATCATATATTTATTATTTTATATTATATCTGTATTGTTTATTTTTATAATATATTTATTTTATAAATAAATATTATTTATAGGATTGTTTAGCATAAAAAAAAATGTAATCAAACAAAATATTTATTTTATTTATTATTTTATGTTATATCTATATTGCTTTTTTTATAGTATATGTATTTATTTTATAAATAAATATTATTTATATTATTATTTTTTAATCATATATTTAAAAAAAAAAACATTAGCTATATTATTTATTTTATTATTTATTGATAAATGTATTAATAAATAGAGAGCTGCATTAACATGTCTAAATATTATTTATAGGATTGTTTAGCATAAAAAAAAATGTAATCAAACAAAATATTTATTTTATTTATTATTTTATGTTATATCTATATTGTTTTTTTATAGTATATGTATTTATTTTATAAATAAATATTATTTATATTATTATTTTTTAATCATATATTTTTAAAAAAAAAAAAACATTAGCTATATTATTTATTTTATTATTTATTGATAAATGTATTAATAAATAGAGAGCTGCATTAACATGTCTAAATATTATTTATAGGATTTTTTATTTCTCATTATGTATTGATACAATATTTATAAAACAAAATAAAAAATTTGATGATGTATTTTTTTTTTTTTTATGAAATGTTAATATATTTGTTTCATAGTGCACAGAAAAAACTCAGTCGATGATGTTTTAATGTGTCTTTAATATCTGCCCAGAGTTCAGCTTTAAAGGAATTAAAATATCAGCGTTAGGTAACCCGGGCCTGAGTTGGTTCCTTGCATTGCGATTGTCCTCCCTCACTCCAGCATAAAAAAATGTGATCAAACAAAATATTTCTATTATATTTGACCGAATTAAATATTTATATTATTTATTATTTTATGTTATGTCTATATTATTTTTTTTATAGTATATGTATTTATTTTATAAATAAATATTATTTATATTATTATTTTTTAATCATATATTTTTTTCAAAAAAACATTAGCTATATTATTTATTTTATTATTTATTGATAAATGTATTAATAAATAGAGAGCTGCATTAACATGTCTAAATATTATTTATAGGATTTTTTTTATTTCTCATTATGTATTGATACAATATTTATAAAACAAAATAAAAAAGTTGATGATGAATTTTTTCTTTTTTTGAAATGTTAATATATTTGTTTCATAGTGCACAGAAAAAACTCAGTCGATGATGTTTTAATGTGTCTTTAATATCTGCCCAGAGGTCAGCTTTAAAGGAATTAAAATATCAGCGTTAGATAACCCGGGCCTGAGTTGGTTCCTTGCATTGCGATTGTCCTCCCTCACTCCTGCAGAAAAAAAAATTTGATCAGACGAAATATTTCTATTATATTTGATCGAATGAAATATTTATATTATTTATTATTTTATTTTATCAATAGTGTTTATTTTTTTATTATATTTATTTTATAAATAAATAAATATTATTATTTTATTATTTATTGATAAAATATTTATAAAACAAAATAAAAAAAAAATTAAATAAACAGAGAGCTGCATTAATGTGTCTTTTTTATCTGCCCCGGGTTCAGCTTTAAAAGACTTAAAACATCAGCGTTAGATTACTCGGGCCTGAGTCGGTTCCTCGTGTTGCGATCATCCTCCCTCTACTCCAGCATAAAAAAAATGTGATCAAATTAAAAATATGTATATTATATTTGATCAAATGAAATATTTATTTATATTTATATTATATTTATTTTATAAATAAATAAATATTATTTATTAATTTATTTTATTATTTATTGATAAAATATTTATTTAAAAAATGTTGATGATGTATTAATAAATAGAGAGCTGCAATTAATGTGTCTTTTATATCTGCCCCGGGTTCAGCCTCAGATACCCCGGGCCTGAGCCGGTTCGTCGCGTTTCGATCGTCCTCCCTCCACTCCGGCATTAAAAAAAATGTGATCAAATTAAAAATATGTATATTATATTTGATCAAATGGAATATTTATATTATCTATTTATTATTTTATTTTATATCTATATTGTTTATTTTTTTTATATTATATTTATTTTATAAATAAATAAATATTATTTATTAATTTATTTTATTATTTATTGATAAAATATTTATTTAAAAAATGTTGATGATGTATTAATAAATAGAGAGCTGCAATTAATGTGTCTTTTATATCTGCCCCGGGTTCAGCCTCAGATACCCCGGGCCTGAGCCGGTTCGTCGCGTTTCGATCGTCCTCCCTCCACTCCGGCATTAAAAAAAATGTGAGATCAAATTAAAAATATGTATATTATATTTGATCAAATGGAATATTTATATTATCTATTTATTATTTTATATCTATATTGTTTATTTTTTTTATATTATATTTATTTTATAAATAAATAAATATTATTTATTCATTTATTTTATTATTTATTGATAAAATATTTATTTAAAAAATGTTGATGATGTATTAATAAATAGAGAGCTGCAATTAATGTGTCTTTTATATCTGCCCCGGGTTCAGCCTCAGATACCCCGGGCCTGAGCCGGTTCGTCGCGTTTCGATCGTCCTCCCTCCACTCCGGCATTAAAAAAAATGTGATCAAATTAAAAATATGTATATTATATTTGATCAAATGGAATATTTATATTATCTATTTATTATTTTATATCTATATTGTTTATTTTTTTTATATTATATTTATTTTATAAATAAATAAATATTATTTATTCATTTATTTTATTATTTATTGATAAAATATTTATTTAAAAAATGTTGATGATGTATTAATAAATAGAGAGCTGCAATTAATGTGTCTTTTATATCTGCCCCAGGTTCAGCCTCAGATACCCCGGGCCTGAGCCGGTTCGTCGCGTTTCGATCGTCCTCCCTCCACTCCGGCATTAAAAGAAATGTGATCAAACGAAATGTGCAAAAAACACGGCAACAAAACTGCCCATCTGCCAAAACAGGTGCCGCGTTTTATGGCGGCCGCTTCGCAATCATCGCATTTCTTATCGTTATTAAAAAGCTTTTTAAAGGACGTCAAACAAACTGGAGATCGCAATTAATTATCCATCAGCGATTGAAGTCGGGCCGCATTCGCCGCGCACAAGAGATTCATTAACTGGCGATAAGTAACATTTATAATGTCAATTATATGCTCGCCGTTACCTAAAGTTCATCCGCGCATCCGCTTTTTAAATAACAAACCGTCTAATGGTTCCTAATGCCGCGGTGGCGGGGGCGGGGCGGGGGGGGCGAGGAAGGAGCTTTATTAAAGGGGCACTTCATTCCAACAGAACAAAAACTCTGCATCTCAAAGCCTTTCAGAGGAAGTTCATAGAATCCAAAAATTTGAAAATCCGAAAATAAGAACGAAAACCCGAAAATTCGAAAATCTGAATTAATAACTAACTAATAATAATTTAACTATTACTATTAAATTATAGGTTTTGGAATTTCCTTTCAAATTTGCCTGTTAGTGAATATAGCTAAAACAAATTTATCCGAAGTTACGAATGCCGCATCTAAATGGAATGTAACAAATTATTACTACTAAATAACAATAATAATAATAAAAACTTTTATATTAATATTATTATTTATATTTAATTAATTCCGTTTCAATTGGTTTAGATTTATTTCACAGAGAAAGGGGGTTCTACAAAGTGTTGACTCCGGGGGGCGCCATACAAATGCCCCCCCCCCCCCACACTTTTCACATATTTATTTGTATCATTTTCCTTCCACTTCACAATTATGTGACACTTTGTGTTGGTCTCTCACATCGTAACATACCCCTGTAAAACCGCAAAAATTATCATAATGAAATTAATAGTAATGATAAGAATAATAGTAATAATAATATTAATAGTAGTAATGATGATAATAATAAAAAATAAAATAATGAGAGTAATAATAATAATAATAATAACAACAATAAAAATAGTAACGAAAATAGAAATGATAATAATAAAAAATAATGAGAATAGCAGTAATAATAATAATAATAATAATAAACATAGTAATGATAATAAGAGTAATTATAATAGTAATCATAAAATTATTAATAATGATAAATAGCAATAATAATAATAATAACAAAAATAGTAATGATAATAATAAAAATAATAATGATAATAAAAATAATATAAATAGTAATGATGATAATAAAAATAAAAATGATAATAATAATAATAAAAACGTAATATTATTATTTATTATTAATTCATTCCGTTCCATTTGTTTAGATTTATTTCACAGAGAAAGGGGGTTCTACAAAGTGTTGACTCCGGGGGGCGCCATACAAATGCCCCCCCCCCCCCACACACTTTTCACATATTTATTTGTATCATTTTCCTTCCACTTCACAATTATGTGACACTTTGTGTTGGTCCGTCACATAAAATAAAATACATTTACGTTTTTGGTTGTAACAAAATGTGGGAAATTTCAAGGGGTATGAATACTTTTTCCAGGCATTATGTATACATGTCTAACCTACAACCACATACCGTATACACTCGAGTATATACGATACATTTAAAACTCCAGGACAAAACTAACCCTTTCCGACTTTCTTTTCCCCCAAAAGTCGGCACCATGAAGAGCGTCATCATCACATCGAAAGCCCTCCAAGGAAATCAGATCATCGAGACATCAGATGGAGTTGAGCAATGATGAGATCTCGAAAAGAGGAACATGTGAAAAAGATGTCAATCGCCCCCATCAATCACCCAATCACCACCGATCACAAGTCCCACGCCCCCATCGATCACCCGATCACCATCGATCACAAGTCCCACGCCCCCATCGATCACCCGATCACCATCGATCACAAGTCCCACGCCCCCATCGATCACCGATCACCACCGATCACAAGTCCCACGCCACCATCGATCACCCGATCACCATCGATCACAAGTCCCACGCCCCCATCGATCACCCGATCACCATCGATCACAAGTCCCACGCCACCATCGATCACCCGATCACCACCGATCACAAGTCCCACGCCCCCATCGATCACCCGATCACCACCGATCACAAGTCCCACGCCCCCATCGATCACCCGATCACCACCGATCACAAGTCCCACGCCCCCATCGATCACCCGATCACCACCGATCACAAGTCCCACGCCACCATCGATCACCCGATCACCATCGATCACAAGTACCACGCCCCCATCGATCACCCGATCACCCGATCACCATCGATCACAAGTCCCACGCCCCCATCGATCACCGATCACCATCGATCACAAGTCCCACGCCCCCATCGATCACCGATCACCACCGATCACAAGTCCCACGCCACCATCGATCACCCGATCACCACCGATCACCCGATCACCACCGATCACCCGATCACCATCGATCACAAGTCCCACGCCACCATCAATCACCCAATCACCACCGATCACAAGTCCCACGCCACCATCGATCACCCGATCACCACCGATCACAAGTCCCACGCCACCTGACCTCGGCCCGCACCTGACCTCGGCCCGCACCTGAGCTCAACCCGCACCTGACCTCGGCCCGCACCTGACCTCGGCCCGCACCTGACCTCGGCCCGCACCGGACCTCGGCCCGCACCTGACTTCGGCCCGCACCTGACTTCGGCCCGCACCTGACTTCGGCCCGCACCTGACCTCGGCCCGCACCTGACCTCGGCCCGCACCTGACCTCGGCCCGCACCTGAGCTCACCCCGCACCTGACCTCGGCCCGCACCTGACCTCGGCCCGCACCTGACCTCGGCCCGCACCTGACCTCGGCCCGCACCTGACTTCGGCCCGCACCTGACCTCGGCCCGCACCTGACCTCGGCCCGCACCTGACTTCGGCCTGCACCTGACCTCTGCCTGCACCTGACCTCGGCCTGCACCTGACCTCGGCTTGCACCTGACCTCTGCCTGCACCTGACCTCGGCCTGCACCTGACCTCGGCCTGCACCTGACCTCGGCCTGCACCTGACCTCTGCCTGCACCTGACCTCGGCCTGCACCTGACCTCGGCCTGCACCTGACTTCGGCCTGCACCTGACCTCGGCCTGCACCTGACCTCAGCCTGCACCTGACCTCAACCTGTTTTGACTTCGCTTCTGCCTGCTCCTCTGTACTTCGCTGCCCACCCGTTGCTGAACCTGGCCTGTACCCATACTTGCCTGTAGTGCTCCTGCTCAGCACCTGTTGCATGTGTTCCTGTCTACCAACCTGCTGTCTGAAGACCACCTACCTTCCAGCATCAGGATCCTTATTACCAGGCACTCATACCACTCCGTACTCCCGTGCCACATGTCCTCTCTACCAGGGGCTGCGAGTCAGACACGTAAGGGAAACCACCCTCTGCCCAAGCGGACTCATAGACGTAGAAGTCTGATAACCCCCTATAGTGCCCCATTACTGTCCCCAGCTTCACCCACCCCCTACTACTGTCCTCAGCTCCCCCCTGCCCCCCCCCATAGTGCCCCATTACTGTCCTCAGCTCCTCTGCCCCCCATAGTGCCCCATTACTGTCCTCAGCTTCACCCACCCCCTACTACTGTCCTCAGCTCCCTCCTGCCCCCCATAGTGCCCCATTACTGTCCTCAGCTCCTCTGCCCCCCATAGTGCCCCATTACTGTCCTCAGCTCCCCCGCCCCCCCCCCCCAAAGTGCCCCATTACTGCCCTTTAGCTCCTCTGCCCCCCATAGTGCCCCATTACTGTCCTCAGCTCCCCACCCCCCCAAGTGCCCCATTACTGTCCCCAGCTCCCCTGTCCCCCCCCCAAGTGTCCCATTACTGTCCTCAGCTCTCCTGCCCCCCCCAAGTGCCCCATTACTGTCCTCAGCTCCTCCGCCCCCATAGTGCCCCATTACTGTCCTCAGCTCTGCCCCACCCCCATTACGGTCCTCAGCTCTCCTCTGCCCCCCACTACTGTCCTCAGCTCCCCCCTGCCCCCCCCCATAGTGCCCCAATACTGTCCTCAGCTCGCCTCAGCCCCCTACTACTGTCCTCAGCTTCCCCCCCCCCCCAAAGTGCCCCATTACTGTCCTCAGCTCCCCCGCCCCCCATAGTGCCCTATTACTGTCCTCAGCTCCTCCGCCCCCCCCCGTCCTCCCCCCCGCCCCCCCCACGTGCCCCATTACTGTCCTCAGCTCCGCCCCACCCCCATTACGGTCCTTGGCTCTCCTCTGCCCCCCACTACTGTCCTCAGCTCTTCCCTGCCCCCCCACAGTGCCCCATTACTGTCCTCAGCTCCCCCCCCCCCCACACACACACATTGCCCCCTCATCACTCCTCCTCCTGTCTTACCTTACATAGACAGCCTGGAGGGTCTGGACAGAGGGTGGACGCTGCATGCTGGTGAATGGTTGCTAGGACCGCCCTCCATCCACACAACCAATCACAAACTGTTAAGTTGGGCAGCCCCACCCTCTATCCTCAGCTCTTCCTCCACCCAACATGACAGTGACTTGGGTGTCACCGGGGTATGGTCTGCACCCCTTGCACCCCCTGTACCCCCCTGAACCACCATAGAACCCCCTGTACCCCCATAGGACCCCCTGCACCCCCTGTACCCCCATAGGACCCCCCTGTACCCCTATATCATCCCCTGTACCCCCATAGCAACGACACTGCATAGGAACGTGTTTCAAAGGACAACCTTTGGGCTCTGAAGAATAGGGATTGCCCCTCGAAACACATAAGAGTCTTATCAGACACTGAAGGGGTGTCCCTGTGTCATTGATCTGGAGTCGGTTGGTCTTGGTTCTTTGATATGAGGGGTATTATGGTAATTGACTAGGCTGGGGCGCCCCCTATTTGTTGTTTTGTAGCTCTGCATGTAAAGGGAGACCTGTAAGCCCCGGAGGGCTGCAAGGCCTGAGAGCGCTGAACCGATTACTAGAAGAGGGGAGAGCTGTGAGATGTATAACGTCAGAGGCAGAGATTGCAGGGAATGGGCCTAACACTATATATATATATACAATGATTTCAGAGATACCGCTGAGAAGAACAGCTAGCTCTAGTCACAGCCAAAAGTTTGGAATGCAATGACGTTTTTTGTCCATTTTTCTGACTCTTATAAATCTTCTTTTATTAAAGTGATTCGGTTTAATGTTCTGTGCGCTGTTTCTGCAATGCAGTAATGGACCAATCCAATCACTGGATGAGTGCGATCCAATCCAATCACTGGATGAGTGCGGCCCAATCCAATCACTGGATGAGTGCGGTCCAATCCAATCACTGGATGAGTGCGGCCCAATTCAATCACTGGATGAGTGCGGACCAATCCAATCACTGGATGAGTGCGGTCCAATCCAATCACTGGATGAGTGCGGCCCAATCCAATCCAATCATTATGGGGGTCATGGAGATGGCAGTACAGAAGGGCTGGTTGTACTGCTTTGTCAGCGGCCCTGCCCATCAGTGCCACCTATCAGTGCCCATCAGTGCCACCTATCAGTGCCCATCAGTGCAGCCTCATCAGTGCCACCTATCAGTGCCCATAAGTGCCAACTATCAGTGCCCATCAGTGCAGCCTCATCAGTGCCCATCAGTGCCCATCAGTGCAGCCTATCAGTGCCCATCAGAGCAGCCTCATCAGTGCCACCTATCAGTACCCATCAGTGCAGCCTATCAGTGCCCATTAGTGCAGCCTCATCCGTGCCACCAATCAGTGCCCATCCGTGCACTCTCATCAGTGCCACCTATCAGTGCCTATCAGTGCCACCTATCAGTGCCCATCAGTGCAGCCTCATCCATGCCATCTATCAGTGCCCATCCGTGCCACCATTTCTGTGCTCATTATTGCTACCTGAACAGTGACCATCAGTGTCGCCTCATCAGTGCCACATCAGTTAAGGAGAAAAAATAATTATATGCTTTTTTTTCTGCCTTTTTTCATTTGTTTAGCAAAAAAATACCCCCCCCCCCCCCAGTAGTGATTAAATACCACAAAATTTATGTGAAAAAAATGATAAAAATCTCCTTTGTGTACAGTGTTGTATGACTGTGTAATTGTCATTCAAAGTGTGACAGTGCTGAAAGCTGAGAATTAGTCTGTGCAGGAAGGGGGGAGGGGGGGGGGGTGCCCGGAAGGGACGTGGTAAATTAGATCCCCCCCTCCACATTGGGTGCTGCCCCCTAATGCTATACTTACCTTCAGCCTCAAGGGGTCGCCTGCAGTATGGCTGTCCCATAGGAATGAAGGGGATGGTACGGGGGAGGGGCAATACATATACATAAAATACCTGATTTAACCACTTGCTTACTGGGCACTTAAACCCCCCTCCTGCCCAGACCAATTTTCAGCTTTCGGTGCTCTCACACTTTGAATGACAATTACTCCGTCATGTAACACTGAACCCAAATTTTGTCCTTTTTTCCCCACAAACAGAGCTTTCTTTTGGTGGTATTTGATCACCTCTGGGTTTTTTATTTTTTGCGCTATAAATGAAAAAACACATTTTTCTTTGTTTCTGTGATAAAATGTAGCAAATTATACATTTTTCTTCATAAATTTTGGCCACAATTTATACTGCCACATATCTTTGGTACAAATAACCCAAATTAGTGGATATTATTTGGTCTTTGTGAAAGTTACAGACTCTACAAGCTGTGGTGCGAATCATAAAACATTGATCACATCTGATGTACTGGTGACCGATCTCATTTCTTGTGACCCGAACAAGCCAGGAAAGTACAAATACCCCCCAAATGACCCCTTTTTGGAAAGTAGACATTCCAGGGTATTTAGTAAGAGGTGTGGGGAGGTTTTTGATGTTGTCATTTTTTCCCACAATTCTTTTCAAAATTAAGAATTTTTTTTCCACAAAATTGTCATTGTAATAGGTTATTTCTCTCACATGGCATGTGTATACCACAAATGACACCCCAAAATAAATTCTGCCACTCCTCCTGAGTATTACGATACCACATATGTGGGACTTTTACACAGCCTGGCCACTTAGAGAGGCCCAAAAGGCAGGGAGCGCCATCACGTGTTCTAGGAGCATAAATTACACATCTAACTTGTTGACTACCTATTACACTTTTATAGGCCCTGGAGAACCAGGACAATGACACGTGACACTGACGTGGCACTGATGACACATGACACTGACGTGGCACTGATGACACGTGACACTGATGTGGCACTGATGACAGATGGCACTAATATGTGGCACTGATGACACGTGGCACTGATGACAGATGGCACTTATATGTGGCACTAATACGTGGCACTGATGACAGATGGCACTAGTACGTGGCACTGGTGACACTGATGACAGATGGCACTGATACGTGGCACTGATGACACGTGACACTGATAACATATGGCACATGACACTGACAGGTGGCACCGATGATAGATGGCACTAATATGTGGCACTGATGACACGTGACACTGACTTAGCACTGATGACAGATGACACTGACATGGCACTGATGACACGTGACACTGATGTGGCACTGATGACAGATGGCACTGATAACAGATGACACCAATATGTGGCACTGATGACACGTGGCACACATGACAGATGGCACCTATACGTAGCACTGATGACACGTGGCAAAAAAAACAAAACATCAAATGCAGCCACTGTAACCATAAATTGCCACCAGTGTGCCCCATCAAATGCTGCCAGTGCCCCCCCCCCCCGGCCCGGCACTTACCTGTCTCGGGTCAGCGCATTTCTCCACGCTCCCTCCGAGTCCTCGATGTCTTCTCCCGTCCTCTTCTGTTATGATCGGACGCCCGATAGGCATCCAATCACAGCGCCTGACGCTTCAGCCAGTCATGTGACAGGTAACCAGACCCGGTGCACCTGATTGGCTGAGAGGCGGGTCAGTGTTAGGGAAGCGGTTTATTTGATTCCCTAACACAGCACTACATAAGCAGCAAACGCACAGCAGTGCGCCCACTGTTTACCAATCTGGAAGCCTATGAGAGCCCACGGCTCTAATTAGGCACTTCTGAAAACACCCCCGCCACTGTAATTCAGATGCCCGGTGCCCAACAAGGGGCCGGACACCTGAATAGAGGGCGGTAGCGGCAAAAGTAGATAGATTCATGCAATGCATGAATCTATCTATTGAAGATTGACGGGTGCAGGAGAGAGGGGGGGGCGCTCCAGCGCCCTCTATGGACGCACCGCCACTGATGAGGTGGGGGTTACATATCCTATTGTTAGATTTTTTGTAATTGCCATAGGAATGAGTGGCACCATTTCCAGGGGCCCCGCAGGGGAGATCTCGGGATCGGGGCTGATGGTGGGTATAATGGTGGCCATACATAGAAGGATTTTATAGATGATCGAATTGTTAATCAATTTACTGTCCAGGAGAAAAAATCTGATCGCAAGATGGAAAAGATCATCCAACACGGCATACACTTACCAATCTTATCGATCTATTGACTTTGCCGTGGTTGGATTACGGCGTCAGTGCGGGAACCAGCCGGGTAGAAGAGAAGGCGGCGCGCAGCGTTTGATGGCATTGCCCAAATTTACAGCAATGGGGAAAAAAACGGTGAGATTCAGAAGACGATCGCTGCCAGAACCCGGTTATTACAGATGATTGACGGTCTACCAGGTAAAACGATCGGCTTCTATTTTATGAACTGTCAGCGAGCGACAGGAAACATCGCTTGTTCCCCTCGGGGACGCTCACTGCCTGCTGGGTACAAGGCGATCGGAGGCAAGGACGGCGTTCACCGTTAGCAAAATAATTACCGTTCATTTCATAGGAAGAACCGAACCGGACCCAACTTTAACCACTTGCTTACTGGGCACTTATACCCCCTCCTGCCCAGGCCAATTTTCATCTTTCAGCACTGTTGCACTTTGAATGACAATTACGCGGTCATACAACACTGACTGGACCCAAATGAAATTGTTATCATTTTTTCCCACAAATAGAGCTTCATTTTGGTGGTATTTAATCACAGCCGGGTTTTTATTTTTTGCTAAACAAACAAAAAAAGATACAAAATTTTGAAAAAAAAAAAAAATCATCTTTAATAGTTTGTTATAAAATTTTGCAAACAGGTCATTTTTCTCCTTCATTGATGTGCGCTGATGAGGCGGCACAGGTGGGCACTGATAGGCTGCACTGATGGGCACAGATAAGATTGCACTGATGGGTGGCACTGATAGGTACCACTGATAGATGGCACTGATGGGCACTGATAGGTGGCACTGATGGGCACTGACAGGTGGCACTGATAGATGGCACTGATAGATGGCACTGATGGGCAGCACTGATGGGCACTGGTAGGTGACACTGATAGATGGCACTGCTGGGCACTGATAGGTGGCACTGATGGGTGGCACTGATGGGCACTGATAGGTACCACTGATAGATGGCACTGATGGGCACTGATAGGTGGCACTGATGGGCGGCCCTGATGGGCCCTGGTAGGTGACACTGATGGGCACTGATATGTGGCACTGAGGTGCAGCACTGTTGTTGAGGCAGATTGTGGGCACTGATAGGTGGCACTATGGGCACTGATCGGTGGCACTGTGGGCACTGATATGCGGCACTGTTGCCTATTCTTAGGTGGCACTGGCAGGGGGCAAAGGTGGGCACTGATGAGCTGGCGCCAGCTCGTCGAGATCGGGACTGATGTCCCTCTCGCGGCCGCCGGTGATCGCCTTATTTTTTCTCCTCGCGCTGATAGCCGATTACCGGCTCTGTTGTCATCACATGATCGGCTGTCATTGGCTGACAGCTGATCACGTGGTAAGGGGTCGGGATCGACCCCCTACTTCGATCTGTGATCCAGCGAGTCTCACAGACTCACTGATCACAGAGCGCTCCCTTCAGGGGGCGCGCAGGCTGCTCGTGCACGGGACTACGTCAATAGCCGTAGTCCTGGCAATGCAGGTCGGTGCTGTACCCGTCATTCGGCTATAGCGCGGATCTCTAGGGGTTAAACAAATGGCATGCAGCCACAGCTGGAGTAGAAAAGCCTATGTCCTGCCAGCATGCTGCGGAGAAGGACCCATGTGGAAGCAGCGGCCTTTCTGCAGAGCTCTGGCTCAGGGGAGAATGTTGGATCTCTGCAGACAGACCACTGCTTCCATCCAAAGAAGGTATGCTGAGCTTTGAAGGCCGGGAAAAATCTCAAGGTGACCCGTCAAGAACTTTCAAGTCAACAAGAATAGAATTTGCAACATTATAATATACAGAAGACGTTATCACTTTAAGAGAAGCTCCGCCTTTTATCACATACAAAAATATCCTTGAGAATGATTCTGATTGGACGGAGATGAAGTTATTATTATTCAGGATTTATATAATGCCAACAGTTTGCGCAGCGCTTGACAATATATAGTGTAATCCCACCATCCCGGCTCTGTACACCCGCTGTGCCCATTATGAGGGGTTCCCACCATCCCTGTGCTGAGTTCCCGGGTCTGTACACCCGCTGTGCCCATTATGAGGGGTTCCCACCATCCCTGTGCTGAGTTCCCGGTTCTGTACACCCGCTATGCCCATTATGAGGGGTTCCCACCATCCCTGTGCTGAGTTCCCGGGTCTGTACACCCGCTGTGCCCATTATGAGGGGTTCCCACCATCCCTGTGCTGAGTTCCCGGTTCTGTACACCCGCTGTGCCCATTATGAGGGGTTCCCACCATCCCTGTGCTGAGTTCCCGGGTCTGTACACCCGCTGTGCCCATTATGAGGGGTTCCCACCATCCCTGTGCTGAGTTCCCGGGTCTGTACACCCGCTGTGCCCATTATGAGGGGTTCCCACCATCCCTGTGCTGAGTTCCCGGGTCTGTACACCCGCTGTGCCCATTATGAGGGGTTCTCACCATCCCTGTGCTGAGTTCCCGGGTCTGTACACCCGCTGTGCCCATTATGAGGGGTTCCCACCATCCCTGTGCTGAGTTCCCGGGTCTGTGCACCCGCTGTGCCCATTATGAGGGGTTCCCACCATCCCTGTGCTGAGTTCCTGGGTCTGTACACCCGCTGTGCCCATTATGAGGGGTTCCCACCATCCCTGTGCTGAGTTCCCGGGTCTGTACACCCGCTGTGCCCATTATGAGGGGTTCCCACCATCCCTGTGCTGTTTGTGCCCCGGCTTTGACAATGTCGGGTGGAGAAGGAGACGTAAAGCGGGGGTTCTTCATCGGTCAGGTCAGCCGTTGTTGTATTTTCTGTAGGTCGGTCCTCATACAGTTAAATGATATTTTGGTTCTGTTTCTGAATGAAGCGGAGGGGAGCACCGCGCGATGACGTCACTGATGTACAAACCACACAATGGAGCCGCTTCTTTCGGTGACTAAAACAGGCAGGGAAATTATAGGGAGCGCGGAGTGCGAGGATTGTCGCAGCATTCGGAATATTAAATATTTAATTGCATGCTGCAGATTCATCAAAAAAGGAAAAAAAAAATGTCAACATCAGAAGATGAGAAGAGAAGACGAGGGGCTGATTCATCACTCGCTGAGCTATTTCCGACACCACAATGAATCAGCCCCATCGATCGATTCCCCCAACGTGGAGTGACACCGCGTCATGTGACACATTATATGATGAATTCTCAACACTTTCTGATTGGTCTACCACCTTAATAAAGAGAACCTGTCATGTGACTCCACTCCGGGGATATTCCATGCAACAAATTCCACAGCTTCTTCCACTGGAAGAATCATCTTCATCGCCGACCACCAACAATCACCGGACACTTTATTAGGTCCCCCATGCTAGTAGTGGGTTGGAGCCCCTTTATTAGGCCCCCCTTGCTAGTAGCGGGTTGTACCCCCTTTATTAGGTCCCCCTTGCTAGTAGCGGGTTGGACCCCCTTTATTAGGTCCCCCTTGCTAGTAGCGGGTTGGACCCCCTTTATTAGGTCCTCTTTGCTAGTAGCGGGTTGGACCCCCTTTATTAGGTCCTCTTTGCTAGTAGCGGGTTGGACCCCCTTGCTAGTAGCGGGTTGGACCCCCTTTATTAGGTCCCCCTTGCTAGTAGCGGGTTGACCCCCCTTGCTAGTAGCGGGTTGGACCCCCTTTATTAGGTCCTCCTTGCTAGTAGCGGGTTGGACCCCCTTGCTAGTAGTGGGTTGGACCCCCTTGCTAGTAGCGGGTTGGACCCCCTTGCTAGTAGCGGGTTGGACCCCCTTTGGAACTGGTGATAGCCCATCCCCCACACCATTGAATGTCACGAATAATGACCGTATTTTGCCTAATATGTTCTCTTCCTATGATCGCAGCTCCATCTAGTGGCCATAATGCATTTTTTTCCTAAAACACCTAAATCAGGACAATGCCACGTTATGGCCTCTAGATGGAGCCGACGATCTAAGGGGGAAAAAAAACACATTAGGCAAAATAAGGGGATTATTCAGGACAGCTGAGCTGTGAGACATTCAAGCAGCATTTTTTTTATATAGACCCCGAAGTGTTCTGACTTATTTCTATTGGAACCAGCATTAAACTTTTTCAGCAATTTTTGCTACAGCAGCTCTTCTATTGGATGGGAAAACACCGGCCGTCCTTCTCCCCCCACCTAAATCAATCACCCCGTTGCTGGATCACCGGTTTTCCATCCTTGGATCCTGACGGGGAACATCCCACAACAGCTGACGTTTTGGAGTCGTCTAGACCAGGGGTCTCCAAACTTTGTACACAAAGTACCACTTTACTGTGCAGCATATTATAGGGGGGCTGAACTGGGGGCCACTGGGAGAAGAAAGTGGGGAGTAAACAAACCCCCGAGGGCTGGATGGAGACCACTGATCGAAACACTGTGATCTGGTCCTTGTCACTCAGATCCTTAGGCCCCTTTCAAACTGGGGCGGGAGCGGCGGTATATTTAGCGCTGCTTTACCGTCGTTTTAGCGGCGGTTTCCAGCCGATATCGGGGCAGGTTTTAACCCTCCGCTAACGGACGAAAAAGGGTTAATACCACCAGGAAAGCGCCGCTGCAAAGATGCTGCTAGCAGGACTTTTTTGACCTTCCAGCAAGCGCACCGCTCCTGGAGTGAAAGGGGCCGGATTTTTTCAGGCGCTATACAGGCGCTATTTTAGCGCCTGAAAAACGCCCCAGTGTGAAAGAGGCCTTATGCTTGCCCATTTTTTATGCTTTTAACACATCCACTTCAGGGACAACATGTTCTCTTGCTGCCTAAGATATCCCATCCACTTTTAGGTGCCATTGTAACGAGATAATGAATGTCAGTGGTCCTTATGTTATGGAAGATCGGTGTATAATGGCGATCGTAATGCCGCACTCTACATGGCGTTGGGTTCCAGCCAAACAAGTAAATGTTTGAATATTTGTCTGAACACAAATAGAGCCGAAGATTCGGCCCCAACTTCAGTCTTATGTCCCGTACACACGGTCGGAAATTCCGACCACAAAATCCGTCTGATTTTTTTCCGACACTGGTGTTGCATACACACGGTCGGACAAAGTTGTCGGAAAATCCGATCATTCTGACCGTGGTGACGTTTGTTGCGTACGACGGGACTACGTAGAGGCTGGTAGCCAATAGCTTTGGTCTTGTAATGTGATCTGAGCATGCGTAGCACTTTGTCCGTCGGAATTCGCTACACACGATCGGAAAAAGTCTGATAGGACTTTGTTGTCGGAAAATTTGAGAGCAGGAGATAAAACTTTGTCCGTCGGAAAATCCGACGGAAAAAGTCCGATGGAGCCCACACACACGGTCGGAATTTCCGACAACATTATCCGATAGGACATTTTCCGTCGGAAAATCCGACCGTGTGTACGGGGCTTTACGGGACCCACAAGTCTCGGGAAGCCCTTCCTGGCCTGACACACAAAGTATACAACGAATCTTATAACCGTTTCATTACCAGATAAGCCGGATTGGCGCGCGTTTCCTCCTGATGAACGATGGGCTGGAAGAACATTTAATTTTGGGCAATTATCTGAATTCACTGTACTGTGCGGGATGATTAAGCCCCTGTCTGGACTTTAGCCTGGAGCTTTGACATATCAAGAAATTAATTAATCCGCTCCTTTCTATAAAATGGCGGGCGGATCGCGCACACCCGGGGACGGCTGAGGACAAGGTTGGCTTTATTTCCGCCATGATAAATAGTATTTCAAAAACAGAATTTTTCTTCCCAAAAATCAGATTTGGAGATAAAGGAAAATAAATTCAAAGATAAAGATTATTGTGCATTTTACAGAAACAAAATAACAATTGAATCGTTGGATACAAATTGCGAAAACCTTCAGCCGCTCTGAGTGTCGAGATGAATTGCTTATCCCAGCCGCCGAAACAAAGTATCCCATGTGCAGCTCAACGTACATCCAATATTAGGGAGTGGCCTCAGCCTTAGCTCCTCCTGATTCATTTCTTCCCGCCCCATATTCCCCCTGTATGACTTATGCCGCGTACAAGCGATCGGACATTCCGACAACAAAACCATCGGATGTTGGCTCCAACTTGTCTCGCATACACACCGTCACACAAATGTCAAGTACGCGGTGACGTACAAGACGCACGACGAGCTGAGAAAAATTAAGTTCAATAGCCAGTGCGGCTCTTCTGCATGATTCTGAGCATGCGTGGAACTTTGTGCGTCGGAATTGTGTACACACGATCGGAATTTCCGACAACAAGTTTTGCTGTCGGAAAATTTGAGAACCAGCTTTCAAACATTTGTTGTCAGAAATTCCGACAGCAAATGTCCGATGGAGCCTACAGGATCAGAAATTTCCCACAACAAGCTCACATCGAACATTTTTTGTCGGAAATTCAGACCGCGTGTACGCGGTATTAGTCCCAGGGTCGGGGGAAAACTAGTCAGGGGGCATGGCTTCAGGAGGAGCTGGGCCGCTCTTCACTATTTAATATACATTGAGCTGTCGGTGTGTGGCGCCTCCACATTGGATACTTTGGTTACAATTTGTTCTATATTTTCAATGTATCAAATGGAGAATACATTCATATTTCTAAATTCACAACAGAAAGACAAAAGGGGAAACATTTTTAACATGGGACAAATGATCCCCAATTGCAACGCTAAAGATGAAATGAGTTGAAGTAGTACACTAAAGATGAGTGACATCACCAAGACGCTTCATATTCACGAGAACACAGCCTATCCAATCACTAGAGACCAGTGACATCACAGAGACGCTTTATATTCACGAGAACACAGCCTATCCAATCACTAGAGACCAGTGACATCACGAGACCCTTCATATTCATGAGAACACAGCCTATCCAATCACTAGAGACCAGTGACATCACAGAGACCCTTCATATTCATGAGAACACAGCCTATCCAATCACTAGAGACCAGTGACATCACCGAGACCCTTCATATTCATGAGAACACAGCCTATCCAATCACTAGAGACCAGTGACATCACCGAGACCCTTCATATTCATGAGAACACAGCCTATCCAATCACTAGAGACCAGTGACATCACCGAGACCCTTCATATTCATGAGAACACAGCCTATCCAATCACTAGAGACCAGTGACATCACCGAGACCCTTCATATTCATGAGAACACAGCCTATCCAATCACTAGAGACCAGTGACATCACCGAGACCCTTCATATTCATGAGAACACAGCCTATCCAATCACTAGAGACCAGTGACATCACAGAGACCCTTCATAGTCATGAGATCACAGCCTATCCATCACTAGAGACCAGTGACATCACGAGACCCTTCATATTCATGAGAACACAGCCTATCCAATCACTAGAGACCAGTGACATCACAGAGATCCTTCATATTCATGAGAACACAGCCTATCCAATCACTAGAGACCAGTGACATCACCGAGACCCTTCATATTCATGAGAACACAGCCTATCCAATCACTAGAGACCAGTGACATCACCAAGACCCTTCATATTCATGAGAACACAGCCTATCCAATCACTAGAGACCAGTGACATCACCAAGACCTTTCATATTCATGAGAACACAGCCTATCCAATCACTAGAGACCAGTGACATCACCAAGACCCTTCATATTCATGAGAACACAGCCTATCAATTACTAGAGACCAGTGACATCACCAAGACCTTTCATATTCATGAGAACACAGCCTATCCAATCACTAGAGACCAGTGACATCACCGAGACCCTTCATATTCATGAGAACACAGCCTATCCAATCACTAGAGACCAGTGACATCACTGAGACCCTTCATATTCTTGAGAACAAAGCCTATCCAATCAATAGAGACCAGTGACATCACCACACGGACCAGTGACCCTTCATATTCATGAGAACACAGCCTATCCAATCACTAGAGACATCACCAGACCCTTCATATTCATGAGAACACAGCCTATCAATCACTAGAGACCAGTGACATCACCGAGACCCTTCATATTCATGAGAACACAGCCTATCCCATCACTAGAGACCAGTGACCTCACCGAGACCCTTCATCTTCATGAGAACACAGCCTATCCAATCACTAGAGACCAGTGACATCACCGAGATCCTTCATATTCATGAGAACACAGCCTATCAAATCACTAGAGACCAGTGACATCACGAGACCCTTCATATTCATGAGAACACAGCCTATCCAATCACTAGAGACCAGTGACATCACGAGACCCTTCATATTCATGAGAACACAGCCTATCCAATCACTAGAGACCAGTGACATCAGAGACCCTTCATATTCATGAGAACACAGCCTATCCAATCACTAGAGACCAGTGACATCACAGAGAACCTTCATATTCATGAGAACACAGCCTATCCAATCACTAGAGACCAGTGACATCACAGAGACCCTTCATAGTCATGAGAACACAGCCTATCCAATCACTAGAGACCAGTGACATCACCGAGACCCTTCATATTCATGAGAACACAGCCTATCCAATCACTAGAGACCAGTGACATCACCGAGACCCTTCATATTCATGAGAACACAGCCTATCCAATCACTAGAGACCAGTGACATCACCGAGACCCTTCATATTCATAAGAACACAGCCTATCCAATCACTAGAGACCAGTGACATCACAGAGACTCTTCCTATTCCTGAAGATCTCGCACTCTCATATAATTGATCAGTTTGGTGGGAGTGGTAAGTATTCTATCGCTTTCAGTCTCACTTGAAATTCTCTTCACATCTGAAACTTGAATATATTTTGCCATTCATCCATTTGTATGTCTTGAAGTCATGGAGATGTCAGTTAAATTCGGTTTTACATCTGAAAGGTCTTCCTCTATCAGCCATAATAAGGTGGATTTCCTCACATTCAGGGTGTCTTTTAGCAATCTTCACTCTGGAAATTGAAAACGGTCTTTAGTAGAGAATTTCGCAGATGCCACAGGCCAGTTCTCCTTCCTCCTCTGATGGAAGTCGTATTGATGGATTTTTTAAGGTTCATTAAACTTGACAATGAGGAGCTCAGTGTTAGAGAATGAGACGGAGAGAAGGTAGTGGGGGGAGGGGCCACTGTACAGGACAGGATAGTGCCTGGGATGTACTGGAAGAATGGGGTACGGGGCCTGGCATATACTGGTAGGATGGGGTGACTAGAGATAAAAAAAGTTACTTATTATATTGAAGTCCTCCCTTCCTTCCCTTCCTTCCCTCCTTCCTCCCTCCCTTCCTTCCCTCCTTTCTTCCCCTTCCCTTCCTTCCTCCCTCCCTTCCTTCCTTCCCTCCTTTCTTCCCCTTCCCTTCCTTCCTTCCCTCCTCCCTCCCTTCCCCTTCTCCTTCCTTCCTCCCTCCTCTTCCCTCCCTCCCTTCCTTCCTCCTTTCTTCTCCCTTCCCCCTCCCTTCCTTCCTTCCTTCCTCCCTTCCCTTCCCTTCCTTCCCTCCTTTCTTCCGTCCTTCTTCCTTCCTTCTTCCTTTTCCTTCCTTCCTCTTCTTCCCTTCCTTCCTTCCTTCCTTCCTTCCTTCCTTTCTTCCCCTTCCCTTCCTTCCTTCCTTCATCCCTCCCTTCCTTCCCTCCTCCCTTCCTTCCTTCCTCCCTCCCCCTTCCCTTCCTTCCTTCCTCCCTCCCTTCCTTCCTTCCCTCCTTTCTTCCCCTTCCCTTCCTTCCTTCCTTCCTCCCTCCCTTCCTTCCCTCCTTTCTTCCCCTTCCCTTCCTTCCTTTCCCCTCGCTTCCTTTCTTCCTTTCTTTCCTTCCTTCCTCCCTCCCTCCCTTCCTTCCTTTCTTCCCCTTCCCGTCCTTCCTTCCTTCCTACCTCCTTCCTCCCTCCCTTCCTTCCCTCCTTTCTTCCCCTTCCCTTCCTTCCTTTCTTCCTCCCTCCCTTCCCTCCTTTCTTCCCCTTCCCTTCCTTCCCCCTCCCTTCCTTCCTTCCCTTTCCTTCCTTCCTTCCTTTCTTTCCTTCCTTCCTCCCTCCCTTCCTTCCTCCTTCCTCCTCCCTCCCCCCCCCTCCCCTCCTTCCCTCCTTTCTTCCCCTTCCCTTCCTTCCTGCCTCCCTTCCTTCCTTCCTCCCTCCCTTCCTTCCTTTCTTCCCGTTCCTCCCTCCCTCCCTTCCTTCCCTCATTTCTTCCCCTTCCCTTCCTTCCTTCCTCCCTCCCTCCCTTCCTTCCCCTTCTTCCTTCCTTCCTTCCTTCCTTCCTTCCTTCCTTCCTTCCTTCCTTCCTTCCTTCCTCCCTCCCTTCCCTCCTTTCCTCCCCTTCCCTTCCTCCCTCCCTCCCTTCCTCCCTCCTTCCTTCCTCCTCCCTCCTCCCTCCCTTCCTTCCCTCCTTTCTTCCCCTTCCTTCCCCTTCCTTCCTTCCTTCCTCCCTCCCTTCATTCCCTCCCTTCCTTCCTTCCTTCCTTTCCTCTCCTTCCTTCCCCTTCCCTTCCTCTCCCCCTCCCTCCCTTCCTTCCCTCCCTTTCTTCCCCTTCCCCTTCCTTCCTTCCTTCCTCCCTCCTTCCTTCCTTCCTTCCTTCCTTCCTTCCTTCCCTCCCTCCCTTCCCTCCTTTCCTCCCCTTCCCTTCCCCCTCCCTCCCCCCTCCCTTCCTCCCTCCTTCCCTTCCTCCCTCCCTCCCTCCCTTCCTTCCCTCCTTTCTTCCCCTTCCTTCCTTCCCTTCCTTCCTTCCTCCTTCCTTCCTTCCTCCCTCCCTTCCTTCCCTCCTCCCTCCTCTCCCCTCCCTTCCTTCCTTCCTCCCTCCCTTCCTTCTCTCCTTCCTTCCCTTCCTTCCTTCCTTCCTTCCTTCCTTCCTTCCTTCCTTCCTTCCTTCCTTCCTCCCTTTCCTTCCTTCCTTCCTTCCTCCCTTCCTTCTCCTTCCTTCCTTCCTTCCTCTTCCCCTTCCCTTCCCCTTCCTTCCTCACTCCCTTCCTCCCTCCTTCCTTCCTCCCTCCCTTCCTCCCTCCTTCCTTCCCTCCTTCCTTCCCTTCCTTCCTTCCTTCCTTCTTCCCCCTCCCTCCCTTCCTTCCTTCCTTTCCCCTCCCTTCCTTCCTTCCTTTCCTTTCCTTCCTTCCTCCCTCCTTCCTTCCTTTCTTCCCCTTCCTGTCCTTCCTTCCTTCCTCCTCCCTCCCTTCCTTCCCCTCCTCTTCCTTCCTTCCTTCCCTTCCTTCCTCCCTCCTCCCTCCCTTCCTTCCCTACTCCCTTCCTTCCTTCCCTCCTTCCCTTCCTTCCTTCCTTCCTTCCTTCTTCCTCCCTCCTTCCTTCCTCCCCCTTCCTTCCTTCCTCCTTCCTTCCCTCCTTTCTTCCCCTTCCTTCCTTCCTTCCTTCCTTCCCTCCCTTCCTTCCCTCCTTTCTTCCCCTTCCCTTCCTTCCTTCATCCCTCCCTTCCTTCTCTCATTCCTTCCTTCCTTCCTTCCTTCCTTCCTTTCCTCCCCTCCCTTCCTTTCCCCTCCCTCCCTTCCTTCCCTCCTTTCTTCCCCTTCCCTTCCTTCCTTTCCCCTCCCTCCCTTCCTTCCCTCCCCCTCCCTTCCTTCCTTTCTCCCCCTCACTGCCTTCCTTCCCCCTCCCTTCCTCCCGTCCTTCCCTCCTTCCTCCTTTCCTTCCTCCCTCCCTTCCCTCCTTTTTACTCTGAAAACAGAGTGGGAAAAAGTCTACAAAAAAACAAAAAAACAAATGCAGCCGCTTTCCTCCCTTCCTTCCCTTTTTTTCTTTCTTTTCAACTTCCTTTCACTTTTCCTTCTCCCTTCTTTCATTTCTTGTTTTTCAACAGAACAAGCTGTCCTGAAGATGTAGCAGTTAGAGAGTTGAGACAAACCCACTGACAGGGGTGCTCACATTGATCAGCTTTTTCTTATTACATGTAAATCCTGAATCTCAAAAGGAACAAAACTGTGTTGCTGTAACTGATTATAAAGTGTGAGTTGGAGTTTTCCTTCAATCTGTTAGTGTAGCTAAATCTGCTGGTCCATCTAACACTCCCCTCCCCCCAGACTGACAATCCCGCTGTGCCCCCTGTGCTCCTTCTTCCAGACTAGTGGGGGCGCTCCAATACAGGAGGGGTGTTACTGGCCAGATCACCAGGTGAAAATAGAAGGGGAAAAAAAAAAGAAAAAAAAGAAAAGGAATGCAGCCGCCACATCCAATGATCGGTGAGCTGAGATATAATAATAATAAAGGGGGCACTTTGGGGTGATTTGGGGTTTCAGTAATAATAAAAGAAGATTAGTGGTCAGTTCTTCCTCCAGTCCAGGTTTTACCTCCCCTCCCCCCCCCCGGCTCTGATTGCCCCAGCTGGGTCAGTACTGCCCCCCGGCCAGCAGAGAGCGGAGGAGACACCAGAAGGCCAGACATGGAGGAGATATGGAGGAGATATGGAGAGACATGGAGAGACATGGAGAGACATGGAGAGACATGGAGAGACATGGAGAGACATGGAGAGACATGGAGAGACATGGAGGAGATGAGGAGATATTTGTAGACCTGGCTGACCACGTAAGGTGAGTCCTCACTGCTCCACCCTAAATGGGAGGAGCTTCTTTCTGCGCACCTACAAGAGAGCGTTCTAACAGGTCAGACTGCATGCGTGTTGGGGGTTGGGCTGGATGTTCAGGTTACATATTGCAAGATATAATGTACCTGCAGCAAATTAATTTGCAACACACCTGTATGGGGAGCCCAGGGAACAAACGCTGCGTCACGGCGCTGAGGAGCGCAAATCAACGCAGCGCAACAGACATGGAGTGAATGAGCTTTCCGTGTACTTTTTTTTTCTCTTACATTTTTATTTTTTTTATTTTATTTGTACAGCTGGTTTTTACCTGTTGGGTGCAGCGTGTCGGCGATTTGCCATTTTATTGATTAAAATGTATTCATGATTTATTATTATTATAATAAATGTATTAATTATAGATTATTTTTACATTTTACAGTATGTTGTTGCAACTCAACAGACATGTAGTGAATAAGCTCTAAATGTACTTCTGGCTTTTTTTATATCAATGCACGGCTTGTTTGTACCTGTTGGATGCGGTGCGCTGGCGAGTTGCCATTTTAATTTTTAGTTAGTTACATTTATTCATACATTTTATTTTTTATTTTATTTTTTATAATTATACATGTAGTAGTATTCATATTTATTATATAGTATCATTTATACATTCTATTTTTTTTTTTTTTTTTTTTCACAACTCAACAGACATGAAATGAATGAGCTCTCCGTGTACTTGTGACTTTTTATCAATGCACTACTTGTTTGTACCTGTTGGGTGCAGTGCGCTGGCGATTTACCATTTTAATCATTATTTAAATGTATGTATAAATTATTATTATTATTATTATTATTATTATTATTATTATTATTTTATTTTATTATATACATTTATTTATTTATTTTTGCCAAATAAATGTCTGTTCACACCGGGATGGCATGACTCACAACACGCGTGTTTTTCATGTAGGCATCTAATCCACCCCCCCCCCCCCCCCCCTTTATCTTACCCGGATGGCTTCTTCCTTGCGACTTCATCAGGAGTCGGGCGACTCGTCCCGGTCCCAGCGGCGCCTCCTGATGCCTCTGCACTGCATTTACTGCACCTTTTTAGTGCCTTTTCACACTGATGTGTTTTTGTTTCACTTTTACCTTAAGGCTCCTTTCACACTGAGGCGCTAAAGTACTAAAAATAGCGCCTGCAAAGCGCCCTGAAAGAGCCGCTCAATGGACTCCAATGGGAAAGCCCCCCGAGGGTTCTCACACTGGGGCGGGGCGCTTTGGCGGACGCTCAAAAAAGTCCTGCAAGCCGCATCTGTGGAGCGTTGTATGAGCCGTGTATTTACCGCTCTTAAAGTGCCCCTTCCCGTTGAAAACAATGGGGCAGCGCTCCAAACCCGCCTGCAAAGCGCCGCTGCAGCGGCACTTTGCGGGCGGTTTTTAACCCTTTTTCGGCCAAAAAGTGCCGCTAAAACGACGGTAAAGCGCCGCTAAATATAGCTTTACCGCCAGCGCGCTCAATGCCCCAATGTGGAAGTAGCCTAATAAAAAATGCAAGAAAATATTTCCCTTTAATTGCCGGTCACACTTGTGGAGTACGGGAACCGCATTGCGATTTTTACAGGAATCGCAACGCATTCCCCGTTCAAATCACATGCGATTCTTCAGCAGTGCGAGTTGAGCTGGTCTTCTTTATGGCTCAAATCACATCAAAATCGCACGGGATCCTTTTGTTGGCCGCACCAGAATCAGATTGCACTGCGTTCTGCGAAGGTGGGTGCCATTAACTTAACCACTTGCCGCCCGCCGCATGTACGTGCATATCCACAGAATGGGACGGACAGGCAAATGGGCGTACAGGTACATCCCTTTTAAATTTGCCGCCGCGTGGTCGCATGCCCGCCTCTGGCTTTGTGCACGCGACCCTGCCACGACCTCCGTGAGTGTGATCGCGGGTCCCAGGGACTCGATGATCGGAGAGGAAGAACGGGGAGATGCCGATGTAAACAAGCATCTCCCCGTTCTGCCTTGTGACAGGACACTGATCATAGATGCCTGGAATCGGGAGAAGTGATCAGTGATGTGTCACACGTAGCCCCCCCCCCCCAGTTAGAATCACTCCCTAGGACACACCTTGCCCCCCCTACAGTGCCCCCTAGTGGTTAACCCCTTCACTGCCAGTCACAATTACACAGTAATCAATGCATTTTTAATTGCACTGATTGCTGTATAAATGACGATGTTCCCAAAATAGCGCCAAAAATGTCCGATGTGTCCGCCATAATGTCGCAGTCACGATAAAAATCGCTGATCGCCGCCATTACTAGTAAAAAAAAATTTTTTTTAATAAAAATGCCATAAAACTATCCCCTATTTTGTAGACGCAATAAATTGTGTGCGAACAAATCAATAAACGCTTGTTGCGATTTATTTATTTATTTTTCTCCAAGAATACGTATCGGCCTCAACTGAGGGAAAACATTTTTTTTTTTTAAATATTTTTTGGCGATATTTATTAGAGCAAAAAGGAAAAAAATATTTAGTTTTTTTTTATTTTTTTTTTAATTGGCGCTCTTTTTTTTTTTTTTGTTTATAGTGCAAAATATAATAACCACAGAGGTGATCAAATACCACCAACATAAAGCTCTATTTGTGGGGAAAAAAGGACATAAATTTTTTGTTTGGGAGCCACGCGGCACGACCGCGCAATTGTCAGTTAAAGCGACGCAGCGCCGAATCACAAAAAGTGCTCTGGTCTTTGACCAGCCAAATGGTCCGGGGCTGATATTAAAGTCTTTGAATTTTTTCAAAGATTCGATTTAAATTTTTTTTTTTATATGTTTTATAGTAGAAAGTAAAATATATATATATATAAATTTTAATAATATTATATATAAAAATATATAGGGATTCAATTTAAAAAATTTTTTATTCAATGTTTTATAGTAGAAATATATATATATATATTTCTACTATAAAACATTGAATAAAAAAAAAATTTAAATTGAATCCCTATATATTTTTATATATAATATTATTATTAAAATTGTGTGTGTGTGTGTGTGTGTATATATATATATATATATATATATATATATATATATATATATATATATATATATATATATATATATATATATATATATATATATATATATATATATATATATATATATACATTTTTTTTTATTTTTTTAATTGACAGTCTTTTTTTTATTTATAGCACAAAAAATTAAATCAGCAGAGGTGATCAAATACCACCAAAAGAAAGTTCTATTTGTGGGGAAAGAAAAGGATGTCAATTTTATTTAAAGGGAATATATTGTGTGTGTGTATATATATATATATATATATATATATATATATATATATATATATATATATATATATATATTTCTATTCCCTGTATTGAATGGTATTGTAATGTCTGCCCTCCTGTTGTAAAGCGCTGCACAAACTGTCAGCACTATATAAATCCTGAATAATAATAATAATATAGATAAAGAAAATGTCAATATAGAAGAAATGGGAGGGCCTTGCTCGCAGAGCTTACAATCGCTGATCCTCCTATTGGTGCTTTGCTGAGAAAACTCTTAAATGCATGGTTGGCATTAGATTGCCAGCTCTGTGCCCCAGCTCCCTCCTGCAGATGCCATGATCTGTGGAATGTACGGAGGGGGGAATCTTCTCCCTGTAAAGAGTTTGGATTTTTTTCTTCTCCTGCACAGAGAGATGCTCAGGCTGGGATTCATCCGCCTGCATGCACAGTCTGGATCCATGCCTTCACATCTGTGCTTCCTGCTAATTCCAACATTAAAGGCTAAATGATTTTCTCCCCACCTCGTCGTAGAGCGACATTGCCTGTCCTTACATAAGCCTAGACCTACCCCCCCCCCCCATCCCCCCCACCCCCCCCCCCCCTCTCCACCCTCCCAATGACTGAAGAGCCACCAAGAACGGTTCCCTTCTCCATCCACGGTTGAAGGTTCTCCATCCTCCGGTGTCCCGGGGTAAGCATGTCCTTTAACAAGCACCCCGGTGCTGCCTGTTCTAGCATGATGCAGAGCTGAGCCCTGGGATGGATGTGGGCGGACTTACACTGGGCTCATCCCCCTCCTCTTGTCTTAGTAGTGCAGTCAGGAGCCGCTCCATCCATTCAGCAGCAGCAGCTCCCAACATCTGCAGTAAGAGGAATGAGGGTGAGTGGAGTCCGTCTACCTCTCGGCATCGCCAGCCCCCCGTCCCACCACCTTTTCTGCTTTTGCTTAGAAATTGTCTTTTAATTTTTTTTATTTTTTGCTTTTCCTCAATTTTCCTTTTTTTTTTTTTGGGTTTCTCCTTTAAAATGCGCCTTCTTCTTATTTCCAGGGATTAGAGGACCCGTGGCTTTGTAGCGAGGCAGATGCGCGCTGTGCAGCTGGGGTCTCGGGGATAAGGAGATATGAGTTAGGAGTCTAATGATGTAAGAATTGTGGCGTGGAAAGCGGAGGATGGAGGTGATTTGGGGGGATGGGGGCTGGGGGGGGGTTGGGGTTTGACGGTTGGAGACTTGGAAAAAAAATGCTTCCTTAGAATTTAGTCTTTCAGAAATAGCCGTATTGACAGCTTGTCAGTGTGTTCAGATAAGTGGACTGGGACTTCGTCTGGACAGGAGAAAAAAAAAAAAAATTCCTGTAGCTGCTGCCGGAGCTTTCAGAGCGCCTTCTCAGGGGGACGCAAAGCTCTGCCGTCTACAATAAATTCCCCCGTCCCTCTTTACACACCGACAAAGGAGGAAAAGAAAGCTTTGGAGATCAATAGAATGCCCTTCTTTTCTTCCTTTCTGAATGAATATCTAGAGACCCAGAAGCTAGCGGTTAACATGGATCGTACATGCAACAAGGTGCTACTTAAGCCGTAGGTCGCCCAATGTTTGGCTTGCTCGAAGGGTGGGGGGTGCTCTATAGGTCGCCCAATGTTTGGCTTGCTCCAAGGGTGGGGGGTGCTCTATAGGTCGCCCAATGTTTGGCTTCCCCGAAAGGTGGGGGGTGCTCTATAGGTCGCCCAATGTTTTAGCTTGCTCGAAGGGTGGGGGGTGCTCTATAGGTCGCCCAATGTTTTGGCTTGCTCGAAGGGTGGGGGGTGCTCTATAGGTCGCCCAATGTTTTGGCTTGCTCCAAGGGTGGGGGGTGCTCTATAGGTCGCCCAATGTTTGGCTTGTCCCAAGGGTGGGGGGTGCTCTATAGGTCGCCCAATGTTTTGGCTTGCTCCAAGGGTGAGGGGTGCTCTATAGATCGCCCAATGTTTTAGCTTGCTCCAAGGGTGGGGAGGTGCTCTATAGGTCGCCCAATGTTTTGGCTTGCTCCAAGGGTGGGGGGTGCTCTATAGGTCACCCAATGTTTTGGCTTGCTCCAAGGGTGGGGGGTGCTCTATAGGTCGCCCAATGTTTGGCTTGCTCCGAAGGGTGGGGGGTGCTCTATCTCAGTCACGGCTCAAAAAGTCTTATTTTGTATTTTTTGTCTCCTCGCCATCCAGGGAATTGGCACATACATGATACATTGAGAGGACCATCGGATGGTCGGCGGCTCTGGTTCCTGGGAACACCGCTCTCTGGGATGTATCGAGAGGTCCAGCTGCAGTTTGACAACCAGAGGAGCACGCCTGACGGGGCAACTTGTGAGACTTTTCTGACTGTCAACCCTGCTGGAATGGCCGAATGAAGGAGGAAGGGATGAAATTGGGGACAATGTCAGGTTGGAGGGGACGCTTGATGCACGACGGGAAATAATAATAAAAAATAAAAAGAAAACTGAGACGCTGAAAGATTGCCCCTACGCCTCCGAAAAGGATATCTGCTGCCTCGCCTTCTTGCCAAGGTTCAAGGTTGGATATTATTTAAACATGAGGTGGCAACACGTACTTCTTTTGGTGGTCTACTTAGATCCCCTTGGCCTCCTTTATCAATGCCAAGCCGCGGCAAAGGCAAAAGGCAACAAAACTCAAGGTCCAGCCAAAAAGCAAAACCCCCCCAAAGTGAAGGAGCTCAACACGACGGCTGTGCCCCTACCGGTCACCACCAGGAAGGTGAAGACCCCCGTTGCGCTGCCATATGACAGATGTTTAGGCTATTATGACGTCAGTGGGCAGTGGGACAAAGAGTTTGACTGTAACCACACCACCCATCCGTACTGCTGCGGGACATGTTCTTTACGGTACTGCTGTGAACAGCGAAGCAAAAGACTGGATCAGATCGCTTGCAAGAAATGGATCTGGGTTGTGACCACCAGACCCAACAACGTTATGGTGGAGGTGGACGCTTATGACCCGCTCAACGACAAAACCAACACCACTGTCTACATCACCTGTGGGATTATCACCGTCATCTTTATCGTGGGAGTTGTTGCTAAAGTGGCTTACGACAAAGCAAGACGCCCACCTCGGGAAATGAACATACACAGGTACGTTGGTCGGCCGTCGTCAAAGTTGATATCTTTGTGGTTTGACTAAAGCAGTGATTTTTTTTTTTTTTTTTTTTAACCAGGGTTCCTCTAGCTAGTGCTAGGGGTTCCTTGAGCTTTTGCTGTCTGACCTCCTTATTTAATGGTACCTGCATAGTTCCAGGGCCAATGCCATTTTGTAGAGCCAGCCTGTAAGGGTGGAATTCTGACCGCAACTGAGGGGGTTCAAACCTCCTCCTGACCACCAACATAGGGGGCATTTTTCCTGGTGACCCCAGGTGAATTGGTTTTAGTAAGGGTTCCCCAAGACCTGAAAATGTAGTTTAGGGGTTCCTCTGGAGAAAAAAAGGTTGAAAGAGACTGGACTAGAGTTTTAGTATCCAATCTATCAGTCCATAACCGGAGCAGGAATTTTTTTTTGTTTGTTTTACTTCTCAAAAGCCAGCCAGTCAAAATCAGGAGCCCAGGAGCAATCTGAGGGCACCATTCACCAAGATATCTGCCTCCATTGACAGAAATTAGGGCTCAATCTAAGTTGACCGTTAGACTCCTGAGATTTGTTCTCTATCTGGCTCTTGAGGATTTGTCTAACCCCCTACCTATGACTGGCCAGCGCTGTTCCACTCATTGCAAGTCCTTTTTCATTACTACAGAGTCATTGCTTTGCCAATTTCTGAGATAAGCTGCATTTTGTTGCTCCACTAATTTCGGTCCTTAGATAACAAAAAAACAGTATTTAATCCACCATGTAATTTGAAGCACTCTTAGTTGATGGTATTTCTGTGGATCTTCTAGTCAACGGTTGCTTAATTTCTCAACGTAAGCTCTACAATTATTTAAGCTTTTTTTTTTTTTTTATAAGCTTTACGTTCTTTTGTCCCTGAACTCTCTTGTAATAGTCTGCTAGACTTTAATTTATTTTTTATTTATTTTTTATTCATTTTGTTATTATTATTTGTTATTATTTTATTTATTTATTATTAATATTCATTTTGTTATTTTTTTTTTATATATTATTATTAATAATGTGCTCTAGCAGGCAAATAAAAGGAGGTGAAGATCCAGGGCAAACAAATTGGAAGGGTCTTGGCCTTGATGGAAATTTTGGAATTAATCTCTAAAGAGAATAAAAAGCTTCTAAAAAAATAAATAAAATAATAATATTATTATTATTAATATTCATTTTGTTATTTTTTTTATTTATTATTAATAATAATAATAATAATATTATTATTATTTTATTTATTTTTTAGAAGCTTTTTATTCTCTTTAGAGATTTAATTCCAAAATATCCATCAAGGCCAAGACCCTTCCAATTTGTTTGCCCTGGATCTTCACCTCCTTTTTATTTGCCTGCTAGAGCACGTCCGTGGTCCCTAGCATTCTTCTATTTTATTAACTTTACTCATGGGACTTAGAGCCGTGCCAATCCCATTAATGCTTCTTCAAAACAGATCTGACAGGCTAGCCTTGTTCACACAAAAATAAATGGCTGTTGCATTTTTTAACAGGTTGAAGATAAGTAACTCCTGTCATTAACACCGTGTCTTCTACAAAGAGACGACAAGGTCTCTGCGGGGTTTCCATCAAGAAATCTAATTCATAATGTTCCTCCAGTGAGTGTGATAATGAAGTTTGCCAACGATTGAGGAATGGGGCTTTTCAATGCAAAAAAAAAATAAAGATTTTATGTAGATGTGGGGCAAGGATAGGGGGAATCTATAATAATAAGTAGCTGGACATCGGTAGCCATACGTTGATGAGTTGACTTGATAGGGAGTACATATCCAAAACAGATTCTTCTTTATTATCATTGCCACCTTTTTTAGAAAGCGTAATGATTGGCTGTAGAATTGTCTGATTCTGTCCTTTTCTTGATGACCAACCCCTGGAGCACCACCAATTAAAGGTTCTTGGCCAGGTGGACCCTAAAGAAAGAAAGAAGCCATCTTCTGTGAACTGAAACAATCCTCACTTTCCTACGCCTTGACCCAGAACAGTTATTCCGATCAGGTCTTCTGATTTCACTAGCTGCATGCTTGTTCCAGGTCATTGCCACCTTAGAAAGCATAATGATTGGCTGTAGAATTGTTTTATTCTGTTCTTAACCAATTAAAGGGTCCTTGACCAGGTGATTCATAAAAGAAATAAGCCACCTTTTTGTTAACTTGCTAATACAATCCGGAGTTTCCTACTAAAAAACATTGTTCAGACTTCTAATTAAGGTGCTGCATGCTTGCTCCAGGTCAATATCGCTCTAGAAAGCATAACGATTGGTCGTATGATCATCTTTTGGTTCTGCCCTTTCCTTGATGACCAAGCCCTGGAATCCCACCAGTTGAAGGTTCTTGGTCAGGTGACTTTCAAGGAAAGAAATAGGCCACCTTTTTTGTTAACTTGCTGACACACAATCAATAGTGTTCTACTGGTTGACCTGTAACGATTGTTCAGATCAGGACTTCTGAATGCTCATTCCGGGTCATTATCACCTTTTAGAAAGCTTAATGATTGGCTGTGGGATTGTCTTTAGTTCTGCCCTTTTCCTCGATGACCAAAACCTGGAATCCCACCCATTGAAGGTTCTTTGCCAGGTAGTTTGTAAAGGAAAGAAATAGGCCACCTTTTCGTTAAATTGCTGACCCAATCGATCGTTTCCTATTCATTGACCCGGGACAATTGTTCAGATCAGGACTTTCAGATTTTCCTAGCTGCATGCTTGGTCCAGGTCAGTGATTGCATTGTGGTAGGACGACAAGCAGGCAATTTGAAATTTCAGAGTGAAGCCGGTAATGTCATCTCCCATGTTTCTTACTGAACAGCTTCATTTTTTTTGCCTCCCATGTGCTGGAAGCAAAGATATTGGTTAGTGCTGGAGAATGAAAACCACGGCTCTGCATGACTAAATAAAAGATTAAGTAACATATTGAAGAGCACTTGTACTAGTTGCACAGACGTGTCTTCGGATGGCATTATGTTCCTCCCACACACGGCTGGTCCTCCGAAATTCCAATCAAAATCTTTCCATGGAAAGTACATTTCCAGCCTTGCCATGCCAGTTGGAAGCCAATGCTTGTGATATCGTTGAATGACGTCATCCGAGACATCCTCTTGTAACACATATCAAATGATTCAGCCTTTCAGTACTGAAGGACTTTAAGCATTTACCTTTTTTATGAAAGGGGGATTTTCACCTTTTGTAGGACAGGAACATTGGAATTGGTCAGATGGACCAAAACAGTTGGCCATTTCCAAATGGAGTTATGGTGGTCACAATTAGGTTGGTTGGTGTGGAGAGTAGCCAGCAAGGTTCACTGCGAATAAGTAAATGAACATACCAATGTTGCCTCTCTACTCAAGATGGTGGAAACCAACATATCCTCCACCATAAAAGAGATTTTCACCTTTTGTACAGCAAGAACATTGGGATTTGGTCAAATGGACCAATAACGTTTGGCCATTTCCAAATGGAGAGATGTTGGTCACAATTGGGTCTTTTAATGGACCGATAATTTTTGGCCATTTCCAAATGGAGTGATGTTGGTCACAATTGGGTCTGTTAATGGACCAATAATTTTGGCCATTTCCAAATGGAGTGATGTCGGTCACAATTAGGTCGGTTGGTGTTGACAGTGGCCAGCTAGGATCACCCTAAATAAATAAATGAACATTTAATGTTGCCTCTCTACTCTAGAACCAACCTATCCACCTCAATAAAATAGATTTTCACCTTTTTTGTATGACAAGAATATCGGGAGTTGGTCAGTTGGACATAAAACAGTTGGCCAACTCCAAATGGAGTGATGGTAGTAATAGTTGAGGTGTGACTGCCTGACTGGTTTGCATCGTGGCCAGCAAGGTTCACCCTGAATAAGTAAATGAACAATTCAATATGGCCTCCTCCTACTCAAGAAGGTTAGAACCAACATATCCACCTCCATTAAATAGATTTTCCCTTTTGTAGGACAAGAACGTTTGGAACTGGTCATGTGGTCCAAAAACAGTTGGCCGACTCCAAATGGAATGATTAGGTCAGGTGGCCATCAAACAGTTGGCCAACTCCAAATGAATTGATTCTAGGTAGTCACACCCCAACTGTTCCTAGCATCACTTCATTTGGAGTTGGCCAACTGTTTTATGCCCATATGACCAGCTCCCAATGTTCTTGTCCTACAAAAAAAAAGGTGAAAATCTCTTAAATGGAGATGGATATGTTGGTTCTAACCTTCTTGACTAGAGGCCATATTGAATTGTTCATTTACTTATTGTGGATGAACCTTGCTGGCTACTGTCCACACCAACCGACCCAATTGTGACCATCATCACTCCATGCAGAGTCGGCCAACTGTTTTTGTCCATGAGACCAACTCCCAATGCCCTTGTCATATAAAAAAGGTGAAAATATCTTAAAAGAAGGTGGACACCTTGCTTTCCACCATCTTGAGTAGAGAGGCAACATTGGAATGTTCATTTACTTATTCGGGGTGAACCTTGCTGGCCACTATCCAAACCAGTTAGGTGGTGACATCCCAACTGTTACCGCCATCACTCCATTTGGAGTTGGTCAACTGTTGTTGGTCCGTATGACCAACTCCCAAGGTTCTTGTCCTACAAAAAGGTGAAAATCTCTTTAATGGAGGTGGATATGTTGGTTCGGACCTTCTTGAGTAGAGGAGGCAATATTGAATTTTTCATTCACTTATTGAGGGAGAACCTTGCTGGCCACCATGCAAACCAGTTAGGAACAGTTGGGGTGTGACAAACAACTGGTTTGCGTTGTGGCCAGCAAGGTTCACCCCGAATAAGTAAATGAACAATTCAATATTGCCTCCTCTACTCAAGAAGGTTAGAACCAACATATCCACCGCCATTAAAGATATTTTCACCTTTTTGTAGGACAAGAACCTTGGGAGTTGGTCATACGGACCAACAACAGTTGACCAACTCCAAATGGAGTGATGGTGGTAACAGTTGGGATGTCACCACCTAACTGGTTTGGATAGTGGCCAGCAAGGTTCTCCCCGAATAAGTAAATGAACAATTCAATATGGCCTCCTCTACTCAAGAAGGTCCGAACCAACATATCCACCTCCATCAAAGATAAGGCCCGTACACACGATCAGACTTTTTGACAACCAACATGCAAATTAGCTGTTTTGGACCAACATCCGACCATGTGTACGCTCCATCGGACCAACTTTTTCCAGGTTTTATCGGACTTTTGTTGGCTGTGCGAACGGACCCACTTTCTGCCAACAAAAGTCCGATGGACCAAAGTCCGACCGTGTGTACACAAAACCATCGGACTTTTGTACAAAGTACAAACGCGCATGCTCAGAACCAATGCAAAAGATCAGACAACAATACAGAAGTTGACCAAAGGTGGCGCTGGAGTATTCGAACGTCCTCTTTTGAAGTGTGGTCAGTACGTTGAAACGTCACTACGTTCCTGTTGGTTGCCTAAAAAGTCTGATCGTGTGTATGCAATACAGACTTGGGGCCAACGCCCTTTGGACAAAAATCCACGGGAAAGTTGGTCCACGGTCCGATCGTGTGTATGAGGCTTTATTTTCACCTTTTTTGTAGGACAAGAACCTTGGGAGTTGGTCATACGGGCCAACAACAGTTGACCAACTCCAAATGGAAGTGATTGTGGTAACAGTTGGGATGTCACCACCTAACTGGTTTTGGATAGTGGCCGGCAAGGTTCTCCCCGAATAGGAAAATGTAACAATCCAATGTTACTTTTCTATTCAAAATGGTTAATAAAACGGGAAGCCAAAAACGGGAACATTCACAGAAAGCATGGCGCCCCTACCCAACCGTTGCCCTAGCATGGCGCCCCTACCCAACCGTTGCCCAAGCATGGCGCCCCTACCCAACCGTTGCCCAAGCATGGCGCCCCTACCCAACCGTTGCCCAAGCATGGCGCCCCTACCCAACCGTTGCCCTAGGCGAGTTTTGCCTTTTGGGCCGAAGCATCTTTTCACGCCCAGCCTCGCTGGCGGCCCTCGGAAACCATCTGGCACTGTGATAAGGAAAGCGAGGGACGGCTCGACGGTTAATTAAGGAAGGGCCCATCCATACAAAGTGAAATTCCTGGCCAATTAACATTCTGTACAATTCTTCCTCCTGATGGCTGCCGGCAATTATCTTCTGTATGAGGATCTATAGAGGATCCCGGCTCCTAATTATCATAATGCGCAACTGTTTAATACGTTTAAATTATCATTATTCGCAGCGAGGGGGTCGGGGCTTCACCGCTGCAACTTGCCATAGCAACGGCAAGATGTGAAATCACACCGAAGATTGCATAAGGGGAGACGAGATCGGCTGGTTATCCTATACCGATCTACCGGCACCGTATAGGCAATATCGATCAATGATGGGAGTACATCTTCCAGCTGCTGCAAAAAAACAGTTTAATGGAAGGAAAAACCACAACTGCAAGTTCTCTTCATTCAGTTTCGGGAGAAGTTCTCTATTCTCTCCCCACGCTACTTTTCTTCTTTTTTTGGGGGGGGGGGGGGGGGATCAGAGATCCCCCCCCCCCGTCTGTGTGAGTCTTCTCCGGTGTTCTGTCCACATTTTAGATGTAAAAAACGATCATCTTGCACACATTCCACATTCATTCTACTTTTTGCTGTCTTATCATTTACTGCAACTAATAAATAATTACTCATTTATTAAACATAATTCGTTGTCATTAATCTTATCTGCACTGAATGGACTTTTTTTTGAGAAATAATCTGACATCGGGGGAAGCTGATGAAGGGTTAAATTGCAGGACGGCTTTGTGCCACAAGGTGGCGATAAAGAGAAGCTTCATGTCTATGGAGGAGGGTGCTGTGCAATGTCCATTACATGAGGACTGGACTAGGACTGGGACTGTCGTGTGTCAGGATTTTATATGCCGAAAATATATAAACTGTGCAAAAAAAAGTCTTTATAAAAAAAAATATATATTATTTTTGTATGCCGAGTTCTCTGTATTCTGTATGTATGGACTCTGCACAGTACTACTTCTCTTGTCCTGTATAGCGGGTGTAATTCTCAGTATCAGTGGGAGGAATAGTGTCCCATCATTGGTGTCAGTGGGAGGAATAGTGCCCCATCATTGGTGTCAGTGGGAGGAATAGTGCCCCATCATTGGTGTCAGTGGGAGGAATAGTGCCCCATCATTGGTGTCAGTGGGAGGAATAGTGTCCCATCATTGGTGTCAGTGGGAGGAATAGTGCCCCATCATTGGTGTCAGTGGGAGGAATAGTGTCCCATCATTGGTGTCAGTGGGAGGAATAGTGTCCCATCATTGGTGTCAGTGGGAGGAATAGTGTCCCATCATTGGTGTCAGTGGGAGGAATAGTGCCCCATCATTGGTGTCAGTGGGAGGAATAGTGTCCCATCATTGGTGTCAGTGGGGGAATAGTGCCCCATCATTGGTGTCGGTTGGAGGAATAGTGTCCCATCATTGGTATCAGTGGGAGGAATAGTGCCCCATCATTGGTATCAGTGGGAGGAATAGTGTCCCATCATTGGTGTCAGTGGGAGGAATAGTGCCCCATCATTGGTGTCAGTGGGAGGAATAGTGCCCCATCATTGGTATCAGTGGGAGGAATAGTGCCCCATCATTGGTGTCAGTGGGAGGAATAGTGTCCCATCATTGGTGTCAGTGGGAGGAATAGTGTCCCATCATTGGTGTCAGTGGGAGGAATAGTGTCCCATCATTGGTGTCAGTGGGAGGAATAGTGCCCCATCATTGGTGTCAGTGGGAGGAATAGTGCCCCATCATTGGTGTCAGTGGGAGGAATAGTGTCCCATCATTGGTGTCAGTGGGAGGAATAGTGTCCCATCATTGGTGTCAGTGGGAGGAATAGTGCCCCATCATTGGTGTCAGTGGGAGGAATAGTGTCCCATCATTGGTATCAGTGGGAGGAATAGTGTCCCATCATTGGTGTCAGTGGGAGGAATAGTGTCCCAAGGGTGGGATAAAAGCAAGCAAAGTGCCACATTCGGCCCCGGGGCCGCAATTTGGAGCCTTTGGCTATCTCTGTGCAGCTCACGACTCTCTGATTGCTGTTCCAGGGACAGGATCACTGCAGCTGCACCTCTGATTCCAGTTTGTTTCTTCCGGGTCCTCCAGGGCTTCCACTTACTGGCTACTTGTGCCAAACATTGGGGTCTCTGGCTCCGCCTATCCTCCCCGCCTGGCTTGTAGGCACTGACTCACCTATGACATCACTAGGAGGGCTCTATAACTAAAAGGGGTCCTAGCACCTGATTACATTCTTCTCTCTATCACTGTACACTATTCCTGGACAGCGCCACCTAGTGACAGAATAACTAACTGCACCTGTTTACCCGCTGATCACATTGAAGAGTCCAGTACTGCCAAAATGACATTTAGGAATCCGTATTATCACCTCCAGAATGTTCTCCTTCCCTAAAACGAGAACAGCGGATCGTTCGTTCATCTGCAGAACGCTTCAAAATACCCAAAACTGGCAAAAAGGCTTCCATGTTGTCTAAAATAAATACTGGGCTCCGGTGGGAATGGGGGGGAGGGGCTGAGCGTCATTCAGTTGGATTACTTCTGCTTTAATATTGCACTTAGCAGTCGTTCAGCACCCACGCTGATTGCACTGTCTGATGTGTAGTTGCTTGCCACCCACATAACGCATGTGTGTGTGCAAGGCGCGTGGACTTTACCGCCCCCCCCACACACGGTACACGTGTCCACGGACAGCCGAGGTCTCCTGATCCTCAGTCACATGATTGGAAAGTCCAGCATGCCCCCCCCTCCCCCCCAGGCCTAAAGACCCAGTTAAAGGGAAGCGGGGGCTAGGCAGGAAGGGGATAAAGTGACCTCATCCCCCAACACCCACCCCCCCCCCCTCAGCTATAATGGATCAGCTGGGGGGGGGGTAAAAACAGGGGGCTGAGCTGTGGTTTTACATCCCCCCCCCCCCCCCCGGCTGCCAACCTGATTCGTACCCCCCCCCCCCCCCCCCAGGCAGACGGGTCTGTACACCGGCTGCGATTTGTTTATCTCAGGCCGTGAAGTGTGACGGGTGGCACCGCCCGTCATACTCACCTATTGAGTTCAATGGAGCCAATCGCTCGGCTTGGCATTGGCAGTGCATCGCGCAGTGTTTATATTATCTCTGGGCAATAACAAAAATATATTAGAAAAATGCCCCTAAATGCTGGGGGGGGGGGGAGGGGGGGTGTGTTTAGAGCGTTTATTCATTTCAATGTGCAGAATTAATGAACCGCTTTCCGTCCTACGATTTACCGCCACGTCTCTGGAGAGGAAGGGCGCTTCCTCAGGGGCTGCAGCAAGTCCAGATCAGCCAGCGACTCCCTTCACTGGACGCATCCACTCACATTTACCATTTATTTATCAAGGACCTTGAGAATAAAATGAAAACTACTTGGAACCACCAAACATTATATACATTTTTATTTTATTTACATTTTTTGTATTGATTTTATATATAACTTTATTCTAAGTAATTTTTCTAGCAAAAAAAAAATTTGTATGTACCCGGCCACACCCTAATCTCTCTGTGTGGTGCTGAATCCCCCCTACTGTCTGCCCCCCAAGGCCCCCCGCCCCCAGTGCTGCTGGGGATGTTTCATGATGGAGAACAAGGGAAAGGGCTGGTCAATATGTCATTTACCGGTCCCTTCCTTCTCTAAATGAACGCACTCACTGTATGCATTCATAACTGAAGCATAGAAAACTGTGTTGTCTATGCTTTGTGTATGAACAGGAAGCCGGTCAGCACAGAGCACTTCCCATTCATTCACTGTGCTGTGCATCTGAGGTGTGTGTGTTTGAGCTCTGGGCTGCGCACACCTATGCCAACGAGCTAGCAATCTATTCATGCAACATGGTCATGGAAAGCAGGACCCCCGCAAAGGGAGGACGAGGCGAAGGGAGGGCCCCCCGTGAAGGGAGGACGAGGTGAAGGGATGGCGCCGTGAAGGGAAGACCCCTGCGAAGGGAGGACGAGGTGAAGGGAGGACCCCCCCCCCCCCCCCCGCGAAGGGAGGACGAGGTGAAGTGAGGACCCCCTGCGAAGGGAGGACGAGGTGAAGGGAAGACCCCCCGCGAAGGGAGGACGAGGTGAAGGGAGGACCCCCCCCCCCCGCGAAGGGAGGACGAGGTGAAGTGAGGACCCGGCGAAGGGAGGACCCCCCTGCGAAGGGAGGACGAGGTGAAGGGACCCCCCCGCGAAGGGAGGACGAGGTGAAGGGACCCCCCACCCGGCAAAGACCCCCCGGAGGAACCCCCCCCCCCCCGCGCGAGGGAAGGGAGGACCCCCCCGCGAAGGGAGAACCCCCCCCCCCGCGCGAAGGGAGGACGAGGTGAAGGGAGGACCCCCCCCGCCAAGGGAGGACGAGGTGAAGGGAGGACCCCCCCCGCGAAGGGAGAACCCCCCCCCCGCGCGAAGGGAGGACGAGGTGAAGGGAGGACCCCCCCGCGAAGGGAGAACCCCCCCCCCCCCCCGCGCGAAGGGAGGACGAGGTGAAGGGAGGACCCCCCCCGCCAAGGGAGGACGAGGTGAAGGGAGGACCCCCCCGCGAAGGGAGGACGAGGTGAAGGGAGGGCCCCCCCCGCGAAGGAAGGATGCCGCGAAGGGAGGGCCCCCCGCGAAGGGAGGACGAGGTGAAGGGAGGACGAGGTGAAGGGAGGGCGCTGTGACGATCCGGTAAAAACTGTGAAACGTTGGTTTTCCCGGTTAGACGCGTTGTTGCGAATTTTCTCCTTTTTAATGTCATTATTATTATTATTATTATTTCCTGGTTTGGAATTGGTGTTCAGACAGACGGGACCGCCGGGCTCTGTAGGTTAATGTTGCAGATCTGCCCCGGGGAGGGGGAGGGGGGGCATGAAATAATCCCATTAATTTCCGTACATCCCCCACCGCCACCTGATGAGAGAACATTATTCAAGAGCCGACTCTCCCCTCCCGCTCTGGTGACGGTACGGCCCGCGGCGCCCGCCGCCGCATCTACTGGGTTTTCTGATGAGGACTCTGCGGGGGAGGGGTAGTTCTGCAGATATTTGGATGGTGATTGGGGGCCCTTTAATACACACAGCAGGTTATAGACATCCAAACTTTTGTACCACGCCCTCTGAAGAGCGACTGTCCCTCCTGATGTGGTTTTCTATATCGAATAAATGTATTTTTTATACATAAAGCTCGATCAATAAATGATCGTGGATCCGTCATCAAATGTAAAGTTTCGTGTCCGTGTAACTTTTCCAGTTATGAATTCTTCCCCCACGTAGAGATCGCAGTACAGCCCCCCCCCCCCCCCCCCCCACAATGTCTTGATCTGCTTTTATCCACAGTAGGACGGCACCATCTTTGTTCGGGCATCATCCAGGGTCACCATTGTGTCCTCTCCGGAGATGATGCGATCATGTAAAGCGCGGCGCTAAAAAACAAGAAGGTGAATTATTATTGGACTTTTTATTGACTAAAAATGAAAAGATATATTTATATATAACCACAAAATACACAATAAATGTATCAATTCCCATAAAGCCGCTGGAAATTCGTCCGTCCACAAGGGCCCAGCTTACGCGTTTCAAAGGTAACGCCCTTTTCCTCAGAACTCCACATCACCAAAAGAGCAAAAGAAGAACAAAATGAGTAGCTGGGACTTCCAAAACCCAATAAATGAAGAACAAAATTGTCTAAAACCGCAAAATGTCTTCATTGGACAAACATTTAGACAGTCGAGTCTGTTCACAATCCGGAGCAGGTAACTCTGAAAATACAATCACAGCAACATTCTACCACTGATTACCTTGTATCTTTTCTCTCTCTCTCTCTTGCTCCTCCTCGCTCTCTCTCTCTTGCTCTCTCTCGTTCTCTCTCGTTCTCTCTCTCTCTCGTTCTCTCTCTCTCTCTCTCGTTCTCTCTCTCTCTCTCGTTCTCTCTCTCTCTCTCTCGTTCTCTCTCTCGTTCGTTCTCTCTCTCTCTCTCTTGTTCTCGCTCTCGCTCTCTCTCTCTCGTTCTCTCTGTGTCTCTCGTTCTCTCTCTCGTGCTCTCTCTCTCTCTTGTTCGCTCTCTCTCTCTCGTTCTCTCTGTGTCTCTCGTTCTCTCTCTCTCTCTCTCTCTCTCTCTCTCTCTCGTTCTCTCTCTCTCTCCGTTCTCTCTCTCTCTGTCTCTCTCTCTCGTTCTCTCTCTCTCTCTCTCTCTCTCTCTCTCTCGTTCTCTCTCTCTTTCTCTCTTGTCTCTCTCTCTCTTTCTCTCTTGTTCTCTCTCTCTTTCTCTCTCTCTCTCGCTCGCTCTCTCTCTCGTTCTCTCTCTCTTTCTCTCTCGTTCTCTCTCTTTCTCTCTCGTTCTCTCTCTTTCTCTCTCGTTCTCTCTCTTTCTCTCTCGTTCTCTCTCTCGTTCTCTCGCTCTCGATCTCTCTCTCGTGCTCTCTCTCTCTCTCTCTCTCTCTCTCTCATTACCTCCCGTATTACTCTCTCTCTCTCTCTCTCTCTCTCTCTCTCTCTCTCTCTCTCTCTCTCTCTCTCTCTCTCTCTCTCTCTCTCTCTCGTTCTCTCTCTCGTTCTCTCTCTCTCTCTCTCGTTCTCTCTCTCGTTTTTCTTTCTCTCTCTCGTCCTCTCGCTCTCTCGCTCTCTCTCTGACAATAAATGTGGGAGCTCTCGGTGTGAGCGCTGTGAGTTCTTCAGTCCCGGATGATTGGGGTTGAGGTCACAATTGGAAGATGTATGGAAATGGTGAGGAGAGACCCTCTGATTTCCAAGCATTGGCTCCTGAGCGCTCCGGGGCCCGGCGGTAACACGACGCGATCTTTGAAGCCGTCTGAAGCGTCAAGTGTAATTTCTCTCTCCTTGTTCTTTCTCTCTCTCTCCTCCTCTCTCTCGCTCTCTCTCTCTTGCGCTCTCTCTCTTGCGCTCTCTCTCTTGCGCTCTCTCTCTCGCTCTCTCTCTCTTGCGCTCTCTCTCTCTCGCTCTCTCGTTCTCTCTGTCGCTCTCTCTCTCTCGTTCTCTCTGTCGCTCTCTCTCTCGTTCTCTCTGTCGCTCTCTCTCTCGTTCTCTCTGTCGCTCTCTCTCTCGTTCTCTCTGTCGCTCTCTCTCTCGTTTGCTCTCTCTCGTTCTCTCTCTCTCTCTCTCTCTCTCTCTCTTTCGTTCTCACTCTCGTTCTCTCTCTCTTTCTTTTGTTCTCTCTCTCTTTCTTTCGTTCTCTCTCTCTCTCTTTCGTTCTCACTCTCTCTTTCGTTCTCACTCTCTCTTTCGTTCTCACTCTCTCTTTCGTTCTCTCTCGTTCTCTCTCGTTGTCTCTCTCGTTGTCTCTCTCTCTCGTTGTCTCTCTCTCTCGTTCTCTCTCGTGTTCTCTCTCTCGTGTTCTCTCTCTCTCGTGTTCTCTCTCTCGTGTTCTCTCTCTCTCTCTCTCGTTCTCTATCTCGTTCTCTCTCTCTCTCGTTCTCTCTCGTTTCTCTCTCGTTCTCTCTCTCTCTCGCTCTCTCTCTCTCTCTCGTTCTCTCTCTCTCTCTCTCGTTCTCTCTCTTCTCTCTCTCGTTCTCTCTCTCTCTCGTTCTCTCTCGTTTCTCTCTCTCTTCTCTCTCTCTCTCGCTCTCTCTCTCTCTCGTTCTCTCTCTCTCTCTCTCTCTCTCTCTCTCTCTCTTCTCTCTCTCGTTCTCTCTCTCTCTCGTTCTCTCTCTCTAGTTCTCTCTCTTGTTCTCTCTCTAGTTCTCTCTCTCTCTCTCTCTCGCTCTCTCGTTCTCTCTCTCTCGCTCTCTCTCTCGTTCTCTCTCTCGCGCTCTCTCTCTCTCTCTCGCTCTCTCATTCCCTCTCATTCCCTCTCGTTTTACTCTCTCTCTCTCTCTCTCTCTCTCTCTCTCTCTCGTTTTTCTCTCTCGTTCTCTCTCTCTCTCTCTCTCGTTTTTCTCTCTCGTTCTCTCTCTCTCTCTCTCTCTCTCGTTTTTCTCTCTCTTCTCTCTCTCTCTCTCTCTCTCTCTCTCGTTCTCTCTCGTTCTCTCTCGTTCTCTCTCGTTCTCTCTCGTTCTCTCTCTCGTTCGTTCTCTCTCGTTCTCTCTCGTTCCCTCTCGTTCCCTCTCTCTCTCGTTCTTCTCTCGTTCTCTCTCTCTCTCTCTCTCTCTCGTCCCCCCTCTCTCGTTCTCTCTCTCGTTCTCTCTCTCGTTCTCTCTCGTTCTCTCTCTCTCTCTCTCTCTCTCTCTCTCTCTCTCTCTCTCTCTCTCTCGCGCTCTCTCTCTCTCGCGCGCTCGCTCGCTCGCTCGCTCTCGCTCGCTCGCTCTCTCTCGCTCGCTCTCCCTCTGACAATAAATGTGGGATCTCTCGGTGTGAGCGCTGTGAGTTCTTCAGTCCCGGATGATGGGGGTTGAGGTCACAATTGGAAGATGTATGGAAATGGTGAGGAGAGACCCTCTGATTTCCATTGGCTCCTGAGTGCTCCGGGGCCCGGCGGTAACACGACACGATCTTTCAAGCCGTCTGAAGCGTGTTAAGACAAAGGTCAGGGTGACAGCCGCATTTGCACACGCTTGTTAATCTTTCCAATCTCATGTAAACGCACGGCGGATGACTCCGGGCTGCGGCTTGCGGTTCACGTATGCGATTATAAATTTTATCACCTGGCTTCGTGAAATGCGCCAGCGAGCCGATCTTATTACATGAAAAACATTTGTGAATGGTTATAGCCGAGCTGACAGCTGGACATAAAACCCAAAAGGGTCTTTATAGAGTCTGGAGACAAACGGACTGCTAAGAGCGCTTTATATCAAAGATCCACATTCTATGGTACCAGGCAATAAAAAACTGTCATTGGCGCTCCATTGGCGCATTGTCGTGGGAGTACAATCCAACCAATGACTACCAAGAAAATCTTGTTCAATCTGTTCTGCTTCTAGATATGTCCATCCTCACCACATGCAGCCAAAAATGGCAGTTTGGGGGGGGGAAAAAATAAATCATTCCTGGTCTTCAGTCTATCCTATCGATCTTCTGGTTCTTTGATCGGGAACAGGTTTATAGATAAGGATGTCCTACAATATTTCGGATCTGCAGATTTATTTGGGGTCAATAAAAGTAATAAGAAGTTGGATCCGTATGCCGGCCGGTAGTGCGACCCCTTGCATCAACTGCCCCATCAGTGCGACCCCTTGCATCAACTGCCCCATCAGGGTAACCCCTTGCATCAACTGCCCCATCAGGGTAACCCCTTGCATCAACTGCCCCATCAGGGCGACCCTTTGCCTCAACTGCCCCATCAGGGTGACCCCTTGCCTCAACTGCCCCATCAGGGTGAGCCCTTGCCTCAACTGCCCCATCAGGGTGAGCCCTTGCCTCAACTGCCCCATCAGGGTGAGCCCTTGCCTCAACTGTCCCATCAGGGTGAGCCCTTGCCTCAACTGCCCCATCAGGGTGAGCCCTTGCCTCAACTGCCCCATCAGTGCGACCCCCTTGCCTCAACTGCCCCATCAGTGCGACCCCCTTGCCTCAACTGCCCCATCAGTGCGACCCCCTTGCCTCAACTGCCCCATCAGTGCAACCCCTTGCCTCAATTGTCCCATCAGCCTTATGGATCAGTGGACGCACTCTAAAGCCCCATACACACGGTCGGACAATCCGAGGACCAGGTCGGTCGGATCATGTCCGTCGTACTTTGTCCGATGTTGGTTTTGCGTACACACGATCGGACAAAGTTGTCGGAAAATCCGATCATTCTGAACGTGGTGACGTTTGTTGCCTACGACGGGACTACGTAGAGGCTAGTAGCCAATAGCTTTGGTCTTGTAATGTGATCTGAGCATGCGTAGCACTTTGTCCGGTCGGACAACCGTACACACGATCGGGTTTGGTGTGATCGGACCGGGTTGACGGCAAATCTTTCCAGCAGGAGATAGGACTTTGTCCGTCGGACAATCCGACGTACACTGTCCGATGGTGCATACACACGGTCTGATTTTTCAACAACATTGTCCGATCGGACAGAATCCATGAAAAAGTCCAACCGTGTGTATGGGGCTTTAGAGACTGGGGGGGGGGGGGGGGGTTACTTGGTGGGTGTGGGTGTGTTTTTTTTTTTTTATATATCATCTTTTTTTTTTTTGAGGAAACCCCACCCAGCACAAACCAGGAAGGGATGGGGGGAGTAAAGTTCCTCCTTTTCATTTATTTCCTATATTACAGCTTATCAGTCCTTCAATGTGGTCACTGCATGAGCTTATTAAGTTTTAGTAGTTTATTCATTTTATTAAGTTTATTGTTCTGGTTTAGGTACCAGATTTCTCGTTCCAGATGAGGGTCCTGCTTATTAAAAATGACATCAAGTAGGGAACAGGAGGTATGAGGGTCCTGCTAATTATGGATTACATCTAATAGGGAGCAGCAGATATATGGGGGGTCCTGCTCATTATGACTTGCATCTAATAGGGAGCAGCAGATATATGGGGGGTCCTGCTCATTACATCTTACTTTTAACATAGATCAGGAGGTTTGAGGGTCCTGCTCATTATAGTTTACATCTAATAGGGAATAGGAAGTATGAGGGTCCTACTCATTATGGCTTATTTCTGATAGGAGATATGAGGACCATCAAATAAGGTATGGGATGTATGAGGGTCCTGCTCTTTACATCTTGCATTTAACAGAACAGGAGGTATGAGGGTCCTGCTCATTATGGCTTACACCTAATGGGGAGCAGCAGATATGGATGTCCTGCTCATTACGACTTACATCTAATAAGGAATAGGAAGTATGAGGGTCCTGCTCATTACAGCTTCCATCTAATGCAGAAGAAGGATGTATGAGGGTCCTACTCATTACATTTTAGGCCCCTTTCACACGAAGGGTCCAATCAGGTCCGCCTTTCAGTTTTTCAGGTGGACCTGATCAGACGGTCCATTCACCTCTATGAGCCAGCTACCTCCAATCTGCTCCACTAAAAAAACGGAAGAGAATCTGTTCTCCATATAGGTGGATTAGATCCATGTGAAATGGGCCAGAGTGTCTAATGGGGACGACCTGAAACAATGTATCATCTGTGCTCCACCCAACACTGCATTATTCTGACAATTTAGACTACATGTAGAAATATAATTGATGCTCCTGCAAACTTTTTTTTTTTTTCCCCTGTTTCAGAACTCCGCCTCTGTACCAGACAGTTTTAAAAAGTCTTCGTAGAAAATACATTTATTCCATAGATTGTCCTTTTATAAGATGAGGTTATAATCTCTGGACATTAATACTCTATTCAAGCATCTCTCCACTAGAGCCTCTGGTGTCTCCAGTGAGGGGCGTCTCTTCTGGTGTCTCCATTGAGGGGTCTCTCTTTCGGTGTCTCTATTAAGGGGTGTCTCTTCTGATGTCTCCATTGAGGGGTCTCTCTTCTGGTGTCTCCATTGAGGGGGGTCTCCATTGAGGGGCATCTCTTCTGGTGTCTCCATTGAGGGGCGTCTCTTCTGGTGTCTCCATTGAGGGGCGTCTCTTCTGGTGTCTCCATTGAGGGGCGTCTCTTCTGGTGTCTCCATTGAGGGGCGTCTCTTCCGGTGTCTCCATTGAGGGGCGTCTCTTCTGGTGTCTCCATTGAGGGGCATCTCTTCTGGTGTCTCCATTGAGGGGCGTCTCTTCTGGTGTCTCCATTGAGGGGCGTCTCTTCTGGTGTCTCCATTGAGGGGCGTCTCTTCCGGTGTCTCCATTGAGGGGCGTCTCTTCCGGTGTCTCCATTGAGGGGCGTCTCTTCCGGTGTCTCCTTTTGAGGGGCGTCTCCATTGAGGGGCGTCTCCATTGAGGGGTGTCTCTTCTGGTGTCTCCATTGAGGGGTGTCTCTTTTGGTGTCTCCATTGAGGGGTGTCTCTTTTGGTGTCTCCATTGAGGGGCATCTCTTCCGGTGTCTCCATTGAGGGGCGTCTCTTCCGGTGTCTCCATTGAGGGGCGTCTCTTCCGGTGTCTCCTTTTGAGGGGCGTCTCCATTGAGGGGCGTCTCCATTGAGGGGTGTCTCTTCTGGTGTCTCCATTGAGGGGTGTCTCTTTTGGTGTCTCCATTGAGGGGTGTCTCTTTTGGTGTCTCCATTGAGGGGTGTCTCTTATGGTGTCTCCATTGAGGGGTGTCTCTTATGGTGTCTCCATTGGGGGGGGTCTCCATTGAGGGGCGTCTCTTCCGGTGTCTCCATTGAGGGGCGTCTCTTCCGGTGTCTCCATTGAGGGGCGTCTCTTCCGGTGTCTCCATTGAGGGGCGTCTCCATTGAGGGGTGTCTCTTCTGGTGTCTCCATTGAGGGGTGTCTCTTATGGTGTCTCCATTGAGGGGTGTCTCCATTGAGGGGTGTCTCTTCCGGTGTCTCCATTGATGGGCGTCTCTTCCGTTGTCTCCATTGAGGGGCGTCTCCATTGAGGGGCGACTCTTCTGGTGTCTCCATTGAGGGGTGTCTCTTCTGGTGTCTCCATTGAAGGGCGTCTCTTCTGGTGTCTCCATTGAGGGGCGTCTCTTCTGGTGTCTCCATTGAGGGGCGTCTCTTCCGGTGTCTCCATTGAGGGGCGTCTCCATTGAGGGGTGTCTCTTGTGGTGTCTCCTTTGAGGGGTGTCTCTTCTCGTGTCTCCATTGAGGGGCGTCCCTTCTTAGGTCTCCATGGAGGGGTGTCTCTTCTAGTGTCTCCATTGAGGGGCGTCTCTTCTGGTGTCTCCATTGGGGGCGTCTCTTCTGGTGTCTCTGGTCTGGTGCTTCTATAGAGGCATCTCTCCTCTTGTGCCTCTATTGAGGATCTGTACTCTGGTGTCTCCATCGATGGGTCTCTCGTCTGCTGTCTCCATGGGGGGTCTCTCTTCTGGGGGTCTCTCTTCTGGGGTCTCTCTTCTGGTGTCTCCATTGAGGGGTCTCTCTTCCGGTGTCTCCATTGAGGGGCGTCTCTTCCGGTGTCTCCATTGAGGGGCGTCTCTTCCGGTGTCTCCATTGAGGGGCGTCTCTTCCGGTGTCTCCATTGAGGGGCGTCTCTTCCGGTGTCTCAATTGAGGGGCGTCTCTTCCGGTGTCTCCATTGAGGGGCGTCTCTTCCGGTGTCTCCATTGAGGGGCGTCTCTTCCGGTGTCTCCATTGAGGGGCGTCTCTTCCGGTGTCTCCATTGAGGGGCGTCTCTTCCGGTGTCTCCATTGAGGGGCGTCTCTTCCGGTGTCTCCATTGAGGGGCGTCTCTTCCGGTGTCTCCATTGAGGGGCGTCTCTTCCGGTGTCTACATTGAGGGGCGTCTCTTCCGGTGTCTCCATTGAGGGGCGTCTCTTCCGGTGTCTCCATTGAGGGGCGTCTCTTCCGGTGTCTCCATTGAGGGGCGTCTCTTCTGGTGTCTCCATTGAGGGGGTGTCTCTTCTGGTGTCTCCATTGAGGGGCGTCCCTTCTTAGGTCTCCATGGAGGGGTGTCTCTTCTGGTGTCTCCATTGAGGGGCGTCTCTTCTGGTGTCTCCATTGAGGGGTGTCTCTTCCGGTGTCTCTGGTCTGGTGCTTCTATAGAGGCATCTCTCCTCTTGTGCCTCTATTGAGGATCTGTACTCTGGTGTCTCCATCGATAGGTCTCTCGTCTGCTGTTTCCATGGGGGGGGTCTCTCTTCTGGGGTCTCTCTTCTGGGGTCTCTGTGGCGGCGTCTCTCCTCCTGCCTCCAAACGCTGTAAGAGAACACGTCACCATTTTCTGGGTTCTCTCCAATAATTCCCCACTTCATTCCTCGCCGTCCTCCGTCCTCCTTATCTGTCATTTATAGAGAGGAAATTGGAGCCACTGAGGGGATGAAGTGACGCTCTCCTCAGTCTAGCGACAGAACGCTAATAATCTGCCGCTCGGTCTGCCAAGGACAAAATGGCGGTCACTAAAAAAATTTTTTAAACTTTTTTCATCAAAAAGCCCAATTATTTTTTGACCTTGAGTGACTTTGGGTTGCGGATTTTCTTGTCTGGTTTGTCAGATACTTTGTTTCCACAATTTGTGCTTTTCTTTTCCTTTTTTTATTTGCTTTTGGTTTGGATATAAAATATTTATTAGTAAATCCGCTTTATTATTCTAAAAGGTGCTGAGCGGAAACTTCAGAGGGAATTGTGACTAATTACATCCCAAATCCTCCTAATTCTTAATTCTTGTATTCTCTACAATGTGTATCCCGAGTCCAGGAAAATATCTTTTGTTAAATCCGTACAAAGGATCGTCTTATATTGAATGAAAAGTTTACCTTGTGCTGGCGGCTGATGTCTTTCCTTGTCAACCCCCCCTCCCCTCCCCCTACAGTGGTAATCTTCTGGTGCGGTGTGGGTTTACAAGGCATTCATAGAAGATGTACTACAACGTCCAGCAAGGAAAAACGCTCTGTGAATGGAGGATGAGCAGCAGAATTAAAGGACTGAATAATCCAGTTAATGATCATTTAGTGATGTCATAGTGTGCTTTATATACCGAATGAGTAATGAGCAAATCCCTTCTCTCCCTCTCCAAATAAGCTTTATTGGCAGGACCAAATACATTTCAGCTTTACATTACTTCTTTTCTCTCTCGCTCTCTCGCTCTCTCTCGCTCTCTCGCTCTCTCTCTCGCTCTCTCTCTTTCTTTCTCTCCCGCTCTCTCTCTTTCTTTTTCGCTCGCTCGCTCACTCGCTCTCGCTCTCTCTCGCTCGCTCTCGTTTTCTCTCTCTCTCTCTCGTTTTCTCTCTTTCTCTCGTTCTCTCTCTCGTTCTCTCTCTCGTTCTCTCTCTCTCTCTCTCGTTCTCTCTCTCGTTCTCTCTCTCTCTCTCTCTCGCTCTCTCTCTCTCACTCTCTCTCTCTCGTTCTCTCTCTCGTTCTCTCTCTACCGAATGAGTAATGAGCAAATCTCTTCTCTCCCTCTCCAAATAAGCTTTATTGGCAGGACCAAATACATTTCAGCTTTACATTACATCTTTTTCTCTCTCTCTCTCGCTCTCGCTCTCGCTCTCTCTCTCTCGCTCGCTCTCGTTCTCTCTCGCTCGCTCTCGTTCTCTCTCGCTCGCTCTCGTTCTCTCTCGCTCGCTCTCGTTCTCTCTCGCTCGCTCTCGTTCTCTCTCGATCTCTCTCTCGTTTTCTCTCTCTCTCTCTCGTTTTCTCCCTCTCTCTCGTTTTCTCTCTCTCTCTCTCTCTCTCTCTCTCATAAGGATCGTCTTATATTGAATGAAAAGTTTACCTTGTGCTGGCGGCTGATGTCTTTCCTTATCAACCCCCCCTCCCCCCCCAACACCCCCTCCCCCCAACAGTGGTAATCTTCTGGTGCGGTGTGGGTTTACAAGGCATTCATAGAAGATGTACTACAACGTCCAGCAAGGAAAGGCGCTCTGTGAATGGAGGATGAGCAGCAGAATTAAAGGACTGAATAATCCAGTTAATGATCATTTAGTGATGTCATAGTGTGTTTTATATACCGAATGAGTAATGAGCAAATCTCTTCTCTCCCTCTCCAAATAAGCTTTATTGGCAGGACCAAATGCAAATCTCTCTCTCTCTCGTCTGTTTCCCTGTGGTACCTGTTTTATCTGCAGTCTTCTCTTTTCTACATCAATTCAAAGTCCAGAATTTATAAAGCTTGTCTGAGCTGTCAGGAAACGGGCGGAGAGCTGTGCAGAGCTCAGTGAGGAGAGCTTTGAGATGTGATTGGAGGGAAGGGACAAACACCCCTTCACACAGGAGCAGGGCTGAGGCTATCAGTCACAGGCTGTGTTCTGGGGCTCCCTTCCCTGTCACCTTTTTTTCTGTTTGGTTTCAGAAAAACTTGTCAGAAGAGATAGCAGAGGAAGGAGGCAGCAGACAGAAATGACACTTAGTGCTCTGGACTGAGACAAGTGCACACTATAGAGGCTGATTCATTGATTAATAGTGCACCAGAGCCAAAACTGCAGTGTTTATCCTCCATGGTTATCAGAGGACAGAATTACAATTAGACTTGGGAAACTTTACATTAATAACCACTGGGACCAGATGGCTGCACCCGAGGGTACTTAGGGAACTCAGTCAAGTAATTGCCAGACCATTATTCCTAATTTTTACTGACAGTCCACTGACTGGAATGGTACCAGCTGATTGGAGAAAAGCCAATGTAGCACCAATATTTAAAAAGGGCCCAAAATCCATCCCTGGGAATTACAGACCAGTCAGCCTAACATCAATAGTATTGATATGATTTCAATATATAAATACCGGACTGGTGACCCCACAATAGGGAGAAAACTTTTCTGCAGAAGGGAGTTTAACAAGACACGTGGCCACTCATTAAAATGAGAAGAAAAGAGGTTTAACCTTAAACTACGTAGTAGACATGTGCAATTCGTTTCCTTTTTTTTCGTTTTTTTTTTTCGTTTTTTTTTTTTTTTTCGTTTTTTTCGTTTGTTCGTTTTCGTACGAATAAACGAATCGTTCGAATCAAACTAATCCGAGTAACGAATCGTTCGAATCGAACGAATCCGAAAAGCAACGAAAATCCGAAAAACGAAAAAAGGAACAACGAAAATGAACAAAAAATTCGTACATTCGTAACTTTTTTTTTTTTTTTTTTGAATTGGTAATTTTCCGTGTCCCTTACAATGGCGCTGCTTAACGCGCTTCGAATGGATTGAAAAAAAAAATTCGTACATTCGTAACTTTTTTTTTCGATTCGTAACTTTTTTTTTTTCGATTCGTAAATTATTAAAATGCAATAATAGCATACACATTACATAAAATTTATGAATTATGCTCCAATTACGAATCTACGAATGTTACAAATGTACGAATAACTACGAATGCATCCGAATTTTGAATAAACAAATGAACGAAAATGAAACTAACGAATCAACGAAAAATAACTCTTAGAAATGTACGAATCGTTACGAATACGAACACCGACGACTTACGAATGTACAAATCGTTACAAATCAACGGAAACGAAAGAAACGAAAAAAAAAACAAATATTTTTGTTGTGCACATGTCTACTACGTAGAGGGTTTTTTACTGTAAGAGCGGCAAGGATGTGGAATTCCCTTCCACAGGCGGTGGTCTCAGCGGGGGGCATCGATCGTTTTAAGAAACTATTAGATAATCACCTGAACGACCGCAACATACATGATATACAATGTAATACTGACATATAATCACACAACATACATGATATACAATGTAATACTGACATATAATCACACAACATACATGATATACAATGTAATACTGACATATAATCACACATCATACATGATATACAATGTAATACTGACATATAATCACACACAGAGGTTGGACTTGATGGACTTGTGTCTTTTTTAAAACCTCACCTACTATGTAACTTATCCAACCATTCCACGGTGATAAAAAATCTCCACATCTCGTTAATTGTCCGTAATGTCTAAAATATAAAAACTCACATTTGCCTCAATGTATACCGCATATTGAACGATCGGTGTAAAGAAAGTAGCTTTCCTCCTCACTGCACATCCAGCGTGTACGGCACAAACACTCAGACGTGACATCACCGGCTCCTCCCAACGCGTTGCGTCACATGACTTTATCAAGGGAAGAACTTTTCTCTCTTTACAGCGATCGTTCATTATGCGGTATACATTGAGGCAAATGTGAGTATATTTTGTATGAAAAGGAGGCAATCGATGCATTCGCAATCTTGCGCAATGATGATTTATTAAATTGTTTTGAGAAATCATCTCACCTTGGAGAGACGGATCGCTTTTGGAGACATTCAGGAAAACGTCTTGCACAGTGTCCCGGGATCGGCACACACAGGCTGATTATCATAACGATCGTTTGTGTCTGGAAACTTCTGGAAGGTGCGCAGAGCACTGAGGTGGCGACTTTCTGTCGGCACTTTTTTTCATAATTTCATTGTTTTCCATTTTTGGTATTTTATGTTTGCGGGTCGAAGGACTTTTTTCTACAGTTTTTTTATTGCAGTATTTTGTGGAAATCGGATATTATGGACAATGAATGAGATGTGGAGATTTTCTCACTGTGATTGGATGACTTCTAGCACAATATTAATCGATCAGTCTTTTTATATTTGTGATTTAGGATCGGAATAGTTGCAGCTGAATTTTGTTTTCTGTTTTCCTCAATATTCATATTGGCACTAAATTGTCTTTATTTACATCTAACCCACTATAGAGGGATGTGCTTTGTTCACATTTCATGTCTGAGGTTTACAACCACTTTAAGTGGCCCTTCAATCGCTCAGCACAGAGATTCCAAATCAGCACAACGCTGAGAAAAATGCTGACTAGGTGTTTTCTGATGTTCAATGAGCGAAACGCATGGAAGCGTCTGTAATCAGGGAGAGTTCAGGTGTTCTACATCAGAGCTCATCTATAATGAATGGAGCCCATCCCCCTCCATTCCCCATAAATAATTACATAGGAGAGGAGGGGGAGGGGTCATTCATGGGGCATCATAGAATTGCTGCATCCTCGAATCTCTTATATCTTTACATAATCATGTTACATTGTAGCCAACATTCCTAATATAATTCTGGGGGTGTTCTGCTTCTGAGCCATCCAGGAATAAGCAGTGTGGTGGCTCGGTGGTAACGAGCAGTGTGGTGGCTCGGTGGTAACGAGCGTTGTGGTGGCTCGGTGGTAACGAGCAGTGTGGTGGCTCGGTGGTAACGAGCGTTGTGGTGGCTCGGTGGTAACGAGCAGTGTGGTGGCTCGGTGGTAACGAGCGTTGTGGTGGCTCGGTGGTAACGAGCGTTGTGGTGGCTCGGTGGTAACGAGCATTGTGGTGGCTCGGTGGTAACGAGCGTTGTGGTGGCTCGGTGGTAACGAGCGTTGTGGTGGCTCGGTGGTAACGAGCGTTGTGGTGGCTCGGTGGTAACGAGCGTTGTGGTGGCTCGGTGGTAACGAGCGTTGTGGTGGCTCGGTGGTAACGAGCGGTGTGGTGGCTCGGTGGTTAGCAGTGTGGTGGCTCGGTGGTTAGCAGTGTGGTGGCTCAGGGGTAATGAGCGGTGTGGTGGCTCAGTGATAATGAGCGGTGTGGTGGCTCAGTGGTAATGAGCGGTGTGGTGGCTCGGTGGTTAGCAGTGTGGTGGCTCGGTGGTTAGCAGTGTGGTGGCTCAGGGGTAATGAGCGGTGTGGTGGCTCAGTGGTAATGAGCGGTGTGATTGTGTCACATGTTAATGAAATTGTCGCTCGATAAACGATTGAGCTAATATTGTGCGATATAAAAAATTGGCATTAGCCGTATTTCATTCTCCAGGGTCTCTTCTTCCTGAAAATATATCTGGGATTTGGTAATGAATCTTCAGGCAGTTTGTATAAATGGCAGTGAATGGGTAGAAGGTGCCGTGACTCCGGCAGTTTGGTGTCACCAATTCCTGAGCCCTGTGATTGTACAGGACGGGGATCTCCGCTTTTAGAATCTGGTGGACCCCATAAAAGACGTGGACTTTCTGCCCCACATGTGATGTTTTCCTGGAAGAAGTCGCAGAATGAATATCGCGTATGGCGGCAGTTCTCTGATGGCGGCATCGCTCTCATGGCGGCAGCTCTCTGATGGCGGCAGTTCTCTGATGGCGGCAGCTCTCTCATGGCGGCAGCTCTCTCATGGCGGCAGTTCTCTGATGGCGGCAGCTCTCTGATGGCGGCAGTTCTCGTATGGCGGCAGTTCTCTGATGGCGGCAGTTCTCTGATGGCGGAATGAATATCGCGTATGGCGGCAGTTCTCGTATGGCGGCAGTTCTCGTATGGCGGCAGTTCTCGTATGGCGGCAGTTCTCTGGCGGCAGTTCTCTGATGGCGGCAGTTCTCTGATGGCGGCAGTTCTCTGATGGTGGCAGTTCTCTCATGGCGGCAGTTCTCTCATGGCGGCAGTTCTCTCATGGCGGCAGTTCTCGTATGGCGGCAGTTCTCGTATGGCGGCAGTTCTCGTATGGCGGCAGTTCTCGTATGGCGGCAGTTCTCGTATGGCGGCAGTTCTCTCATGGCGGCAGTTCTCTCATGGCGGCAGTTCTCTGATGGCGGCAGCTCTCTGATGGCGGCAGTTCTCTCATGGCGGCAGTTCTCTCATGGCGGCAGTTCTCTCATGGCGGCAGTTCTCTCATGGCGGCAGTTCTCTGATGGCGGCAGTTCTCTCATGGCGGCAGTTCTCTCATGGCGGCAGCTCTCTCATGGCGGCAGCTCTCTCATGGCGGCAGTTCTCTCATGGCGGCAGTTCTCTCATGGCGGCAGCTCTCTGATGGCGGCAGTCCTCTCATGGCGGCAGTCCTCTCATGGCGGCAGTCCTCTCATGGCGGCAGTCCTCTCATGGCGGCAGTCCTCTCATGGCGGCAGTTCTCTCATGGCGGCAGTTCTCTGATGGCGGCAGTTCTCTGATGGCGGCAGTTCTCTGATGGCGGCAGTTCTCTGATGGCGGCAGTTCTCTGATGGCGGCAGTTCTCTCATGGCGGCAGTTCTCTCATGGCGGCAGTTCTCTCATGGCGGCAGCTCTCTGATGGCGGCAGCTCTCTGATGGCGGCAGTTCTCTCATGGCGGCAGTTCTCTGATGGCGGCAGTTCTCTGATGGCGGCAGTTCTCTTATGGCGGCAGTTCTCTCATGGCGGCAGTTCTCTGATGGCGGCGGCTCTCTCATGGCGGCGGTTCTCTCATGGCGGCGGTTCTCTCATGGCGGCGGTTCTCTCATGGCGGCGGTTCTCTCATGGCGGCGGTTCTCTCATGGCGGCGGCTCTCTCATGGCGGCGGTTCTCTGATGGCGGCTGTTCTCTCATGGCGGCAGTTCTCTCATGGCGGCGGCTCTCTCATGGCGGCGGCTCTCTCATGGCGGCGGTTCTCTCATGGCGGCGGTTCTCTCATGGCGGCGGTTCTCTCATGGCGGCGGTTCTCTCATGGCGGCGGTTCTCTCATGGCGGCGGTTCTCTGATGGCGGCGGTTCTCTGATGGCGGCGGTTCTCTGATGGCGGCGGTTCTCTGATGGCGGCGGTTCTCTGATGGCGGCGGTTCTCGTATGGCGGCAGTTCTCGTATGGCGGCAGTTCTCGTATGGCGGCAGTTCTCGTATGGCGGGAGCTCTCTCATGGCGGCAGTTCTCTGATGGCGGCAGTTCTCTGATGGCGGCAGTTCTCTGATGGCGGCAGTTCTCTGATGGCGGCAGTTCTCTCATGGCGGCAGTTCTCTCATGGCGGCAGCTCTCTCATGGCGGCAGTTCTCTGATGGCGGCAGTTCTCTCATGGCGGCAGCTCTCTGATGGCGGCAGCTCTCTGATGGCGGCAGCTCTCTGATGGCGGCAGTTCTCTGATGGCGGCAGTTCTCTGATGGCGGCAGTTCTCTGATGGCGGCAGTTCTCTGATGGCGGCAGTTCTCTGATGGCGGCAGTTCTCTGATGGCGGCAGTTCTCGTATGGCGGCAGTTCTCGTATGGCGGGAGCTCTCTCATGGCGGGAGCTCTCTCATGGCGGCAGTTGACGTATGGCGGCAGTTGACGTATGGCGGCGGTTGACGTATGGCGGTGGTTCTCGTATGGCGGCGGTTGACGTATGGCGGCGGTTCTCGTATGGCGGCGGTTCTCGTATGGCGGCAGTTGACGTATGGCGGCAGTTCTCTCATGGCGGCACTTCTCGTATGGCGGCATTTCTCGTATGGCGGCCGGTCGTGTCACTCAGGGTGAAACTTTCTCGGTCACTGATGGATGATTGACCTGAATAGTCAATGAGGAGAAGATTGTTACACATCATGAATGATTCATATCTGATGATATTTAATTCAGAAGATTATCGGTCGGAGGGATCACTTGTGGCGGCCGTTATAAAGGACTTTTGTTAACTGCTGAGTGACCGAGGAGCCCCCAGATCGCTCTTCCCTGATTATCATGGAGCCTCATTCATGTCTGTGCAATGGGCCCCACAGACTTCAGGGGAGCATGAAGACTGCATGGAAAACTCTTGGAAAGGTTGAAGCCGAGATGTGAGCCTGGTTTATATCCCCTCACCGATCACTTTATTCAGTTGCTCGGTAACACAAATTGCTAATCGGCCAATCGCACGGCAGCAACTCAATGCATTTAGGGAGCTAGGCGTGGTGAAGACGACTTGCTGAAGTTCAAACCGGTCATCAGATTGGGGAAGAAAGGGGATCTGGGTGACTTTGAACGTGGGATGGTTGTTGGTGGCAGACGGGCCGGTCTGAGCATTTCTGGGATTTTCACACACAACCATCTCTCGGGGTTACAGAGAATGGTGGGAAAAGAGAAAATATCCAGTGAGCGGCAGTTGTGTGGAGGAAAAATGCCTTGTTGAGGTCACAGGAGAATGGGCAGACTGGTTCCAGATGATAGAAAGACAACAGTAACTTCAATAACCTCTCATTACATCCAAGGTATGCAGAATACCTTGGATGGTGGGGTCAGAATTTGGCTCATGGATCCATCCTGCCTGGTGGTGGGGGTGTATGGTGTGGGGGATGGGGTATCACCGGTTCAGGCTGGTGGTGGGGGGGTGGTGGTGGGGGTGGGGTAATGGGGGTGTGGTGTGGGGGGGATGGGGTATCACTGGTTCAGGCTGGTGGTGGGGTGTAATGGTGTGGGGGATGGGATATCACGGTTCAGGCTGGTGGGGGGGGGGTGGTGTAATGGTGTGGGGGATGGGAGGTGGTGGGGGGGGGGGGTATCACCGGTTCAGGCTGGTGGTGGGGGTGTAATGGTGTGGGGGATGGGGTATCACCGGTTCAGGCTGGTGGTGGGGGTGTAATGGTGTGGGGGATGGGGTATCACCGGTTCAGGCTGGTGGTGGGGGGTGTAATGGTGCGGGGGATGGGGTATCACTGGGTCAGGCTGGTGGTGGGGGGGTGTAATGGTGTGGGGGGGATGGGGTATCACAGGTTCAGGCTGGTGGTGGGGGGTGTAATGGTGTGGGGGATGGGGTATCACAGGTTCAGGCTGGTGGTGGGGGTGTAATGGTGTGGGGGATGGGGTATCACCGGTTCAGGCTGGTGGTGGGGGTGTAATGGTGTGGGGGATGGGGTATCACCGGTTCAGGCTGGTGGTGGGGGTGTAATGGTGTGGGGGATGGGGTATCACAGGTTCAGGCTGGTGGTGGGGGTGTAATGGTGTGGGGGGATGGGGTATCACCGGTTCAGGCTGGTGGTGGGGGGGTGTAATGGTGTGGGGGATGGGGTATCACAGGTTCAGGCTGGTGGTGGGGGTGTAATGGTGTGGGGGATGGGGTATCACAGGTTCAGGCTGGTGGTGGGGGTGTAATGGTGTGGGGGATGGGGTATCACCGGAACAGGCTGGTGGTGGGGGGGGGGTAATGGTGTGGGGGATGGTGTATCACCGGTTCAGGCTGGTGGTGGGGGTGTGTAATGGTGTGGGGGATGGGATATCACCGGTTCAGGCTGGTGGTGGGGGGTGTAATGGTGTGGGGGATGGTGTATCACCGGTTCAGGCTGGTGGTGGGGGTGTAATGGTGTGGGGGATGGGATATCACCGGTTCAGGCTGGTGGTGGGGGTGTAATGGTGTGGGGGATGGGGTATCACCGGTTCAGGCTGGTGGTGGGGGTGTAATGGTGTGGGGGATGGGATAAGGAAGGGTTGTATTGGATGTATTTGGACTTGTTGCGTCACTTTTAGGGTCGTCCAGAACTATAACCAGAGAAGGATAAATAATAATAATAATAATAGGAAGTATTTTGTATTTTGTGTTTTTAGCTTTTCCTTTCGTCTCATTGGACGATGGAATATAATAGATTTCTGTGACTTTGTTCTTTTCTATTATTTGTATCCTTTTCTCCTTCGGGGGTTACAATATAAATGGACGGAATTCTCTTCCGGGGTGATGTACATAATAATCCTCTGAGGGGAAGATCTGGAATTTCGGTCCTCAGGGTGATAAAATATAAAAAAAAGGCTTCTGTTGTTTCCTTTTTCGCTTTTTCTAAGACGTTCCTCCGGCGGGGATCCGATATACATATCAGGACAATGCAGTGGGGGGGGGGGGGGGGGGGAATTAATGTTATATTAGTTTCCATGGCGACTTACATTAAAGAATGTGAGGAATCGGCGCTGATTGCTAAGGAAACTGCATGTGAACTTTGCAAAGACCAACAGGTAGAGCCGGTGAACCGATTCGTAGTGCGAAGACTCTTCACCGTCTACCGGGAAGCGATGATGGAACGGGAGAAAGGGGGAGGGGGTTCATCCTTCTGGTTTTTCCCGGTGACCATCGTCCTGGAACAGGAGTAGAGGGAACTTCTTACAATGGAGACACTTGTTCTGGTCACCAGTGAGTCCTCTCAACTTCCTGTATCTGTAGGACAAGAAATTAAGGAAAGTCTCCCCAAGGAACACTGATGGCAAAAAAGTCACCTGTTTTTTAACCATTCCCTACTTTATCCAAAATGTATAAATGCAAAACTTCTTCCTCTGACATTTACCCAGCCTTCCTGCTGGCCTTGACTTGCTCCTACCCCCTGGTCTTGGCCAGCTTCTTCCCCTGGCCTTGACACAGTCCTCTCACTGGCCTTGACCCAGTTATCTCTCTGGCCTTGACCCAGTCCTCTCACTGGCCTTGACCCAGTCCTCTCACTGGCCTTGACCCAGTCCTCTCACTGGCCTTGACACAGTCCTCTCACTGGCCTTGACCCAGTCCTCTCACTGGCCTTGACACAGTCCTCTCACTGGCCTTGACCTGCTCCTCCAGGCCTTGTTTGGCTTCTTTCCTGGCCTTATCCTGACCTTCTTCTCTTACTGGCCTTGACCAGCTTCTTCTCTGGCTTTGACCCAGTCCTCGCCCTCATCTTGACTTGCTCCTCCCACTGCCCTTGACCCACTCCCTAGACTTGACCCACTGCTCTTCGTTGCCTTGACCCACTGCTCTTCGTTGCCTTGACCCACTGCTCTTCATTGCCTTGATCCGCTGCTCTTTCTGGCCTTGACCCCGCTGCTCTTCCTGGCCTTGACCTGCTGCTCTTCTTGGCCTTGACCCGCTGCTCTTCCTGGCCTTGACCCGCTGCTCTTCCTGGCCTTGACCCGCTGCTCTACTTGGCCTTGACCCGCTGCTCTACTTGGCCTTGACCCGCTGCTCTTCCTGGCCTTGACCCGCAGCTCTTCCTGGCCTTGGCCCGCTCCTCTTTCTGGCCTTGACCTGCTGCTCTTCTTGGCCTTGACCCGCTGCTCTTTCTGGCCTTGACCTGCTGCTCTTCTTGGCCTTGACCCGCTGCTCTTCCTGGCCTTGACCCGCTGCTCTACTTGGCCTTGACCCGCTGCTCTACTTGGCCTTGACCCGCTGCTCTTCCTGGCCTTGACCCGCTGCTCTTCCTGGCCTTGGCCCGCTCCTCTTTCTGGCCTTGGCTTGTTGCTGCTCTTCCTGGCGTTGACTTGTTGCTGCTCTTCATGGCCTTGGCTTGTTGCTGCTCTTCGTGGCCTTGGCTTGTTGCTGCTCTTCCTGGCCTTGGCTTGTTGCTCCTCTTTCTGGCCTTGGCTTGTTGCTGCTCTTTCTGGCCTTGGCTTGTTGCTGCTCTTCCTGGCGTTGACTTGTTGCTGCTCTTCCTGGCGTTGACTTGTTGCTCCTCTTTCTGGCCTTGGCTTGTTGCTGCTCTTTCTGGCCTTGGCTTGTTGCTCCTCTTTCTGGCCTTGGCTTGTTGCTCCTCTTCCTGGCCTTGGCTTGTTGCTGCTCTTCCTGGCCTTGGCTTGTTGCTGCTCTTCCTGGCCTTGGCTTGTTGCTGCTCTTCCTGGCCTTGACCTGTTGCTATTTCTGGCCTTGACCTGCTACTCCTTTGGGACTTGACCTGTCCATCCTGTGGTAACCATAACTAATAGTTACCAAACCCCTGAAGTTCTCTTAAGTGGATATAAACCTCATCATTGCCAAATCATAACCACCTCTGTGCAAATATATTATAGGATTGAATCAAAGTGATTTATATTCTTCTAGTATTCTGACTTCTTTTAGAGATATTCTGCGGTGAGATGGCATTTCCTTTGTCATCACAGAACAAATGTAAAATATTATGAAGGTTTCACCATTCATTTATAACCAGTCCATTGTCTGCTATGAGAATCATGTTAGTCAATGACTTCATTTCTGTTTGACCAATTTTACTTTCATTTAGAGAAATACATACTGGCAAATGCTGCTTCAATCGGTCGTGCTGCACTATAGGGATTGTGACCAGTGTGGGGACTCCGTGTCACTGCTGCCTTTTCTCTCACATCACTGCGGACAGCTGTACAACACTACAGAGGAAGTAAACTCCTTCCTCATAGGCGTGTGCACAGGGTGTGCCGGGTGTGCCTGGGCACACCCTAATCACCCCGTGCAGTGCCGATTCCCCCTTCTTTCTGGCACCCCCTATCTCCCCCCTGCAATGCTTCCAGATTCCCTTCTCTCCTCCCCCACCAGCTGCTGCGGGAGATGTTTCAGGGTGGAGAGCAGGGGAAGGGGCCAGCAAATATGTCATTTACCAGCCCCTTCCTTTTCTAAATGAAAGTGAGTAATCTGTACCGATCGCTCTTGTGTTTTTTTATTTTTTACTGAGCATAGAAAACTGTTTACTATGCTTCAGTTTGGCAATGAACAGGAAGCCGCTCAGTACAACATTAATAAGGGTCCTAAAAAAAAAAACGACTGACACCGTCCTCTGCCCTAATGACCCCGATCTCTGCTCTACGGACAGTCCACTGCTCTGCTTGTAGTACACGGATGTGTGTTGGGCTCTGCGGCGCCCACCAATGCCCATCCTGTGTAAGAACCTCCCCCTCCCACCCATCACTTTGCAAAGTAGCCACACCCACTGCAAGCCTGATGTCAGCTGCCATGTAGAAGAACTGCCTGGACTGATCTCATGACGAGGAGCTTTTCCATATAATTATGTAGGATGCTGTGCGGACGTAATCATCACTAATAGTAATTTACACCGTGTATTCCGCGGGGATGATTGTCCAGGCCGATGTCTTTGAAGATTTCGCAGGTTACGGCGACCTTTTTAAGCCGTTTGAGACGCGCGACCCACTTAATGGAAAATGGAGATCTGAAACGAATGAAAAAAACCTCCATGTCTAACGACACGCGGAAAACGGCACATTAGAGGGTCTGATTAATGAGGGTGACGAATACTTGGCTGCGACGTAGAAAGGAAATTTGTGTTCAGTAAATAACAGTGAGAACAGTGTGAGAGCGCCGGGGGATGGGAAGGGAGGATGACGAGGAACAGCAATGCTATGCTTGGAAATTCAGCCCAACGCCATAGAAGCCTGCTGGCCCTTTAAGAGGTTCTTTACAAACTCCCCCATCCATGTCTTTATGGACCTTGCTTTGTACACTGGTGGGCAGTCATGTTGGAACAGGAAGGGGCCGCCCCCAAACTCCTCCCACAAAGTTGGGAGCATGAAATTGTCCAAAATGTCTTGGTATGCCGACGTCTCAAGAGTTCCCTTCACTGGAACTAAGGGGCCAAACCCAACCCCTGAAAAACAGCCACCCAATGACACAGCCCCCCATCACATCAGAGCCTCCCCATCAGAGAACCAACCAATGACACAGCCCCCCATCAGAGAGCCACTCCATCAGAGAACCACCCAATGACACAGCCCCCCATCACATCAGAGCCTTCCCATCAGAGGGCCACCCAATGACACAGCCCCCCATCAGAGAGCCACTCCATCAGAGAACCACCCAATGACACAGTTCCCCATCACATCAGAGCCTCCCCATCAGAGAACCAACCAATGACACAGTTCCCCATCACATCAGAGCCTCCCCATCAGAGAACCAACCAATGACAGTCCCCCATCACATCAGAGCCTCCCCATCAGAGAACCACCCAATGACACAGCCCCCCATCACATCAGAGCCTCCCCATCAGAGGGCCACCCAATGACACAGCCCCCCATCACATCAGATCCTCCCCATCAGAGAACCACCCAATGACACAGCCCCCCATCACATCAGATCCTCCCCATCAGAGAACCACCCAATGACACAGCCCCCCATCACATCAGATCCTCCACATCAGAGAACCACCCAATGACACAGCCCACCATCACATCAGAGCCTCCCCATCAGAGGGCCACCCAATGACACAGCCCCCCATCAGAGAGCCACTCCATCAGAGAACCACCCAATGACACAGCCCCCCCATCACATCAGAGCCTCCCCATCAGAGAACCACCCAATGACACAGTTCCCCATCACATCAGAGCCTCCCCATCAGAGAACCACCCAATGACACAGCCCCCCATCACATCAGAGCCTCCCCATCAGAGAGCCACCCAATGACACAGCCCCCCATCACATCAGAGCCTCCCCATCAGAGAACCACCCAATGACACAGCCCCCCATCACATCAGAGCCTCCCCATCAGAGAACCACCCAATGACACAGCCCCCCATCACATCAGAGCCTCCCCATCAGAGAACCACCCAATGACACAGCCCCTATCACATCAGAGCCTCCCCATCAGAGAACCAACCAATGACAGTCCCCCATCACATCAGAGCCTCCCCATCAGAGAACCAACCAATGACACAGCCCCCATCACATCAGAGCCTCCCCATCAGAGAGACACCCAATGACACAGCCCCCATCACATCAGAGCCTCCCCATCAGAGAACAACCCAATGACACAGCCCCCATCACATCAGATCCTCCCCATCAGAGAGACACCCAATGACACAGCCCCTATCACATCAGAGCCTCCCCATCAGAGAACCACCCAATGACACAGCCCCCCATCACATCAGAGCCTCCCCATCAGAGAACCACCCAATGACACCGCCCCCATCACATCAGAGCCTCCCCATCAGAGAACCACCCAATGACACCGCCCCCATCACATCAGAGCCTCCCCATCAGAGAACCACCCAATGACACAGCCCCCCATCACATCAGAGCCTCCCCATCAGAGAGCCACCAAATGACACCGCCCCCATCACATCAGAGCCTCCCCATCAGAGAACCACCCAATGACACAGTCCCCATCACATCAGAGCCTCCCCATCAGAGAGCCACCCAATGACACAGCCCCCATCACATCAGAGCCTCCCCATCAGAGAACCACCCAATCAGGGCCGTCTTTAATATTGATTGGACCCTGGGCAAAACTTTTCTTGGGGGCCCCTCCATGCAGTTTTGCTCTCCACCTCCTCTGAGACATACAATAAATAGCAGCTAGACTCAAAATCAGTTTACTGAATCAGATCAGGCAGCTATTGTGATTGGTTGCCAGAGGTTACAGTGTATCATTACAGCTCACTGACTGGTTGCTAGAGGTTACAGCACATGATTTCTGCTTGTTGATTGGTTGCTAGAAATTACTGTGGATATGACCTCAGGGGAGCATGATATACATATGAATTCCGCTAGCCGCCGCTATTTACATATGAATGCCGCCGCTATTTACATTTGAATGGCGGTAATTTACATGTAAACACAGGGTCTGCACGTGAGCCATCTGTACACAACAATAGGGCAGAGCTGGGCAGCATTAGTAGCAGCAATTCACACTGAGATATTGGGACACAGCACGGGACTAAAACCTCAAGGGACGAGGGAATTTAAACCAGGATAGTTGGCAAGTATGAGGTAGCTGCTTTGGGCCCCACAACAATGACAGGGCCCAGGGCAGCTGCCCCTTTTGCCCTGCCTTAAAAACGGCCCTGCACCCAATGACACAGTCCCCCATCACATCAGAGCCTCCCCATCAGAGAACCACCCAATGACACAGCCCCCCATCACATCAGAGCCTCCCCTTCAGAGAACCAACCAATGACATTCCCCCATCACATCAGAGCCTCCCCTTCAGAGAACCAACCAATGACACAGCCCCCATCACATCAGAGCCTCCCCATCACAGAGCCACCCAATGACACAGTCCCCCATCACATCAGATCCTCCCCATCAGAGAGACACCCAATGACACAGCCCCCCATCACATCAGAGCCTCCCCTTCAGAGAACCACCCAATGACACAGCCCCCATCACATCAGATCCTCCCCATCAGAGAGACACCCAATGACACAGCCCCCCATCACATCAGAGCCTCCCCTTCAGAGAACCAACCAATGACACAGCCCCCCATCACATCAGATCCTCCCCATCAGAGAGACACCCAATGACACAGTTCCCCATCACATCAGAGCCTCCCCACCAGAGAACCAACCAATGACACAGCCCCCCATCACATCAGAGCCTCCCCACCAGAGAACCAACCAATGACACAGCCCCCCATCACATCAGAGCCTCCCCATCGGAGAACCACCCAATGACACAGCCCCCCATCACATCAGAGCCTCCCCTTCAGAGAACCACCCAATGACACAGCCCCCCATCACATCAGAGCCTCCCCATCGGAGAGCCACCCAATGACACAGCCCCCCATCACATCAGAGCCTCCCCATCGGAGAACCACCCAATGACACAGCCCCCCATCACATCAGAGCCTCCCCATCGGAGAACCAACCAATGACACAGCCCCCCATCACAGCAGAGCCTCCCCATCGGAGAGCCACCCAATGACACAGTCCCCCATCACATCAGAGCCTCCCCATCAGAGAGACACCCAATGACACAGCCCCCATCACATCAGAGCCTCCCCATCGGAGAGCCACCCAATGACACAGCCCCCCATCACAGAGCCACCCAATGACACAGCCCCCCATCACATCAGAGCCTCCCCATCAGAGGGCCACCCAATGACACAGCCCCCCATCACATCAGATCCTCCCCATCAGAGGGCCACCCAATGAAACAGCCCCCCATCACATCAGATCATCCCCATCAGAGAACCACCCAATGACACAGCCCCCCATCACATCAGATCCTCCCCATCAGAGAGACACCCAATGACACAGCCCCCCATCACATCAGAGCCTCCCCTTCACAGAGCCACCCAATGACACAGCCCCCATCACATCAGAGCCTCCCCATCGGAGAGCCACCCAATGACACAGCCCCCCATCACATCAGAGCCTCCCCATCACAGAGCCACCCAATGACACAGCCCCCCATCACATCAGAGCCTCCCCATCGGAGAGCCACCCAATGACACAGCCCCCCATCACATCAGAGCCTCCCCATCACAGAGCCACCCAATGACACAGCCCCCCATCACATCAGAGCCTCCCCATCACAGAGCCACCCAATGACACAGCCCCCATCACATCAGAGCCTCCCCATCGGAGAGCCACCCAATGACACAGCCCCCCATCACATCAGAGCCTCCCCATCAGAGAACCACCCAATTTTTTTTTTTTTTTTTAACGTTCTATTTGAAATATCAACTTTTAGGTTTAGGATTTTAGGGTTTTTATGCACCTAGACGCGGTCCTAATGGAGCGCATTTGGCGCAATACAAATCCAATATCAAATCAAATCAATGACAGTCCCCCATCACAGCAGAGCCTCCCCATCAGAGAGCCCTTCAATCATAGAGTTCCCTCTTTACATCGGTGCCCTACCTTTTTTGGCTTCAGCAGCAGGATAGAGGACGGGGGATGGTGGAGGTAATGAGGAGATGAACTTCTGTCTTCTCCTGAATGCCTGGGGTGGTGCTGCGTGCCACCTACCTTGGATGAGAATCGGGCATTGCCATGGTCGGTGAGAGCTGGCCGGTTCAATGTTGTTATGGTGTTGGATCCTCACCATGGCAAATCATGACGCTGATCTGCCGGGAAGACGTGGCCACTTCCAGGGAACACGGCTGCAAGCCCAGCAGTAGCCGATCAGTTGACCTGTTAGCCAATCAAGTCTGGCCCAGCTCCACACAACTCACACAAGGCCCGAGCTGATGTTAAACTTCCAATAACATAAACATTTCAGCCCCACAGAGATTTTGTTTCTTGTGCTCCTCGTTGGGGGTTTTCGGCGCTCCTCATACATGTTCTGTATCCTGATTTTCCTGATGTAAAGGAATTGAGTTACCATAGAAATGACAGATGAGGGGTAACATTTCCGATTAAGCACGGAGAAGCCAGCAGCAGGTCGCATCTCCTGGAGGCGAGAGAGATCAACTGGAAGCTCTTGAATAACTGCCAGTGACTCGGAATGCAAAACGCGTTGGAGTCCTCGTAGTAGACGAGGCATGACAGCCTGAACAGAAGCTTCCTCTTTATAATAAAGGGACCTTTCAGGCTAAAGAACCCCAGAAACTGGATAACAGAACCATCAATCAGTCCAGTTATTTATTAAAAAATATTCAGTAAATGGTAAAATCCACTATATGGACAAAAGTATGTGAACCCTCCATCCGAATGGTTGAGTTTCGGTGTTTCCAGTGAAGGGTAGACAAAGACATTTCAGGGGTCTCCAAACCTTCTAAACAGGGGGCCAGGTAACGGTCCTTCAGATTTTAGACGGTGGCCAGTGGGAGTAGAAAAATCTGCATCTTAAGTGGAAATAAACAATGTCTCGGGCTTGGCAGCCAGAGATCCTAAAAAAATGACATAGCGCATGTGGTTAGCAGGAGGAATAGTGTCCCATCATTGGTGTCAGTGGGAGGAATAGTGCCCCATCATTGGTGTCAGTGGGAGGAATAGTGCCCCATCATTGGTGTCAGTGGGAGGAATAGTGTCCCATCATTGGTGTCAGTAGGAGGAATAGTGTCCCATCATTGGTGTCAGTGGGGGGAATAGTGTCCCATCATTGGTGTCAGTGGGAGCATTAGTGTCCCATCATTGGTGTCAGTGGGAGGAATAGTGTCCCATCATTGGTGTCAGTGGGAGGAATAGTGTCCCATCATTGGTGTCTGTGGGAGGAATAGTGTCCCATCATTGGTGTCAGTGGGAGGAATAGTGTCCCATCATTGGTGTCAGTGGGAGGAATAGTGCCCCATCATTGGTGTCAGTGGGAGGAAAGTGTCCCATCATTGGTGTCAGTGGGAGGAATAGTGCCCCATCATTGGTGTCAGTGGGAGGAATAGTGTCCCATCATTGGTGTCAGTGGGAGGAATAGTGTCCCATCATTGGTGTCAGTGGGAGGAAAAGTGTCCCATCATTGGTGTCAGTGGGAGGAATAGTGCCCCATCATTGGTATCAGTGGGAGGAATAGTATCCCATCATTGGTATCAGTGGGAGGAATAGTGCCCCATCATTGGTGTCAGTGGGAGGAATAGTGTCCCATCATTGGTATCAGTGGGAGGAATAGTGTCCCATCATTGGTATCAGTGGGAGGAATAGTGTCCCATCATTGGTGTCAGTGGGAGGAATAGTGTCCCATCATTGGTATCAGTGGGAGGAATAGTGTCCCATCATTGGTATCAGTGGGAGGAATAGTGTCCCATCATTGGTGTCAGTGGGAGGAATAGTGCCCCATCATTGGTGTCAGTGGGAGGAATAGTGCCCCATCATTGGTGTCAGTGGGAAGAATAGTGTCCCATCCTTCATCTCAGTGGGAGGAATAGTGTCCCATCATTGGTGTCATTGAAAGTAATGGGACCCGATTGGAAGGAATTCTGCCCCACTGTTGATATCGGTGGCAGGAATGGTGCTCATCGTTGGTATCAGAGGGAGGAATAGTTCCCCGGGGCCGGATAAAGGCAATCGAAGGGCCTCATCCAGCCTGTGGGCCACAGATTGGAGATGACTGTTTTAGACAATTGTGCTCTTCCAACCTTATGGTACCAGTTCAAGGAAGACCCTCTTCTGTTCCAGCATGACCGTGTCCCTGTGCACAATGGCAGCTCCATAAAGACTTGGTTTGTTGTGGAGAAACTCGAGTGTCCTGCACAGAGTCCTGACCTCAACCTTAATGAACCCCTTTGGGATGAATTGGAATCCATTCTTTTCTTCGAGTTGCTCAATATATAGTAAATGTACGTCCACGGTTGGTTATACAGAATATTACAGGAAGTTGGCAGTTTGCAGAACCCAAGATGAAAACTGACTGTAATCCATTTTTTAAAACTTTGTACCTTTCATTTCTGCATCACCACCATTCAATCGAGAGACGTCTTCAAAATGCTTTTCTTTTAGTGTTTGTGAGTTGGTTATCTGGATGTTTTGTTTGGTGTCTCTTCTCACCACGTCTTCTTGGTTCTCTTCCAGGGCCCTTGCGGACATTTTGATACAACAGGGGCCGATCCCCATCCCCCACTGTGAACGAGAGACCATCTCTGCTGTCGATAACTCTCCCAAGGAGAACACGCCCGTCCGGACCTCAAAGAATCAGTACACGCCGGTGCGGACCACCAAGGCAGGAACAGGTGGGTTCATCGACCAGCACTGGCTGCGTATAATTGTGTGAGATCAGCGTAGACATTGCAAGTAAATGTCCGGCATCAAGGCTCTCGCCTCCAAGCTCCGGTACTGAAGGTTCTACTGTCGCGTTTCGGATCCCTTTCAGGGTTTTCTAATTGTAATATGGGAAGGAGTTTGTTGGTTAAAATGTTTGCAAAGTTAGTGGAACCTCCTTTCCTGGATCCGCAAGGAATGGGGTGCTGGAATGTTCATATAGTGGAGAGGGGGAGGGTGGAGCGCCGACGACGGCTAGTGATGAGCGAGTATGGGGGGCAGTGTTGGTCATCTTACTTTAAAAGTAAAGTAATTAGTTAAGTTACAAATTACTTCTCCCAAAAAGTAATTGCGTTAGTAACTCAGTTACTACATTGGAAAAGTAATTAGTTACTCAGCAAAGTAACTGACTTTTTTTTAAAAATATTCTATACGTGTAACTAAGGGGCGGGTCTAGTATTACTGTAACCAAGGGGCGCATTTATTATTATTGTTATATACCGTGTAACCACAAGGGGCTGCTCTATTATACTCTAACCAAGGGGCAGATCTGTTATAGCGTGTAAGCAGGGGCGGGTCTATTATTATTATATGGTGTAAGCAGGGGCGGGTCTATTATTATTATATATGGTGTAAGGGGCGGGTCTATTATTATAGCGTGTAAGCAAGGGGCGGGTCTATTATTATTATATTGTGTAAGCAAGGGGCGGGTCTATTATTATTATATTGTGTAAGCAAGGGGCGGGTCTATTATTATTATAGCGTGTAAGCAAGGGGCGGGTCTATTATTATTATATCGTGTAAGCAAGGGGCGGGTCTATTATTATTATATCGTGTAAGCAAGGGGCGGGTCTATTATTATTATATCGTGTAAGGGGCAGGTCTATTATTATTATAGCGTGTAAGGGGCGGGTCTAGTATTACTGTAACCAAGGGGCGCATTTATTATTATTGTTATATATCGTGTAACCACAAGGGGCTGCTCTATTACTACTCTAACCAAGGGGCAGATCTGTTATAGCGTGTAAGCAGGGGCGGGTCTATTATTATTATATGGTGTAAGCAGGGGCGGGTCTATTATTATTATTATATGGTGTAAGGGGCGGGTCTATTATTATAGCGTGTAAGCAAGGGGCGGGTCTATTATTATTATATTGTGTAAGCAAGGGGCGGGTCTATTATTATTATAGCGTGTAAGCAAGGGGCGGGTCTATTATTATTATATCGTGTAAGCAAGGGGCGGGTCTATTATTATTATATCGTGTAAGCAAGGGGCGGGTCTATTATTATTATATCGTGTAAGGGGCAGGTCTATTATTATTATAGCGTGTAAGGGGCGGGTCTAGTATTACTGTAACCAAGGGGCGCATTTATTATTATTGTTATATATCGTGTAACCACAAGGGGCTGCTCTATTATTACTCTAACCAAGGGGCAGATCTGTTATAGCGTGTAAGCAAGGGGCGGGTCTATTATTATTATATGGTGTAAGCAGGGGCGGGTCTATTATTATTATTATATGGTGTAAGGGGCGGGTGGCTACAGAAGAGGGCGAATGTTAAATGAATGGGCAGAGCTCGATATATAATAATAAATGCGCCCCTTGGTTACAGTAATACTAGACCCGCCCCTTAGTTACACGATAGACGCCCCTTGCAGAGTAGCACGAGCATCGGGAGCGTGCGGCATCGCCTCGTACAATTACATGTTAACTGCGCCTGCGCGGTGTAGAGTTCACTCAGAGCTGTTTAGGTTCGGCAATTTTCGTAAGCTCCGTAGTCCTTCGTACTGCGCAAGCGCTGCGCCTGCGCAGTACAGGGGGTTCCTTATCCGGCAGGGGAACTTTTTCGGCAGGACACCGGAATTGCACTACTGCCATCTAGTGGCGGTAGATGTAATTGGGGTAACTAAGCCAAAGTAATGGGAACTGAGTTACCACGAGGGGAAAAGTAATCAGTTAGATACTCGTTACCCTCTAAAGTAACTGCGTTAGGTAAGTTTATTTTAACTCAGTTACTTACATCACTGATGGGGGGTCACAGATGGAGTGACTCTGAGGGTGGGCGAGAGAGAGAGTGTGGGGGCTGAAGAGGAGAAACACTGTGATGTGTTTTTTGGACAGTTTTTTTTTCTCAGTCCAGGAGTAACATTGTGTGCTTGTAAGATGTGGCAGCCGTCTCCATAGAGCAGAAGAGACTCTGGTGTAGAGGAGAAAAGAGAGAGAGAGAGCAGCGCCGCTCTGAGAGCAGTGGGTCTGATTACAGTGGGAACTGTATGTGAAATTAAAAAGAAAGTATTGTACTCACACTTTGTTTAAAAATATCAGGAACGTAGCGGTATCTTTTTATTTTGTCTGAAGTCTTCGGCCGTCCTCCGGTGTCATGGCTTTGGTGGGGAAACGCTTCCAACCACGCCTACCAACGACATCAATCCTGCTGACGTGCCTATCCTGGGACGCACTCACCCACGAGACACAAGGGACCGGGGTGAGTTTCCCCACCAAAGCCATGACACTGGAGGACTTCAGACAAAATAAAGATACCACTACGTTCCTGATATTTTTAAACAAAGTGTGAGTACAATACTTTGTTTTTACTTTCACATACAGTTCCCACTGTAATCAGACCCACTACTCTCAGAGCGGCGCTGCTCTCTCTCTTTCTTTTGACATGTTCATATACTGTCTCTAGAAAGTGTACTTATATATACTTATATCTTCATATACTTATCTACATGTCTTCGCCAGACCACGACCAAGCCCCGGGTGGTTGGGGCGAAATGCGTCAGTGGCGTGGGTTGGGAGGAGACCTATAGGGCTGAGGCTGCTCTTTACTTCTAAGTAACATGGGCTGGTCTGGAGAGCGGCAGCCCTTTCATTTATGGGAAGTTGTTTGGTTTGAATGTTAGCCGAACCGCATCGATCCAAACTGATTTGCGAATAGACATGCAATTTTTGTTTCATTCCGAATTCGTTTTTTAAAGAGTTTTGACAAATTCGTTAATTCAGGAAATATCCAAATGAACAAATTTTTCCGAATATTCGTTATCTAAAATATTCGAAAATTCGTAAGTTCGGAATTCGGTCTTCAAAAATCTGAAAACCCGAAAATCTGAAATGATAACTAACTAATAATAACTATTCATTTATAGGTATTGGAATTTCCTGTCAAATTTGTCTGTTGGTGAACGTAACGAATCCGAATTTATCTGAAGTTACGAATTATCCGAAATAACGAATGCCGTATCTAAACAAATGGAACGGAACATATTAATAATTAAATAATAATACATTTTTATCATTATTAATTCATCACTTTCCATTCGTTTAGATCAGCGTTTCTCAACTCCAGTCCTCAAGGCGCCCCAACAGGTCATGTTTTCAGGCTCTCCATTATTTTGCACAGGGGATTTGATCAGTTTCACTGCCTTACTAATTACCACGGCTATTTTATCCGAGGGAAATTCTGAAAACGCGACCTGTTGGTGCGCCTTGAGGACTGGAGTTGAGAAACGCTGATCTAAACGAATGGAACGTGACGAATTAATAATAATAAATAACAATAATAATAATAAAAACGTTTTATTATTATTATTAATACGTTCCATTCCATTTGTTTAGATGCGGCATTCGTTATTTTCGGATAATTCGTAACTTCGGATAAATTTGTATTCATTACATTCACTAACAGCCAAATTTGAAAGGAAATCCAATATCTATAATTTAATAGTTATTATTTCGGGTGGTTTTAGAATTTTCAGATTTTAGAATTTTCAGATTTTAGAATTTTCAGATTATAGAACTTTCAGATTTTTGAACTTTCAGATTTTAGAACTTTCAGATTTTAGGATTTTCAGATTTTAGGATTTTTCAGATTTTCCGAATTTTTCGGGATTTTCGAATTTTTCAGATTTTCGAATTTTTCAGATTTTCGAATTTTTCAGATTTTCGAATTTTTCAGATTTTAGAATTTTCAGATTTTAGAATTTTCAGATTTTAGAATTTTCAGATTTTAGAATTTTCGTTCTTTTGAATTTTTCGGATTTTCATCCTTATTTTCAGATTTTCGAATTTTTAGAAAATTTCGAATTTCAGAATATTGGGAAAAATGAAACAGGTTTTTGTTACTTCAGATATTTCCGAATTAACGAATTTGGCAAAATTAGTTTAAAAACTAATGTGGAACTAAACGCGTTGCACATGTCTAGAGTTTAATTCCCACCTTATCAGCCCCTCTGGTGTAATTAATATGTGTTCGGTTTTAAAGGGATGAGGTGGAGAAATTGCAAGTGAAAAACAATACAATCAGTCTGAGCTAAACTAGTCCAGCCAAAACGAAATGGACATGGTAGCCCCCGTTTAGGACAAGGGGGCTACATTTGGAATGAATGTATTAATGAATTATCTGTAACAGACAGAACTGGATTGGCCGAACACCGACCTCTTATGTTCTCGGACATTTCCATCTGGGGAAGGGCTGACCGCTCTGTGTGGATTATTCACCTCCATTCCTAACTATATTGTTGGTTCAGATAAACTCCTCCAATATTGTTTTAGACTTTTACAGGTAAACGTGATCTAATGTTCGGCCATATTGTATTCGTATTCGGACATCTATTTTATTCCCTAGAGACAATTTAGGCCACATACGAGACTCTTGGCGCGACCAGACTGAGCTGTGGAGGTCGTTCCTGTAAGTTGGGGTGTAATCCGTCAGAAGATCAGATTTATAATTGGACTGAACAGAGTTGGGTTAACAATGAACACCTATGTAGCGGTACCCTCCCCCCACCCGTAGGGACTGCTGAGTGATGTGGCCCACCTGTCACCCGACCCAGCCCGGCATTCACTTCCAGACAAGGAACAAGTCCATCAGCTTTGTTTTTGTATTTTATTGAGGGATTAAACTTGGATAGGGTAAGGAATTCATGGGATGCCCAGAATTTTTTTTTATTTTCAGATCCTCTCCTGCACAACTCTTCAGTACAAAGTTAGTTGTGCTGTCCCCCACAAGTCCAGGCTAGGTCTGGTAACATGGGTGAATAGCTGGAGGGATAGTGCAGGTGGGCGCCTGGAGGAATCTCAGGGCTGGTTACACAGGTGATCAGTGGCTGGAGGGATCTCAGGGCTGCTTACACAGGTGATCAGTATCTGGAGGAATCTCAGGGCTGGTTACACAGGTGATCAGTGGCTGGAGGGATCTCAGGGCTGGTTACACAGGTGATCAGTGGCTGGAGGGATCTCAGGGCTGGTTACACAGGTGATCAGTGGCTGGAGGAATCTCAGGGCTGGTTACACAGGTGATCAGTATCTGGAGGGATCTCAGGGCTGGTTACACAGGTGATCAGTGGCTGGAGGGATCTCAGGGCTGGTTACACAGGTGATCAGTATCTGGAGGAATCTCAGGGCTGGTTACACAGGTGATCAGTGGCTGGAGGGATCTCAGGGCTGGTTACACAGATGATCAGTATCTGGAGGGATCTCAGGGCTGGTTACACAGGTGATCAGTGGCTGAAGGAATCTCAGGGCTGGTTACACAGGTGATCAGTGGCTGGAGGGATCTCAGGGCTGGTTACACAGATGATCAGTGGCTGGAGGGATCTCAGGGCTGGTTACACAGGTGATCAGTATCTGGAGGGATCTCAGGGCTGGTTATACAGGTGATCAGTGGCTGAAGGAATCTCAGGGCTGGTTACACAGGTGATCAGTGGCTGGAGGAATCTCAGGGCTGGTTACACAGGTGATCAGTGGCTGGAGGGATCTCAGGGCTGGTTACACAGGTGATCCGTGGCTGAAGGGATCTCAGGGCTGGTTACACAGGTGATCAGTATCTGGAGGGATCTCAGGCTGGTTACACAGATGATCAGTATCTGGAGGGATCTCAGGGCTGGTTACACAGGTGATCAGTGGCTAAAGGAATCTCAGGGCTGGTTACACAGGTGATCAGTGGCTGGAGGGATCTCAGGGCTGGTTACACAGGTGATCAGTGGCTGGAGGAATCTCAGGGCTGGTTACACATGTGATCAGTGGCTGGAGGAATCTCAGGGCTGGTTACACAGGTGATCAGTGGCTGGAGGGATCTCAGGGCTGGTTACACAGGTGATCAGTATCTGGAGGGATCTCAGGGCTGGTTACACAGGTGATCAGTGGCTGAAGGAATCTCAGGGCTGGTTACACAGGTGATCAGTATCTGGAGGGATCTCAGGGCTGGTTACACAGGTGATCAGTGGCTGAAGGAATCTCAGGGCTGGTTACACAGGTGATCAGTGGCTGGAGGAATCTCAGGGCTGGTTACACAGGTGATCAGTGGCTGGAGGGATCTCAGGGCTGGTTACACAGGTGATCAGTGGCTGAAGGGATCTCAGGGCTGGTTACACAGGTGCTCAGTATCTGGAGGGATCTCAGGGCTGGTTACACAGATGATCAGTATCTGGAGGGATCTCAGGGCTGGTTACACAGGTGATCAGTATCTGGAGGGATCTCAGGGCTGGTTACACAGGTGATCAGTGGCTGAAGGAATCTCAGGGCTGGTTACACAGGTGATCAGTGGCTGGAGGAATCTCAGGGCTGGTTACACAGGTGATCAGTGGCTGGAGGGATCTCAGGGCTGGTTACACAGGTGATCAGTATCTGGAGGGATCTCAGGGCTGGTTACACAGGTGATCAGTGGCTGAAGGAATCTCAGGGCTGGTTACACAGGTGATCAGTATCTGGAGGGATCTCAGGGCTGGTTACACAGGTGATCAGTGGCTGAAGGAATCTCAGGGCTGGTTACACAGGTGATCAGTGGCTGGAGGAATCTCAGGGCTGGTTACACAGGTGATCAGTGGCTGGAGGGATCTCAGGGCTGGTTACACAGGTGATCAGTGGCTGAAGGGATCTCAGGGCTGGTTACACAGGTGCTCAGTATCTGGAGGGATCTCAGGGCTGGTTACACAGATGATCAGTATCTGGAGGGATCTCAGGGCTGGTTACACAGGTGATCAGTATCTGGAGGGATCTCAGGGCTGGTTACACAGGTGATCAGTGGCTGAAGGAATCTCAGGGCTGGTTACACAGGTGATCAGTGGCTGGAGGAATCTCAGGGCTGGTTACACAGGTGATCAGTGGCTGGAGGGATCTCAGGGCTGGTTACACAGGTGATCAGTATCTGGAGGGATCTCAGGGCTGGTTACACAGGTGATCAGTATCAGTAGGGATCTCAGGGCTGGTTACACAGATGATCAGTGGCTGGAGGGATCTCAGGGCTGGTTACACAGGTGATCAGTATCTGGAGGAATCTCAGGGCTGGTTACACAGGCAAGGAGCTGGAGGGATCTCTGGCCTGGCAACACAGGTGATCAGTGGCTGAAGGAGTCTGCAGGGCTGATAACACAGGCAATTGACTGGAGACACGGCAGCGCATTACTCTGCTAGCAGTTAGAAAAGTGCTTTCTGCCGTGGTTGTGCTGCCCACATGCTGGGAGAGCAATGCACCGGGCTGCAAATCACATTCCCAGCCACTGCTCATTTAGATGTGGTCTCTCTGAGCACCTGAGGGCATTAAACCTGTCCTCATAGTGTATACAAGTTGCCCCGGAAGACATCAGGGAAGACACCGCGTAGGGAGGAGCCTGCTGTGACGTCATTGCGCTAACTGGAAGTCAGCGGGAGGCCATTTTGTTGGTTACTTGAGTTTTGTGTACAAGCGCTATGTTACATCATTATATGTGAGTGGCGGTGGCCATGGATAGGTTCATGCTATGCATGTATCTATCCATTTGTCATATAGGGGGGTGGCGAGGATAGAGGGGGCAACACCCGTGCATCCTTAATGCATGGGCCACCACTGATCTGGCTTATCCTGTTGCGCCGCTGCTCATCCAGGGAGATCCTCTTTTATGTACGTACGTTCATACTCGGACAAGTGAGACCTGTCTATTTTTTCTTGCATTACCCCTCCGTGCGTCCTGATGAAGCGAACCAGCGAAACGCGTTGACGCACAGGGGCTCACTCATCTGATACAGTGTAACAAATCATTTTCATAATACTTGGCCGATGTGGCCCATGTTCTACACCATATGTGAACACATGTTTTTAATTCTTGTTGTTTTGCTCTTGCAAATCCTTTTTTATTTAATTGTTTTATTTTACTGTTATGTACAATTGTATTTTTTCATATAATCTATGTGGTCGAAATTGTGTTTAAAGTCCGAACCTCCAGTTTTTTTCATTTTCCCTTGTCTTCAAATATTACGGATGTGGCAATGGAATGATTTCAATCTTTACATGTGTTGCAGCTTCCTCCTTTTATTAATACTTTGAGTTTTTTTTCACCTGAGTGAAGTTATCATATTTTATATAACTGCTCGTAAAAAAAAAAAGAATTTAAGCTATTTTCCAATTTTTTTTTTTATACATCTTTTTTTCCTGCTGAATAGAATGTAGCAGTTGTACATTTCCTTCCCCAGACTGAGAGGTCTCTTAGGGAATGCCATGATATGTTTGGGCCTTGGTTGGAGGAACATTACCCCCCGACCTCCCCTAACGATCTCCAGTGGAGAGAGTACATCTCCTCACCTTCAACCATCAATGGATCTCAAGATATTCAGAAGCAGCACTTAGCCAGACACCGCGGACGGCCCCTCGCTGAGATAACAAGATGCAGCACAGCGTCCGTACAGCAGGCCGCACATCGCTCCACAAAAGAGACGACTTCGGGCTGTGCATGAGAACAATGACGGCCGGCTCCTCCGCCAACATTTCTCTCTTCTGTACTTATTCAGGGTTTTCCTGGCCTGTGAGAAGAGCTGAATTGGGATATCACCGGTTCAGGCTGGTGGTGGGGGTGTAATGGTGTGGGGGATGGGGTATCACCGGTCAGGCTGGTGGTGGGGGTGTAATGGTGTGGGGGATGGGGTATCACCGGTACAGGCTGGTGGTGGGGGTGTAATGGTGTGGGGGATGGGGTATCACCGGTTCAGGCTGGTGGTGAGGGTGTAATGGTGTGGGGGATGGGATATCACTGGTTCAGGCTGGTGGTGGGGGTGTAATGGTGTGGGGGATGGGGTATCACCGGTTCAGGCTGGTGGTGGGGGTGTAATGGTGTGGGGGATGGGATATCACCGGTTCAGGCTGGTGGTGGGGGTGTAATGGTGTGGGGGATGGGGTATCACCGGTTCCGGCTGGTGGAGGGGGTGTAATGGTGTGGGGGATGGGATATCACTGGTTCAGGCTGGTGGTGGGGGTGTAATGGTGTGGGGGATGGGATATCACCGGTTCAGGCTGGTGGAGGGGGTGTAATGGTGTGGGGGATGGTTGATCACCGGTTCAGGCTGGTGGTGGGGGGTGTTATGGTGTGGGGGATGGGATATCACTGGTTCAGGCTGGTGGTGGGGGTGTAATGGTGTGGGGGATGGGATATCACTGGTTCAGGCTGGTGGTGGGGGTGTAATGGTGTGGGGGATGGGGTATCACTGGTTCAGGCTGGTGGTGGGGGGGGGGTGTAATGGTGTGGGGGATGGGGTATCACCGGTTCAGGCTGGTGGTGGGGGTGTAATGGTGTGGGGGATGGGATATCACCGGTTCAGGCTGGTGGTGGGGGGTGTAATGGTGTGGGGGATGGGATATCACTGGTTCAGGCTGGTGGTGGGGGTGTAATGGTGTGGGGGATGGGATATCACCGGTTTAGGCTGGTGGTGGGGGTGTAATGGTGTGGGGATGGGATATCACCGGTTCAGGCTGGTGGTGGAGGTGTAATGGTGTGGGGGATGGGATATCACTGGTTCAGGCTGGTGGTGGTGGTGTAATGGTGTGGGGGATGGGGTATCACCGGTTCAGGCTGGTGGTGGGGGTGTAATGGTGTGGGGGATGGGATATCACCGGTTCAGGCTGGTGGTGGGGGTGTAATGGTGTGGGGGATGGGGTATCACCGGTTCAGGCTGGTGGTGGGGGTGTAATGGTGTGGGGGATGGGGTATCACCGGTTCAGGCTGGTGGTGGGGGTGTAATGGTGTGGGGGATGGGGTATCACCGGTTCAGGCTGGTGGTGGGGGTGTAATGGTGTGGGGGATGGGGTATCACCGGTTCAGGCTGGTGGTGGGGGTGTAATGGTGTGGGGGATGGGGTATCACCGGTTCAGGCTGGTGGTGGGGGTGTAATGGTGGGGGGATGGGATATCACCGGTTCAGGTTGGTGGTGGGGGTGTAATGGTGTGGGGGATGGGATATCACCGGTTCAGGCTGGTGGAGGGGGTGTAATGGTGTGGGGGATGGGATATCACTGGTTCAGGCTGGTGGTGGTGGTGTAATGGTCTGGGGGGATGGGGTATCACCGGTTCAGGCTGGTGGTGGGGGTGTAATGGTGTGGGGGAGGGGATATCACCGGTTCAGGCTGGTGGTGGGGGTGTAATGGTGTGGGGGATGGGGTATCACCGGTTCAGGCTGGTGGTGGGGGTGTAATGGTGTGGGGGATGGGATATCACTGGTTCAGGCTGGTGGTGGGGGTGTAATGGTGTGGGGGAGGGGATATCACCGGTTCAGGCTGGTGGTGGGGGTGTAATGGTGTGGGGGAGGGGATATCACCGGTTCAGGCTGGTGGTGGGGGTGTAATGGTGTGGGGGATGGGGTATCACCGGTTCAGGCTGGTGGGGGGTGGGTGTGTAATGGTGTGGGGGATGGGATATCACCAGTTGAGGCTGGTGGTGGGGGTGTAATGGTGTGGGGGATGGGATATCACCGGTTGAGGCTGGTGGTGGGGGGCCCTGTGTGGCAGGCTGTTTGGGACCCCATGATTTCTAACACTTGTCCTGCCAGCACACCACAGATCCGTTATCAATAATCCTAATTGGTGGCTTCATCAGTCCAGAGTAGACCCTCCTCACTGTTCCAACAACCAAGATCCTCTGGTTCTCACACCTTCTGGCCATCATATAAGCACTACTAGTGTTGTCCCTCTCCACTCATCCCACTCCCGAGTACCTCCCGAGTACCTCCCGAGTATCTCCCGAGTACCTCCCGAGTACCTCCCGAGTACCTCCCTACAAGGGACCCTTCACACACGAAAGGAGAACATCCTGTATGTCACCAGCACACCAAGGATCCAAATGATGGATGAAGGAATCTCATCACAATAAGTGCCTCAAAGCCACACAGGACCTCGTAGATGGATATCGAGGTTGACAAAGAAATCCCGTGTGGCCTCTAAATGGTGAACTTGCTCTTATTGTGATCACTAAATATTGGACTAATAAATATGGATCCATCCACAGTGTGCCGGTGACCTCTGTCCTCATTTAGGTTGATTCAGTCAACCTGCTGGCAGTTACTAAAGCCCCCTCCTGCCCGAGGCCGTACGACGAAACGCGTGCGATGGGAATATATCGAATGATCCACACATCAGGGAACTTTGGGTCATGCGTCATTCATCACTTTGTAGTGAGCGAGGAGCCTTTGACCCCTTTATTGACCTGTAACTAATGCCAACATCTCATACGGGGGCTTCAGGCAGGGGCTCCCCTTGGGATGGAGATTCATTCCCTCCACATCTCCATCTGGGTGACTCTCCTACAAGGAACCCCATCCTAATACACAGCCAGACATGGAGGAGTATAGAGGGAGGAGGAATTCTGCTATCCAAGTCGTCTTATTCCGTCCTAAGGGTAGAAAAGGAGAGAGGGGCTGAACTGTGGCTCCGTGGACCGAGCTGTAGTAAGTCCTCATTCTAGGACCTGTGGGTATAGAGGGGGGCTGGACTCCCCTATAGTAGTCATGTATTAGGATCTGTGGGTATAGAGGGGGGCTGGACTTCCCTATAGTAGTCATGTATTAGGACCTGTGGGTATAGTGGGGCTGGACTACCCTATAATAGTCATGTATTAGGACCTGTGGATGTAGAGTGGGGCTGGACTACCCTATAGTAGTCATGTATTAGGACCTGTGGGTATAGAGTGGGGCTGGACTCCCCTATAGTAGTCATGTATTAGGACCTGTGGGTATAGAGTGGGGCTGGACTACCTTATAGTAGTCATGTATTAGGACCTGTGGGTATAGAGTGGGGCTGGACTCCCCTATAGTAGTCATGTATTAGGATCTGTGGGTATAGAGGGGGGCTGGACTTCCCTATAGTAGTCATGTATTAGGACCTGTGGGTATAGTGGGGCTGGACTACCCTATAATAGTCATGTATTAGGACCTGTGGATGTAGAGTGGGGCTGGACTACCCTATAGTAGTCATGTATTAGGACCTGTGGGTATAGAGTGGGGCTGGACTACCTTATAGTAGTCATGTATTAGGACCTGTGGGTATAGAGTGGGGCTGGACTCCCCTATAGTAGTCATGTATTAGGATCTGTGGGTATAGAGGGGGGCTGGACTTCCCTATAGTAGTCATGTATTAGGACCTGTGGGTATAGTGGGGCTGGACTACCCTATAATAGTCATGTATTAGGACCTGTGGATGTAGAGTGGGGCTGGACTACCCTATAATAGTCATGTATTAGGACCTGTGGGTATAGAGTGGGGCTGGACTCCCCTATAGTAGTCATGTATTAGGACCTGTGGGTATAGAGTGGGGCTGGACTACCTTATAGTAGTCATGTATTAGGACCTGTGGGTATAGAGTGGGGCTGGACTTCCCTATAGTAGTCATGTATTAGGACCTGTGGGTATAGAGTGGGGCTGGACTACCCTATAGTAGTCATGTATTAGGACCTGTGGGTATAGTGGGGCTGGACGACCCTATAATAGTCATGTATTAGGATCTGTGGATGTAGAGTGGGGCTGGACTACCCTATAGTAGTCATTTATTAGGACCTGTGGGTATAGAGTGGGGCTGGACTCCCCTATAGTAGTCATGTATTAGGACCTGTGGGTATAGAGTGGGGCTGGACTACCTTATAGTAGTCATGTATTAGGACCTGTGGGTATAGAGTGGGGCTGGACTACCTTATAGTAGTCATGTATTAGGACCTGTGGGTATAGAGTGGGGCTGGACTACCCTATAGAAGTCATGTATTAGGACCTGTGGGTATAGAGTGGGGCTGGACTCCCCTATAGTAGTCATGTATTAGGACCTGTGGGTATAGAGTGGGGCTGGACTACCTTATAGTAGTCATGTATTAGGACCTGTGGGTATAGAGTGGGGCTGGACTACCTTATAGTAGTCATGTATTAGGACCTGTGGGTATAGAGTGGGGCTGGACTACCCTATAGTAGTCATGTATTAGGACCTGTGGGTATAGAGTGGGGCTGGACTACCCTATAGAAGTCATGTATTAGGACCTGTGGATGTAGAGGGGAGTGCTGTATATAGACTGCCCTATAGTAGTCATGGCTGCTGTTAGAAATCAAGGGGCCCCATACATCCTACCTGACGGAGCCCCCGGCCTAGGTGGGTGTGTGTGCAGGTGTATGACCCCCCCGAACACGGCTTTAGCCTCATGAACAAATCCACTCGCACAGCCATCCAGGTGAAGGACCCCTTAATTACCGTATATACTCGAGTATAAGCCGAGTTTTCCAGCACATTTTTTTTGTACTGAAAGTGCCCCCCTCGGCTTATACTCGAGTCAAGCATTTTTCTGCAGCAGAGAATGACATTTTCCAACCGACTTTGGGGCCTCGTATCTCAGGGCCACTTAGTGCTAGGAACCCAAATTTGGTGCGCAAACCCAGTGGAAGTAGTACTACAAAATATCCAAAGATGGGGTTCCTAGCTTCAAGTGACCCCGAGATACGGGGCCCCAAAATCTGTGTCCATCTGCAGCAATGTAAATTCGGGACCCTTTGGGTTCAGAGATTGGGCTGCAACTAGGGGGCATCTAGGAACCCTTAACTACCAAGTTTGAAGTTCGGGGCACCTATGGCTGCAAATGGGCATTGTTGACCCTCTTTTCCACTAAAGCCCCATACACACGGTCGGATTTTTTCATGGATTCTGTCCGATCGGACAATGTTGTTGAAAAATCAGACCGTGTGTAGGCACCATCGGACAGTGTACGTCGGATTGTCCGACGGACAAAGTCTTATCTCCTGCTGGATAGATTTGCCGACAACACGGTCCGATCACACCAAATCCGATCGTGTGTAGCGAATTCCGACGGACAAAGTGCTACGCATGCTCAGATCACATTACAAGACCAAAGCTATTGGCTACTAGCCTCTACGTAGTCCCGTCGTAGGCAACGAACGTCACCACGTTCAGAATGATCGGATTTTCCGACAACTTTGTCCGACCGTGTGTACGCAAAACCAACATCGGACAAAGTACGACGGACATGGTCCTCGGATAATCCGCGCGTGTGTATGGGGCTTTACAGTAGCTGCGCATTTCTCACCCTAGGCTTATACTCGAGTCAATACGTTTTCCCATTTTTTGTGGTAAAATTAGGTGCCTCGGCTTATATTCGAGTATATACGGTATATATATTATTTTTAAATCGTTCTTTATTACAGAATCCCAGTATATATAAATATAATATGCAAAGTGGTTGGAGGGAAGCTTCAGAATGGCAAAGATGTTTTTATTAGAAATTATGTCAGCAGACTGCAGTTCCTCTTTAAAGATGGTGTCCAGACTCCCCTTCCCCCGATTTATAGCTCTGTAAAAAGGCTCCAAAATGGACCAGAAGAGGAGCGTATATCGCGTAATATTGTTTAATAAACTACCAAATAAAAATCACAATTGTATCCACTCGCATGTTTACAAGACATGACGGGCGTGAGACAAGTGCAGCTTCTCCGGCTGATCGATCCTATCCCGTTCACCAGCGATGGAATCCGGCGTTGGTTCCTCTCGGGGGAAGGGATGTAATTCCCATTGTATTAGGCCCTGTGTAATGTAACATGATAACTGGTCCTCTTTACAAATCCATATAATCCGGGAATACTTATCTTTAGATATTACCAAAAGTATTGGGACGCCTGCCAGATGAACTTTACTGGCATCCCAGACATCAGTGCCTGACCTCACAAATGCTCTTCTGGAAGAACGGTCAGACATTCCCATAGACACCCTCCTAAACCTTGTGGACGGCCTTCCCAGAAGAGGTGAAGCTGTTATAGCTGCAAAGGGCCAACTCAATATTGAACCCTCCGGACTAAGGCTGGTTTCACACTGGGGCGTTGGGGGCACTGGCGGTAAAGCGGCGCTATATTTAGCGCCGCTTTACCGTCGTTTTAGCGGCGCATTTCGGCCGCCAGCGGGGCGGTTTTGCCTCCCGGGAACGGCCGAAAAAGGGTTAATACCGCCCGCAAACCTTGGGCTTTCACACTGAAGACACAGCAACAGCTGTTTCGGGTCGGTTTGCAGGCGCTATTTTTAGCGCAATAGCGCCTGCAAACCGCCCCAGTGTGTAAGGGGCCTAAGACTGGGATGTCATTAATGATCATGTGTGTGTAAAGGCAGGCGTCCCAATACTTTTGGCAATATAGTGTATCTTGGTGTGGCGCGTCACCACTAATATCTGAGCAGTGTACGTTACTTTTCGCGGGCGGGAATTGAATTCTGGGATATGTAGTTCTCCGGTACCCCGTGAGCTGAGGTTTGATTTTTTTTTTTAGCACAGATCTGCTAGCAATCCGATGGGGATCTGGTGATGGTTTAATGAGGACACGTCTTCTGCAGTGCCGACTGCCGCACACTATAAATATGAACAGCATATGCCGCGCCTCTGCAATGCAAATAGTTCATATTTACCATATGCTGCGCCCCATCTGATCCGCGGCGGCTGTGAGATGAGGCTTACTAAAAAATAAATACAATAAAACCGGCTTATTCCGCTGTCAGCGCAGAGATGTACATTTCATCCGTTACTGGAGGGGATCTGACGCCAACTTGGATCTATTTCTGGCTGGCGAGGACTTGGGGGACCCCCTAGGTTCAGGACTAACGCCAATGAGTAATGCCCCCTTCTATAACGCTGCACCACTTCTCACCCACCTGGTACATTTTATAATGCAGATTAAGGAAATGTTTTTAGGGGGAACCTGGTCTCCAGCCAGGACCCTCCGGGGGGGGGGGGGTGGGGGGAGCTGTCGGACTATCGCGGTACAGTATATGGTGTTAATATGATTCATAAACCAATATATATAAAATGTAACATTTTATTATTGTTATTTATACAAAATAAATTTGACAATCTTAAAAACAAATGTGTACAGAAAGTATTTCAACTAGTTTCGCTAAAAAGCTTCATCAGGAAATACAATGTTTACATCTGAAATAAAGGGGGGAAAAGGATTTTTTTAAAAACATTGGTAATTGAGTAAAGTCAAAGATTGCTGCGTCAAGATTCAGCAGCATTCATTCATTCTTCATATAAGGGAGGGGATACATATTGATATATGATAAGCAAACTCTTACCCCATCGAGATGCGTTTATGGAGACATGGATGTGCCCAGCAGAGCCTTACGTGGCGACTGGGGAGGAGCCAAAAGAGGCCCCCAGGTCAATCTACAGTGTATAAAGATAATAACGTTTTTGATCTAAACAGAAAGTTAGGCCACAACACTTTTCATAATGCAGATTAAATCCACAATTCACTATTTTATACAAAGAGTTTGTATATAGAGTCCCCCAACATTCTACGGGCTGCGTGTAGATATGGCTCAATGTTCCTTCCTTTAGGAGAGTCTTGAGACGACTCTGATCAGCCCTCACACCGGTTCTGCTGCTCAATTCACCCGAAGTCGGTCAATGTTCCATTTTGGACCATCGTGGCCTTTCTGTCCTAATCAAAGGCCCATCAGGGTCTTAAAGACCACCTTTTCATTTTGCATTTCCATTTGACGCCAAAGAATTTGGCTACAATGGCAACGTTTTGCCCAAATTTTCTTGGCTTTTTCTGACGTTTTGGGTAAAGAAAATCAGTTTCTCCCATTTTTTTTAATTATGTGGGAGCTTGTATGAGACTTCCCACGGATTATAAATTCAACGTTCAGCCGTTGTCAGATCATTATATTTTAGTGGATGACAAGAAGGGCCAATCACATTGCTATATATTGTCCCTTCTCTAAGGTTCGAGATGAAAGGAAATCTCCCCCGGCCCAGTCTGAGACCAACCACTTGTGATTTCTGGCCACCTATAGCCAATGAAATGTGGATATAGAGGTCGGTGACTAAAGTCAACATTCAAAGTCCCGATCTGTTACTGCCCACCCCCGACATACTGTGTGTGGCCACCTAAAGTTATCTAGTTGGCGAGGAAGGGAAACCTCCACAGTCCCAGGCTGTTATTGGTCAACCACATTGTGCTGTGTGAGGCCACCTAAAGCAACTGAAATTACTATATTGATGTTGGCGAGGACAGGAAACTTTCAAAGTCTTGCTAAACGGCTATGGAACGTTCTACCTACAAACATCCGCTTGGAAGAAAACCATCAGGCCTTTAGGAAAAAACTCAAGACCACCTCTTCTAAGAAGGAATCAACGCAGGTCGGATCAAGCGCCTCGAGGCGATTTAGTTCGCAGTTGCAGCGCTATACAGATCATTCATTTATAAACCATAATGTGCTGTGTGATCACCTAAAGCCACCAAGATGTCTATATCAAGGTTGGTGATGAAAGGAAATGTCCAAAGCCCCAGTTTGTTTTTGATCAACCACATTGTGCTGTGTGTGCCCATCTAAAGCCACTGAAATTACTATATTGATTTTGGCGAGGAAATTAAATTCCAAAGTCTCGGTCAACCACCATTGTGCTATGTGGCCCCTAAAGCCACTAAAATATCTATATTGATGTTGGAGAGGAAAGGAAACATTCAAAGTCTTGCTAAACCATAATGTGCTGTGTGATCACCTAAAGCCACCAAGAGGTCTATATTAAGGTTGGTGATGAAAGGAAATGTCCAAAATCCCAGTCTGTTGTTGATCAACAACTTTGATCTGTGTGTGCCCACCTACAGCCACCAAAGTGATTACCGGTATATTAAGGTTGGTGATAAAAGGAAATGTCCAAAGTCTTGGTCAACCAAACTGTGCTATATGTGGCCCCCTAAAGCCACCAAAATGTCTGTTAACGTTGACAAGGAACCATTCAAAGACCCCCTAAAGCCACCAAAATATCTATATTGAAGTTGGTGAGGAAAGGAAACATCCAAAGTCCCAGTCTAATATTGTTCAATGCCAGAGTTCGCAAAAGGAAACATCCAACTTCCCAACCTTTTGTTGATCAACCACATTGTGCTGTGTGTGGCCACCTAAAGCCACTGAAATGACTATATTGATGTTGGCGAGGAAAGGAAACTTTCAAAGTCTTGCTAAACCATAATGTGCTGTGTGATCACCTAAAGCCACGAGAGGTCTATATTAAGGTTGGTGATGAAAGAAAATGTCCAAAGCCCCAGTCTGTTGTTGATCAGCCACTTTGATCTGTGTGTGCCCATCTAAAGCCACTGAAATGCCTATATTGATGTTGGAGAGGAAATTAAATTCCAAAAGTCTTGGTCGACAACCATTGTGCTGTGTGGCCCCCTAAAGCCACTAAAATGTCTATATTGAGGTTGTCGAGGAAAGGAAACATTTAAAGATTTGCTAAACCATAATGTGCTATGTGTGATCACCTAAAGCCACGAGATGTCTATATTAAGCTTGGTGATAAAGGAAATGTCCAAAGTCCCAGTCTTTGATCTGTGTGTGCCCACCTACAGCCACCAAAGTGATTACCGGTATATTAAGGTTGGTGATGAAAGGAAATGTCCAAAGTCTTGGTCAACCACATTGTGCTATATGTGGCCCCCTAAAGCCACCAAAATGTCTATATTAACGTTGACAAGGAACCATTCAAAGACCACCTCTCTTATTGGTCAACCACATTGTGCCGTGTTTTCTCCTAAAGCCACCAAAATATCTATATTGAAGTTGGTGAGGAAAGGAAACATCCAAAGTCCCCAGCCTTTTATTGATCAACCACATTGTGCTGTGTGTGACCACCTAAAGCCACTGAAATTACTATATTGTTGTTGGCGAGGAAAGGAAACTTTCAAAGTCTTGCTAAACCATAATGTGCTGTGTGATCACCTAAAGCCACCGAGAGGTCTATATTAAGGTTGGTGATAAAAGGAAATGTCCAAAGCCCCAGTCTGTTGTTGATCAACCACTTTGATCTGTGTGTGCCCACCTACAGCCACTAAAATGTCTATATTGATGTTGGAGAGGAAATTAAATTCCAAAAGTCTTGGTCGACCACCATTGTGCTGTGTGGCCCCCTAAAGCCACTAAAATGTCTATATTGAGGTTGTCGAGGAAAGGAAACTTTCAAAGTCTTGCTAAACCATAATGTGCTGTGTGATCACCTAAAGCCACGAGATGTCTATATTAAGGTTGGTGATGAAAGGAAATGTCCAAAATCCCAGTCTTTGATCTGTGTGTGCCCACCTACAGCCACCAAAGTGATTACCGGTATATTAAGGTTGGTGATGAAAGGAAATGTCCAAAGTCTTGGTCAACCACATGTGCTATATGTGGCCCCCTAAAGCCACCAAAATGTCTATATTAACGTTGACAAGGAACCATTCAAAGACCACCTCTCTAATTGGTCAACCACATTGTGCAGTGTTTCCTCTTAAAGCCACCAAAATATCTATATTGAAGTTGGTGAGGAAAGGAAACATCCAAAGTCCCAGTCTAATATTGTTCAATTCCAGAGCCACATCCAACTTCCCAACCTTTTGTTGATCAACCACATTGTACTGTGTGGGGCCACTTAAAGCCACTGAAATTACTATATTGTTGTTGGCGAGGAAAGGAAACTTTCAAAGTCTTGCTAAACCATAATGTGCTGTGTGATCACCTAAAGCCACCAAGAGGTCTATATTAAGGTTGGTGATAAAGGAAATGTCCAAAGCCCCAGTCTGTTGTTGATCAACAACTTTGATCTCTGTGTGCCCACCTACAGCCACCAAAGTGTTTATATTGAGGTTGGTAAAGAAAGCAAACGTCCAAAGTCTTGGTCAACCACATTGTGCTATATGTGGCCCCCTAAAGCAACCAAAATGTCTATATTAACGTTGACAAGGAACCATTCAAAGACCACCTCTCTTATTGGTCAACCACATTGTGCTGCGTTTTTCACCTAAAGCCACCAAAATATCTATATTGAAGTTGGTGAGGAAAGGAAACAGCCAAAGTCCCAGTCTAATATTGTTCAATGCCAGAGTTAGCAAAAGGGAAACATCCAACTTCCCAACCTTTTGTTGATCAATCACATTGTGCTGTGTGTGGCCACCTGAAGCCACTGAAATTACTATATTGATGTTGGCGAGGGAATGAAATATCCAAAGTCTTGGTCAACCACCATTGTGCTGTGAGGCCACCCTAAGCCACTGAAATGACTATATTGATATTGGTGAGGAAATGAAATATCCAAAGTCTTGGTCAACCACCATTGTGCTGTGAGGCCACCCTAAGCCACTGAAATGACTATATTGATATTGGTGAGGAAATGAAATATCCAAAGTCTTGGTCAACCACCATTGTGCTCTGTGGAGTCACCTAAAGCCATTAAAATGTCTATATTGAGGTTGGCAAGGAAAGGAAATATTCAAAGTCTTGCTAAACCATAATGTGCTGTGTGTGGCCACCTAAAGCCACCTAGATGTCTATGTTGAGGTTCGTGATGAAAGAAAATATCCAAAGTCCCAGTCTGTTGTTGGACAACCACTTTGTTCTGTATGTGCCCACCCAAAGCCACCAAAATGTCTATATTGAGGTTGGTAAAAAAAAAGGAAATGTCCAAAGTCTCGGTCAACCACATTGTGCTATGTGTGGCCATGTAAAGCCACCAAAATGTCTATATTGAGGTCGACAAGGAAATATTCAAAGGCCACCTCTCTTATTGGTCAACCACATTGTGCTGCATCATCATCTAAAGCCACAAAAATATCTATATTGAAGTTAGTGAGGAAAGGAAACATCCAATGTCCCCAGCCTTTTTATTCATCAGCCACATCGTGGTGTGTGTGGCCACCTAAAGCCACTAAAATTACTATGTTAATGTTGGCCAGGAAAGAAAACCTCCAAAGTCCACCTCTCTTATTGGACAACCACATTGTGCTGTGTGTGGCCACCTAAAGCAACCAAAATGTCCAAAGTCCCAGTTTATTGGTCAACTGCATTGTACTGTGTGTGAGACCGCCACCAAAATGTCCACCAGAAAAAAAAAAAAATACTGATAATAAATTATATATATTTTTTATTTTTTGATTTTGATGTATCAATATATCTACAATTTCCTTCTTCCAGCCTTTCGTTTCTTTTGTGGGGAACTTCTAGAATGCCATTGGCCGCCCGTTGCTTCTCATTAGCTGGATGTCGGTGATTCGCACACATGGAGGAATGAAACCTAAAGATGCTATAGATTATCTCTTCCTACATCATCTTCCAGTCAATTAAATATGTGTCGGGATGGAGATTAAGTAAAGATCACGCTGGGCTCTGTTGATTGTTGCGTATCGGATTTTCCAGCTCCGCTGAGCGAGGAGACCGGTGAACTGCGATCGACTCAATCCTTTATTACTGCTTTTTACTACAACCCGTGACAAGATATTGGGTTCATTTACCACTAACCAGTCTGATGTTTGCTTTGAGATGCCGGTATTTGATCACCTCTGTGTTTTATTTTTTTTCATTTTTTGCGCTATAAACAAAAAGAAAGCGACAATTAAAAAAATAAATATATATATAAATTTACTTTCTGCTATAAAACCAATAAAAAATAAATTTAAAATCTAATTTCTTTATAAATTTATTCCAATATATATTCTTCTACATGTTTTTGGTTAAAAAAAAAAATCCCAATAAGTGTAGATTGGTTTATGCGAAAGTTATCACATCTACAAACTATGGGATATATTTCTGGAATCTTTTTTTAAATTTTTATTTATACTAGTAATGGTGGCAATCAGCGATTTTTTTTTTTTTTTTTTTTTTTTATAGCAGGACTGCGATATTGCGGCGGACAATTGCACATTAACCAACATTTTTGACACTTTGAGGGAACCAGTGACACTAAATACAGTGATCAGTGCTAAAAATATGCACTGTCACTGTACTAAGGACACTGGCTGGGAAGGGGTTAAACAACTAGGGGTGATTAAAGGATTAACTGTGTGTGCCTAGCCAGTGTTTTTGTGTACTGTGTGTGCTGCTTTTACTAGGGGAAGTAATGAATTTTAAACACAGATGGCAATCAGTGGGAGCCGGACAATAGATTGCTGCCGGCACCTGCCGATCGTCAGAGACACCCACCGGACAGAGCCCTGTCTATGTAGACCGAGCTCTGCCTTGTCATGTCATTGGGGAAGTTATGGATTTTCTTTCCCTGCAAAGCAGGGAACACAATTCATCACATTCCTTAGTAAAAGCACCTCACACAGTTTACACCAAAACACTGGTTAGGCACTCATTTAACCCTTTGATCGCCCCTAGATGTTTAACCCCTTCCCAGCTGGTGTCCTTAGTACAGTGACCGTGCAGATTTTTAGTACTGATAACTATTAGTGTCACTGGTCCTCACAAAGTAGCAGTCAGTTAGTGTCCAATTGGCCGCCGCAATGTCACAGTCCCACTAGAAGTCTCTGAGCGCCGCCATTACTAGTAAAGTAAATAAAATCAAAATTCCAGTAAATATCCCATAGTTTGTAGATGCGATAACGAAACCAATCATATGCACTTACTGGGATTTTTATTTTACCAAAAATATGTAGCAGAACACATATTGACCTAAATTAATGAGGAAATTTATATATTTAAAAACAAAAAAAAAATATTGGGTGTTTTTATAGCAGAAAGTAAAAAATATTCTTGTTTTTCACAATTGTCCCTCTTTTTTTGTTTAGCAAAAAATAAAAAAACCACAGAGGTGATCAAATACCACGAAAAGAACGCTTTATTTGTGGGGAAAAAATGGCAAACTTTATTTGGGTACAGTGCCGCATGACCGCGCAATTGTCCGTTAAAGTAGCGCAGTGCCGTATCGCAAAAAAATGGCCTGGAGATTACCCTGTGTTCCCCGTCCATGGGGTGACAACGCTGCTGTGCAATTTCACAGCAGAATGAACAGCATTGTCACCCCATTTTAAAGAGGAAAGATAACAGCTTTAAAAATAACATTTTACAGGTAGGACCAAAGGTGTGTATGCAACTATTGCATTAGGGTGTGCACCCCAAAACTCAAACACACAGGCCTGTCTCTGCAGCTGCACGGGCAGGGATGAGACAAGGGGTGGGCAGGAGGGGGCAGCTGCCCTGGGTGCAATACTTAATTGTAGGCATAAGGGCGCCTGTGTCAGATGCTTCTGTTACAAGACTGACGGGAGTAGTGACAGCAACATCACTGCTAACCCTAAGGGAAGGAGGGGGGCACAGTTTATCTTTGCCCTGAGCGCTGGATGACCTTTATAAATGAATATGGATGACCACTTGTGCACTGGACAGTGAATGAATGGGAAGTGCTCTGTTCCTGTTCATTCACAAAATTCACAATTCCCCCTTTGAACAGGACATTTCTGTTAAAGCTGGTCCACAATTCCGTCCTTTGAACAGGACACTTTAGTTATTGCTGGTCCACAATTCCCTCTTTGAACAGGACACGTCTGTTATAGCTGGTCCACCATTCCCTCCTTTGAACAGGACACTTTTGTTATAGCTGGTCCACAATTCCCTTTTTGAACAAGACACTTCTGTTATAGCTGGTCCACCATTCCTTCCTTTGAACAGGACACTTTTGTTATAGCTGGTCCACAATTCCCTCTTTGAACAGGACACGTCTGTTATAGCTGGTCCACCATTCCCTCCTTTGAACAGGACACTTTTGTTATAGCTGGTCCACCATTCCCTCTTTGAACAGGACAATTCTGTTATAGCTGGTTCATAATTCCCTCCTTTGAACAGGACACTTCTGTTATAGCTGGTCCACCATTCCCTCTTTGAACAGGATACTTCTGTTATAGCTGGTCCACCATTCCCTCTTTGAACAGGACAAGTCTGTTATAGCTGGTCCACCATTCCCTCTTTGAACAGGACACTTCTGTTATAGCTGGTCCACCATTCCCTCTTTGAACAGGACAAGTCTGTTATAGCTGGTCCACCATTCCCTTTTTGAACAGGACACTTCTGTTATAGCTGGTCCACAATTCCCTCCTTTGAACAGGACAATTCTGTTATAGCTGGTCCACCATTCCCTCTTTGAACAGGATACTTCTGTTATAGCTGGTTCATAATTCCCTCCTTTGAACAGGACACTTCTGTTATAGCTGGTTCATAATTCCCTCTTTGAACAGGACACTTCTGTTATAGATGGTTCATAATTCCCTCCTTTGAACAAGACAATTCTGTTATAGCTGGTCCACCATTCCCTCTTTGAACAGGACACTTCTGTTATAGCTGGTCCGCCATTCCCTCCTTTGAACAGGACACTTTTGTTATAGCTGGTCCACAATTCCCTCTTTGAACAGGATGCTTCTCCATCCTGAAACATCCCCTAGAGCAGCTGGGGGAGAGCAGAGGAGGGAAGCCAGCAGCACTGCAGGGGGGGCAACACAGGGGAAGCCCAGACAATAGGGGGAATCGACACTGCACATAGTAATTATGGTGTGCCCAGGCACACCTGGCACACCCCCTGCACATGCCTATGGGTAGGACTGGGAAAAGAAAGAACTGCCTTGTTAACTTTACTGATTGCAGAATATACTATCTATGTAATTTCTGATTTTGCCCAGAGTTCCACTTTTAAGTGTCACTTTGATGGATTTTTGTAGCACAGAATATCTGAGCAGACACCGCCGGGAACTTGCTGGAACAGACGCCATCTCTGGTTCCATATGGCTGGCAGAGTGCAGGATTCCGGGAACGCTCCTCGTCAGCGCTGAACACACCGCGTTCTGTCACCCAGCATTACACAGAATCCGCCACCACGGGCAAAGAGAAACCTTTTTATTTTTTTTTCCTTTCTATGGCATCTCAGCGTTGTGATGGTTGTGACATTTGTAAGTTACCATGGGAACTGTATCGATTAGGAAGGAAAGGAGGAAATGTGAGGAGGAGAAGCAAAACAAGAGGAATTGGAGTAGAAAAGTAGAACGCGTGGGCTGAGTGCTTGGCGCGATCCGGGGTAGAGAGGAGACAGAAAGGGGTCATATATATACAGTGTTTAAACTGTATGGAAACCCCAAATCTTTTCCAATATGATTGGCCCCACGACACAATGTATACTGATTTCTATAGCAAATTATATTTTTTTGAATCTGTTACAAATGTTCTAACCTGGATATCCTGCCAGTAACTGCCTAATATTTGATACTGTTGCACTTAAGCATGTGTTACACATTAATTTAATTTTTAAAGTGTTCAAGTACCTTGATCTAGGGGTCTATTTATATAAAAAGGGAAAGCCCAAAGGCTAACGCTACGCTAGAACCGACTATCAGAAAGAAAAAAAAAAAAAAAAAATATATATATATATATATATATATATATATATATATATATATATATAATGTGTGTAAACACAGCTGCTAGCACCTCAAAGTCTAATACAAACTCAAACAAATCCATATATTCAAAATAGATGCAACGCTAGTGATATAGCAAGATTGTAAAATTTACAAGTGAAAAAAAGGTAAAAAGAAAGACTAAGGCAGAGTCCAAAATGTTTTCGTTTATAAATGAGAAAATGACAACAAGCATCCGTGTTAAGTAGAAATGATAAGCTGTACAGGAGGAAACCGTGAAAGATCCTTCACACAATGTGCATCCAGCTCCGCACCCGAGTAAGTAGCCTGCTTAGCAGCTCTCCGTGACCACTAGAGTAGAAGTCTCACCAAGCTCAGGGAAATCGATCTCCCCAGGACCCTTATTATTGTCTGGAACTGCAGCTTTGCTAGTAAGACTCGAAAATATATAGAATAAAACTTGCACTTACAAGATAAAAAACGTTCATAAGCAATACAGCAGCATGTCTTGTGATAAGAACCGCGGCCTCTCCACAGGCTTTGCTTCACTTCGTGGTTCGTTTGTCCATCAAACTCCTGAGAGGAAAAAACGTGATGACGTCGCCGTCGCAGGCTCTACTTTACGCGTTTCGTCACTGCCGTACTTCGTCTAGGGATTGGCCAGGGGACTGTGTCATCACGCATGCCATTTATATAATAGTCTATTTATAAAAGAATTGTTGGAAGAATGTGACAAGCATTCGCCAAGTCTTAATGAATTATTTCCATATTTTACTGATTGCAGGGATTTCCTGTGATCGTCATCTGGTTTAGCTGTTCTCTTTTTTGGGGGGGGGGGCTATTTTGCAGTAAAGCAAGGAAACAGCCCTTTGATATATTATTCTTTTGCCTTTGACTGACATGACTGTTGCATATACAAGATACTTGCAGTTGGAGGAAAACAATGCAGGACATACAGCATCATTAACATGCATATGCACATGCACACGCGTGCTGATTTGTTTTTCCTAGCAAATGAACATTGCCAATAGTATGTATGCAGCAAGGGTACACTAAAAATCACTTTGCTTCTGTTATACCTGGTCCACAATTAGCTCTTTGAACAGGATGCTTCTCTTTTATAGCTGTTCCACAATTCCCTTTTGAACAGGACACTTCTGTTATAGCTGTTCCACAATTCCCTTTTGAACAGGATGCTTCTGTTATAGCTGGTCCACAATTTCCTCTTTGAACAGGATACTTCTGTTATAGCTGGTCCACCATTCCCTCTTTGAACAGGACAAGTCTGTTATAGCTGGTCCACCATTCCCTCTTTGAACAGGACACTTCTGTTATAGCTGGTCCACAATTTCCTCTTTGATCAGGACTTCAGGCATTAAAGAACTTCTCCTGTGGATCAGAGGAGTGCAGTTCATTCTGCACTCCTGTGACCCATTTTCAGCAGACAACGGGCTGGAGCCCACTGTCGGCTGATGTCACAGAGCCGGTCCAGGCTTAGGCAAGATCGTGACAATGAAGTCAGGATCTGCCCACATGCCTGGACCACCACAGCCCAGCTCTCTAGTGAGCACGAGGGGGGGGGCAGAGCAGAGAGCCAATGACTGACAGTCACCGGCTCTCTGCTCAGGAAGCGATGAGAACCGAGCGATTTGCGATGTTGGATCGATTGGTTCAGTGTTAGAGGCGCCACGAGGACGGCTGCAGCATCCGCCTAGGTAAGTATGATTCTTTGGGTCCAGTGTTTGACCTAAACTCCTTTAAAACAATGATAATTGCTAAAAATGTGTATATACCACAATGGTATATATTCCCCTCCCCCCATTGTATTAGCAGACTGTGAACATAGTCATGTGCAAGCATTGTTCCAACAATGATATTTTTTTTGAGCAAAGTTGTTTACATCTGTAATACAAGATATGTATGTTATGTAAGTTTGAAACCAAATCACTATCTGGCTACAACAATCTCCTCTCTGGATACCAGTCCCCCTCCGGGGACACTTTCCTCCCGGGCCACCAGTCCCCCTCCGGGGACACTTTCCTCCCGGGCCACCGGACCACCTCTGTGGTATCACGGAAAACCTCCTGGGAGCGCTGAACCCAATAGGGAAAAGCATGTTTGTACTTTAGTTGAGGAGGGGGGGCAGCTCTGTTGGACTGACTATCCGCAGGGTCCCCCCACAGGGTCCCTCCGCAGGGTCCCCAGAAGAGTCTGAACAAAGTGTAAAGGAGCAGAGCGCCATAAATATATATCAAGTCCAGTAAAAGGTTTTTTAATCTTGATAAAAAGGACATCGATTTTATTTGGGTACAGTGTCGCACGATTGCGACTTGTCAGTTAAATAACGCAGTGCCGTATCGCAAAAAAATGGCCTAGTCATGAAGGGGGTAAATCTTCTGGAGGTCAAGTGGTTAAATCTCCTCCTTCCTCGGGGGTTGGATGCTGTAACAGACCTTTATATTGGACATACATGAACATTGTATTGGTTGACACAAAGATTATTTCGGGCTCAGAATATATGCAGAAGGTTTGGTGGAATTCTGAAGCTTCCCATGAAGACGAGAGACGGACGGCCGCCGTCCCCCAACTGCTTCTGTTCCTCTATCGCCCTTCCAGGGACCCGGAGATTTCCGCGCTCACATATTTGTCAGGCCTGACATCATCGCAGGGGTCTAAACCGACAAATTGGCATCAAGGTGAGCGGCTTCCATACAACTCTCTGATACAATAACCAAAACGCTTGTTAGATTCCCGACATCCTGTGATCTGCCATCTGCCAACCGTGCGCCAGACTGAGCCACTCATCCATCAACCGCCACGGATCAACCGACTGCCGCTCCTCCGACGCGGCAAATCATCCATTAATGCCGGGCTAAAACCACCATAAGGGGGCAACTTCAGGAGAGGAGAGTTATAGAGGAAGGAGCAGAGTCCTCCAGCAGAGTATTTCAGGAGAGGAGAGTTATAGAGGAAGGAGCAGAGTCCTCCAGCAGAGTATTTCAGGAGAGGAGAGTTATAGAGGAAGGAGCAGAGTCCTCCAGCAGAGCAGAGTATTTCAGGAGAGGAGAGTTATAGAGGAAGGAGCAGAGTCCTCCAGCAGAGTATTTCAGGAGAGGAGAGTTATAGAGGAAGGAGCAGAGTCCTTCAGCAGAGTATTTCAGGAGAGGAGAGTTATAGAGGAAGGAGCAGAGTCCTCCAGCAGAGTATTTCAGGAGAGGAGAGTTATAGAGGAAGGAGCAGAGTCCTCCAGCAGAGCAGAGTATTTCAGGAGAGGAGAGTTATAGAGGAAGGAGCAGAGTCCTCCAGCAGTGCAGAGTATTTCAGGAGAGGAGAGTTATAGAGGAAGGAGCAGAGTCCTCCAGCAGAGTATTTCAGGAGAGGAGAGTTATAGAGGAAGGAGCAGAGTCCTCCAGCAGAGCAGAGTATTTCAGGAGAGGAGAGTTATAGAGGAAGGAGCAGAGTCCTCCAGCAGAGTATTTCAGGAGAGGAGAGTTATAGAGGAAGGAGCAGAGTCCTCCAGCAGAGCAGAGTATTTCAGGAGAGGAGAGTAATAGGGGGGGTATTGCAGCGCACGTTTCATCCTAATTTTGGGAGTGACTCCATCCACAACAAAAACAGTCATTCTTTACTTTATTTTTATGTATATTTGTGATTTGTGCCTCCTGTGCTCTTCTTACATTTGCAGTGGGGATTTTCTCGGTCCTCCTTCCGGTTGGATCCGTTTTTCCTCCACTATAATGTTCTGCGGGGTGAAGTCCGCCGAGTGTCCGGCCCGATCACCAACCTATGGAAATACATTCTGACCTGTATCTGCAGGTATTGTGGAGCGATTCATTCTCACAGCTCATAACACTTTCCCTTTCATTCAGGATTTTTATTGGGGGTCTCACACACACCGCAGCTCAAAAAACTTTTACTGGAATTTGAGCTTTTATTTCAGATTGAAGAAGCTTGTGCTGCTTTTTTATGCTCTTGTGAACATTTTTATTGAGCTTCTTCAAGCTCCTTTGAGCTCCTTTTTTGAGCTTTTTTTGAGCCATAAGCATTTTTTTTTTTTCATAAACCCTCCTAAATGCCATTTTCTTAACCCCTGTATAAAGAAAACAAAAACCTGGGACAAATGTTTTCAAGCTTTTTTGAGCTTTTTTGAGCTCTTTGGTGGGAGGTTTGGGGGGAGGGGTTTTCTGCCTGTAGGAGCCAATGCCTGAGAACTGTGTTGCTGAAACTGATTTTAAAGTATTTTCTGGAGTTCGGCTTCAATTTGTTGGTGTATTTAACCCCTTAAATAACCGCTTCCCTTATAGCAAAATGACGGCCCAGCTGGGGTTTAATTGTTCTAACTGGACGTCCTATGACATTCCTCAGAACAAGCGGCTCGTGTGCGCGGCGGCGATCGGTCGGTGGTGCGGTGAGTCACTCAGCCACACCACATCACCGATCTTGGTAGAGAGCCCATTATTCTCTACCATGTGATCCGCTCTGTCCAATCACAGTGTAAATAGGAAATGCCGGTTATCAGCATTCCTCTCCTCACACTGACAGCACATGAAGAGAGCCAATGAGCCGCTTTCCTCATGGAGGGGGGGGATCTGCAATGATAATCGGTGCCGCCCATCAGTGCTGCCTTTCAGTCCCCATCAGTAGTGACCATCAGTAATGCCAATCAGTGCCCACCAGTGATGCCTTTCAGTCCCCATCAGTAATGCCAGTGTCTGTCAGTGCAGTGCCCATCGGTGATTCCTTTCAGTGCCCACCAGTGATGCTAATCAGTGATGCCTTTCAGTGCCCATCAGTGATGCCTTTCAGTGCCCATCAGTAATGCTAATCAGTGATGCCTTTCAGTGCCCATCAGTGATGCCTTTCAATGCCCACCAGTGATGCCAGTCAGTGCCCACCAGTGATGAATTTCAGTACCCATCAGTGATGCCTTTCAGTGCCCACCATTGATGCCTTTCAGTGCCTATCAGTAGTGCCCACCAGTGATGCCAGTCAGTGCCCACCAGTGATGCCTTTCAGTGCCCATCAGTAATGCCAACCATTGCCCACCAGTGATGCTAACCAGTGCCCATCAGTAATGCCCACCAGTGATGCCAGTCAGTGCCCATCAGTGATGCCTTTCAGTGCCCATCAGTGATGCCTTTCAGTGCCCACCAGTGATGCCTTTCAGTGCCCATCAGTGATGCCTTTCAGTGCCCATCAGTGATGCCTTTCAGTGCCCACCATTGATGCCTTTCAGTGCCCATCAGTAATGCCCACCAGTGATGCCAGTCAGTGCCCACCAGTGATGCCTTTTAGTGCCCATCAGTGATGCCTGTCAGTGCATCCTCATCAATGTCGCCTATCAGTGCCCATTGGTGCCTCCTCATCGGTGCCCATCAGTGAAGGAGAAAAATGACTTATTTACAAAATTTTATAACAAACAAAAATATTTTTGCTCTTTTTTTTTTTTTTTAGCAAAAAATAACCCCCCCCCCCCCCCCCCAGTGGTGATTAAATACCACCAAAAGAAATCTCTATTTGTATGATAAAATAATGAAAATGTCCTATGTGTTCAGTGTTACATGACTGAGTAATTGTCATTCAAAGGGTGACAGTGCTGAAAACTGGCCTGGGCAGGAAGGGGGAGGGGAGTGCCCAGTATTGAAGGGGTTAAATCTGCTAGTCCATCTAACACTCCCCCCCCCCCCCCGACTGACAATGCTGCTGTCCAAAAGTGTCTCCTTTGCTCCTTCATCCAGAGTGTGGGGGGGGGGGGGGCACTTTAATACAAGAGGTGCGTTACTGGCCAGATCACCAGGTGAGAACCAAGCAGGAAAAAAAAGCCTAAAAAAGAAAAGGAATGCGGCCGTCTCATCTAGTGAGCGGCAACTTATTCCATTTTTGGTTTTGGGTTGAGTAGAGAAAGGCGTTCCGCCCGGCGCTGGGATGGGGCAGAGAATCCTCTAATCTTCGCATGGAAGACAAGCTGCCCGCGGAATTACAATCAATTAACCCCCGACCCGGGCATATTGTACACTCGCTGTATGAAATGTTAAATACCGTGTAGGGAGCGAAGTGCGCCGCTCATTATTCCCCTCCTCCGGCGTTAAAGGAAAAATTCTCCGCATGGATTGGTAATGATTTCCACACAGCGGAGGGGGGGAGGGGGTGAGGCAAGAGACGGCAGCGCCACTTTTCAATTAGGTGCCCCCCGGGGGGCAAATCCACAGCGACTTCTTCTGTGAGCTCCGCGGCTCCTGAACCTCACATAATGTACAGGCCGAGCGCCGGCAGCAGATGGAGGAGCGCCAATCCACCGCAGTCCTCCAATGAGAGATCAGAATGAATCACCAGCTGGACCGTTATGTGGGTCCTCCAAGGATGACTTGACTTCCCATGGCTGACATGGGGGGGGGGGGGGGGGTCTCGTACTTACACAATATTGTCAAAAGTATTGGGACACCTGCCTTTACACACACATGACCTCTAATGACCTCCCAGTCTTAGTCCGGAGGGTTCAATATTGAGTTGGCCCTTTGCAGCTATAACAGCTTCACCTCTTCTGGGAAGGCCGTCCACAAGGTTTAGGAGGGTGTCTATGGGAATGTTTGACCATTCTTCCAGAAGAGCATTTGTGAGGTCAGGTCACTGATGTTGGACGAGAAGGCCTGACTCACAGTCTGCGCTCTAATTCATCCCAAAGGTGTTCTATGGGGGTTGAGGTCAGGACTCTGTGCAGGCCAGTCGAGTATCATTTTGTGTTGTTAAGAAGTTTTGTATAAAATGTGTTAATAAAAAACAAGAAAACGCAGTAAAATAGATCCCCTTCAGCCAGCATTAATAGACCCCCCCCCCACCCTCAAAAATAAACCCCCCTCAACACTTTCCCTCAACACTAGATCCCCCACAATAACAACTGACCCCCCCCCAGCAACATAAGATACCCCCAACCAGGGGCGTTGCTGGGTCTACAAAAGATCTGGGGCGAGAGCCCATAGCAGCGTAGTAAAGAAAGTCATATGCGTGGGCAGGTATACACATGTATATACAGTAATGTAGGTATCTGTGTGTATATATCCCCAGAGCCCCCCCCTTATATGAGGGTCCCCAGAGATCCTGCCCCCCCCTTATATGAGGGTCCCCAGAGAGCCCCCCCCCCCTTATATGAGGGTCCCCAGAGAGCCCCCCCCCCCCTTATATGAGGGTCCCCAGAGAGCCCCCCTTATATGAGGGTCCCCAGAGAGCCCCCCCTTATATGAGGGTCCCCAGAGAGCCCCCCCCTTATATGAGGGTCCCCAGAGAGCCCCCCCTTATATGAGGGTCCCCAGAGAGCCCCCCCCCTTATATGAGGGTCCCCAGAGAGCCCCCCCCCCTTATATGAGGGTCCCCAGAGAGCCCCCCCCCTTATATGAGGGTCCCCAGAGAGCCCCCCCCTTACATGAGTGTCCCCAGAGAGCCCCCCCCTTATATGAGGGTCCCCAGAGAGCCCCCCCTTATATGAGGGTCCCCAGAGAGCCCCCCCTTATATGAGGGTCCCCAGAGCCCCCCCCTTATATGAGGGTCCCCAGAGAGCCCCCCCCCTTATATGAGGGTCCCCAGAGAGCCCCCCCTTATATGAGGGTCCCCAGAGAGCCCCCCCCCCTTATATGAGGGTCCCCAGAGAGCCCCCCCTTAGGGTCCCCAGAGAGCCTCTCCCTTATATGAGGGTCCCCAGAGAGCCTCTCCCTTATATGAGGGTCCCCAGAGAGCCTTTCCCTTAAAATCAGGGTCCCTAGAGAGCCCCCCCACTTACACCAAGGTCCCTAGAGAGCCTCCCCTCCCCTTGGGGATCCCTGCAGAGACTTGGGGCTATGGGCCCCAGATTCGGGGCTATAGCCCCAAAAGCCACCCCCTAGCGACGCCACTGCCCCCAACAACAAGATCCCCCCCAAGCAACAATAGATCCCATTATTAATAGATTGCCCAGTAGCCAGCATTAATTGACCCTTAAGCACACCCCATCACCCCTTGCCAGTACATACATTCAGTGCTGGAGGTGGGTTCCTCCCGTTCCTGCCCTGACAGGAGGCAACGCTGGCATCGTCTCTCGGGGGGTCAGACAGGACTTCTCCCCACACTACACTCTGCCCTGTGATAATCTCTCTACCATGATAGGAGACTCCTCGGCAAAGGATTCAAAACCCGTACTGTCCGGGTGAATCCCGGACGGGTGGCAACCCTAACCATGACCTGTAAATGAAGGGCAACAATTGGTAACTCGGGACCAGGTCACTTTGTGCCTCAATCCTAAAGACGGGCCGGAGGGGCCTTGAGGTCCACATAATAAGGCTTCCAGTCCACCAGATCATCCACGTTGCCCGTCGGCCACCAAGAAATGCTCTGTTGGCGCTCCTCCTGGTATTCTGGCGTTCATCCTTCTCCTCCGAGTCGATCGCACTCCTTGTTCCTTGCACAGGCTGAACATTAAAGTCGATTTTACAAAGTTCTCTGATCTGCGTCCGTTTCGCACTTTTCCTCCTATTATATTAGGATGATAAAAGACACGGAAATCTCTCTCGTTTCTGGAATGTTTTTTTTTTTTTCGCGCTTTTTTCAGCCTTATTAAGATTCCTCTTGTGTACACGTAAAGCCGCACCATTGTATCTCTCGGACAAACGGTCGTGCGCTGCGGCTTTGAATCCTGAGATCGGCACACTGGTAATTGGCAGAGCCGCTCGCCCGACAGCTGTCACCCGTCTCTCTTCTCATATGGTGTTCTCAGGCCTCTCATCTCCCGGATAATCAGTGGATGTCACCTCCAGCAGCCGTCAGGTACCACGTCCCTCCCAGCCACGTGTCTGATAATGATGAGGAGCTTCAAATAAAGACACAATTTGCCGCTTAGAAAAACAGGTTTGACGGGTTCTAAAGGCGGAGAAATCGGGGACAGAAAATGGCCTCATATCTGTTTTATTCTACAGGATGAGATGTCGGGTTTATTTACTGGGAATTCAGCTAAAAATCTTCTAATACATCCCTCACATCGAAGTCATATAGAAATATCAATTTACTATAACTGCCCCATGAATATGAAGGGTCTCGTGATGTCACTGGTCTCTAGTGAAGGATAGGCTGTGTTCTCATGAATATGAAGGGTCTCGGTGATGTCACTGGTCTCTAGTGATTGGATAGGCTGTGTTCTCATGAATATGAAGGGTCTCTGTGATGTCACTGGTCTCTAGTGAAGGATAGGCTGTGTTCTCATGAATATGAAGGGTCTCGGTGATGTCACTGGTCTCTAGTGATTGATAGGCTGTGTTCTCATGAATATGAAGGGTCTCGGTGTCACTGGTCTCTAGTGATTGGATAGGCTGTGTTCTAATGAATATGAAGGGTCTCGGTGATGTCACTGGTCTCTAGTGATTGGATAGGCTGTGTTCTCATGAATATGAAGGGTCTCTGTGATGTCACTGGTCTCTAGTGATTGGATAGGCTGTGTTCTCATGAATATGAAGGGTCTCGGTGATGTCACTGGTCTCTAGTGATGGATAGGCTGTGTTCTCATGAATATGAAGGGTCTCGGTGATGTCACTGGTCTCTAGTGATTGGATAGGCTGTGTTCTCATGAATATGAAGGGTCTCGGTGATGTCACTGGTCTCTAGTGATTGGAAGGGTCTCTGTGATGTCAAGGGTCACTGTGATGTCACTGGTCTCTAGTGAATGGATAGGCTGTGTTCTCATGAATATGAAGGGTCTCGGTGATGTCACTGGTCTCTAGTGATCGGATAGGCTGTGTTCTCATGAATATGAAGGGTCTCGGTGATGTCACTGGTCTCTAGTGATAGGCTGTGTTCTCATGAATATGAAGGGTCTCGGGATGTCACTGGTCTCTAGTGATTGGATAGGCTGTGTTCTCATGAATATGAAGGGTCTCGGTGATGTCACTGGTCTCTAGTGATGGATAGGCTGTGTTCTCATGAATATGAAGGGTCTCTGTGATGTCACTGGTCTCTAGTGATTGGATAGGCTGTGTTCTCATGAATATGAAGGATCTCTGTGATGTCACTGGTCTCTAGTGATTGGATAGGCTGTGTTCTCATGAATATGAAGGGTCTCGGTGATGTCACTGGTCTCTAGTGATTGGATAGGCTGTGTTCTCATGAATATGAAGGGTCTCGGTGATGTCACTGGTCTCTAGTGATTGGATAGGCTGTGTTCTCATGAATATGAAGGGTCTTGGTGATGTCACTGGTCTCTAGTGATTGGATAGGCTGTGTTCTCATGAATATGAAGGGTCTCTGTGATGTCACTGGTCTCTAGTGATTGGATAGGCTGTGTTCTCATGAATATGAAGGGTCTCGTGATGTCACTGGTCTCTAGTGATTGGATAGGCTGTGTTCTCATGAATATGAAGAGTCTCGGTGATGTCACTGGTCTCTAGTGATTGGATAGGCTGTGTTCTCATGAATATGAAGGGTCTCGGTGATGTCACTGGTCTCTAGTGATTGGATAGGCTGTGTTCTCATGAATATGAAGGGTCTCGGTGATGTCACTGGTCTCTAGTGATTGGATAGGCTGTGATCTCATGAATATGAAGGGTCTCGGTGATGTCACTGGTCTCTAGTGATTGGATAGGCTGTGTTCTCATGAATATGAAGGGTCTCTGTGATGTCACTGGTCTCTAGTGATTGGATAGGCTGTGTTCTCATGAATATGAAGGGTCTCGGTGATGTCACTGGTCTCTAGTGATTGGATAGGCTGTGTTCTCATGAATATGAAGGGTGTCGGTGATGTCACTGGTCTCTAGTGATTGGATAGGCTGTGTTCTCATGAATATGAAGGGTCTCGGTGATGTCACTGGTCTCTAGTGATTGGATAGGCTGTGTTCTCATGAATATGAAGGGTATCGGTGATGTCACTGGTCTCTAGTGATTGGATAGGCTGTGTTCTCATGAATATGAAGGGTCTGTGTGATGTCACTGGTCTCTAGTGATTGGATAGGCTGTGTTCTCATGAATATGAAGAGTATCGGTGATGTCACTGGTCTCTAGTGATTGGATAGGCTGTGTTCTCATGAATATGAAGGGTCTCGGTGATGTCACTGGTCTCTAGTGATTGGATAGGCTGTGTTCTCATGAATATGAAGGGTCTCGTGATGTCACTGGTCTCTAGTGATTGGATAGGCTGTGTTCTCATGAATATGAAGGGTCTCTGTGATGTCACTGGTCTCTAGTGATTGGATAGGCTGTGTTCTCATGAATATGAAGGGTATCGGTGATGTCACTGGTCTCTAGTGATTGGATAGGCTGTGTTCTCATGAATATGAAGGGTCTCTGTGATGTCACTGGTCTCTAGTGATTGGATAGGCTGTGTTCTCATGGATATGAAGGGTCTCGTGATGTCACTGGTCTCTAGTGATTGGATAGGCTGTGTTCTTATGAATATGAAGGGTCTCGGTGATGTCACTGGTCTCTAGTGATTGGATAGGCTGTGTTCTCATGAATATGAAGGGTCTCGGTGATGTCACTGGTCTCTAGTGATGGATAGGCTGTGTTCTCATGAATATGAAGGGTCTCGGTGATGTCACTGGTCTCTAGTGATGGATAGGCTGTGTTCTCATGAATATGAAGGGTCTCGGTGATGTCACTGGTCTCTAGTGATTGGATAGGCTGTGTTCTCATGAATATGAAGGGTCTCTGATGTCACTGGTCTCTAGTGATTGGATAGGCTGTGTTCTCATGAATATGAAGGGTCTCGGTGATGTCACTGGTCTCTAGTAGTGGATGAAGCGCCTGCGTTCTCATGCATATAAAGCCTCTTGTCAATACAACAAAGCTTCCACGTTCGATGGGAAATTTCCAGAAGGAACAGCTCAGGCCCATGTAATCAGCCTTGTCATTTTACTGTTGCAAATGCTTCAGAAAAAATTCATTAGTTTTAATGAGGAAGAGCAGCGATTGATTAGACAATACATTGGCTGATATTATTATAACTCAGTAATATTGGCTCCAACTTGGCAATCCATCCGGATAAATTGGTCTAGTGATGCATGCCGTGTTCAGACCATCAATATAATTCTATTTCATCTGCATGGATTTGGCTGTGACCTTAGATTGTGCTGCAAACCTGAGAACATCGGATGTGACTTTTCTGTGGGATACAGACCGTCCTCCAGTCCTACAGACATCCGACTTGCAAATGGAGGGAGACAACAGGAAGTGAGAGGACTTACATACAAGAGAGAGACGACAGGAAGTGAGAGGAAATCTCCCCCTAGGAAAGGAAATTCACTCCTGGAAGAGTTTTAATGGGAGAAAAGTGTCTCCAGTGAAGCTTTATCTCCAATCTTTGTTTCCACAACATTTTCTAAATCAAATTGTCACAGGGAGAGAAAGTGAGGGGGGCACAGACAGCAAAACATTACAGGGGTGTTAACCCTTCCCTATATTAAGAAAAATATATTATTCGGGCTGGAGTTACTTGTTCCAACTTAGATACATATTGAACTTAAGAAAAACTCAGGAGCTTTGAAGCCCTTCTGTCCAGCAGGCTGCTGCAAAAATATTCTGAGTTTATTTTTGTCTCTAAAAATGTTTTGTTGTTTTTCTGATTTTTTTTTTTTTTTTTTCTGTTTTTCATGTTTTTTTACATATTTTAATCCTCTGCAACTGTAAAGTGTAATGTTCACATATAATGTCGCCCCTGATCAACATTCAGTTCAATTTTTCCAATCAAATTATTTTGTTGCCAAGAAATATCTTTTCAGACCCGGTGACATCATCACTGGGCGTGTCTGCTCGATATTTCTCCGAGTTTGGTGGGAGGGGCTGACAGTGAACATCACAGCACCGTGCTCAGATCTTCTTTCAGTGTTGTTTCAAAGAACTCATGCTTGGCATCCCTTTAAATGTGCATGCCCCACCTTGCTGGCTGCTGAGTGATAACAACAAAGCCTGGGGAATGCCCAGGAGAAAACCCGAGCCTACCAACCAGCTTGCAGACAACCAAATTAACCTGTCTAACAGTATGCGTTAAAAACAGGGGTTTAGTCCGCACGCATTTCCAAACGCATTCGTGAGCCACAGAGCCACGTCACGGCACCCTGGTAAGTGATGCAGACTTAGAGGAACTTCAGCCCCCCCCAAAAAAAAATATACTGTTGCGTCTGACCTTTAATGAAAGGACACATACCTGGCCAGCGCCACCTTGCGGCTTCACAGCTGGTTGCTAACGTCGCTGCGCTTTGTGAGTGATCCCGCAGTCTTCTGGGGCCTGTGACGTGTCCAGGGAGGCTGTGGGCAAAGGGCGGAGAACTTCCGCTCTGATTTCCTAGACCAGGGGTCTCCAAACCTTCAAAACAATGGGCCAGTTTACTGGCCATCAAACCTTAGAGGGGCCGGACTGTGGCCAGTGGGAATGCCCTGGCATCGGTGGGAGTGACAATGGCCATAAGCTTAAAAAAATGACACCATTGATGTCAGTGGGAGTAACAGTTCCCCATCATAGGTGTCAGTGGGACAAAAAAAAGGAAGGGGGAGGAGGCAGAAAAGCTGAACTTCCCCTTTTGGGTGAAGTTCAGCCTTTAAGCTGTGGAATCATCTGATCAGTTGCTTGAGCATGCACATCTAAAGGGATGCCAGGAAAGATGTTCTTTCATATAATCTTTGTAGGCAAATTAATATATGGCAGAGAAAGTGAACAATGGTGAGAGGTAGGCAAAGACAGTACAGATCATTAAATATTGAAGTAATTCATGTAGGCTAATGAGGTGAGAGAAACCCCAAAGTGCCGCTGCTCTGGTGCACCTCAGGCTCGGGTTAGTATTGGAGGGGCTGCAGGGGGAGCTGCACACGGAAGGTTTTTTACCTTCACTGGGGAACACTGCAGCCTTGTGGAGCGCCCCCACAACACATATAAACACTGCAACCATGGCAGCTACCCCTCCTGCCTCCTCTTCTCTAGTCCCGGTCCTGCCAGCAACTACATGCGTGTGGCTACCTGGTCATCCAGTTGTGTATGTTGAGTGCCAGAATGAAAGTTAGGAGACTGCGCTACGCTGCAGCCTTGTGGAGCCCCCCTAAAACACTGCACCCAAGGCAGCTGCCCCCTCTCCGCTAGTCACACCCCTGCTAGCAACTACATTTGTGTAGCTTCCAGGCCATCCAGTTGTGTGTAGAATGCCAGAATGAAAGTTAAAATGCTGCTCCATGCTGCAGCCTCATAGAGCACATAAAAACACTGTGCCCAGGGCAGATTCCCCTCCTGCCCCCTCTATCCTAGTCCCGGCCCTGCCAGCAACTACATGAATGTGGCTACCAGGGCATCCAATTATGTATGTTGAATGCCAGAACAAAAGTTATGAGGCTGCTCCAGGCTGCAACCTCATAGAGCCCCACCCCAACACATAAAAACACTGTGCCCAGGGCAGATTCCCCTCCTGCCCCCTCTCTCCTAGTCCTGGCCCTGCTAGCAGCTACATTGGTGTAGCTACCAGGGCATCCAGTTGTGTATTTTGAGTGCCAGAACGAAAGTTAGGAGGCTGCTCCATGCTGCAGCCTCATGGAGCCCCCAACACATAAAAACACTGCACCCAGGGCAGCTGCCCCTCCATCCCCCTCTCCCCTAGTCCCGGTCCTGCCAGCAACTACTTGTGTGGCTACCAGGGATTCCTGTTGAGTATGTTGAATGCCAGAATGAAATTTATGAGGCTGCAGCCTCATAGAGCCCCACCTCATTACATAAAAACACTGTGCCCAAGGCAACTTCCCCTCCTGCCCCCTCTACCCTAGTCCTGGCCCTGCCAGCAACTACATGAGTGTGGCTACCAGGGCATCCAGTTGAGTATGTTGAATGCCAGAATGAAATTTATGAGGCTGCAGCCTCATAGAGCCCCACCCCAACACATAAAAACACTGTGCCCAGAGCAGCTTCCCCTCCTGCCCCCTGTACCCTGGTCCCGGTCCTGCCAGCAACTACTTGTGTGGCTACCAGGGCATCCTGTTGAGTATGTTGAATGCCAGAATGAAATTTATGAGGCTGCAGCCTCATAGAGCCCCACCCCAACACATAAAAACACTGTGCCCAAGGCAGTTTCCCCTCCTAACCCCTCTCCCTTGGTTCTGGCCCTGCCAGGGACTACATGAGTGTGGCTACCAGGGCATCCAGCTATGTATGTATGTTGAATGCCAGCCTGTGTGCTCTGAGCTCCTTTTAGATGCACACAATCCTCCTTCAAAAATGAATGGACTCGATTCCCTGAGTGTTAAATGAAGCGGAGAAAGTTTATATCTATATTTACATGTTAATTAGCTTCACCTTTATTTTTCTTTTTTTCTTTGTAGCCGCTAAAGAAAAACAAATGATTTGATTCAAGCCCCTAAAATCGCAATGCCCGAAAAGGGAAAAAAAAAACGAAAATGTTCAATTAGCGCAGCGAGAGCCAACTGTGCCAAACTAATTACTTAAAGTGCGTCCAGATTAAGAAGCCAATTAGAAGCCGCTTCCCTTTGAAAATTAGCATTTTGTTCTTGTTGTCCGATTTTAGCTTGACTGATCCTCAAAGACACCCCTCCCCCCCCCGCCCCCCCCCCCCCAGCGCCTCGATCAGGCGGTGAAAATAGGTTTGATTTCCAGCTCCGGAGAGAGGCTTTAGATATCGCCTTTTGTGATGGTGACTTGCCACGGCGTGCGGCGCGAATCAAGCGGCTTGTTTGTTCGGATTTATTGCGTTTCACCGACTGTAACACCAACTTGGTTTTTTAAATTGGAAAAAAAAAAGAAGCGTTTTTCTTTCAGCTTGTCAGATAAAAAGTCGGTACTCTGTGTTTGCGCTCTTTCAAGTGGTAGGCGGCTGAGGGATAATTAAAGTCGCCTATTAACAGATACGTTTCGGAGGTTTTTAGTGCAATTTTTATTTTTTCAAGTTTATTTGCTGAAGAAATTTGTTGGGTTTTGTTCTTCTAATTTCAGCCCTTCTGTACTTTGAGTCAACAGAAGTTTTCCCGTTCTTTTTAAAGGGGACATTTAAGTCTGTTTATCGTATAGCTACAGGGTTGTGTAGTTATAAAATATTTGTTGAGCCATTCGTCCTGTGCAAATGGGGCAAGAAATGTATTGCTTTTAGGCTTATTTTCTCTCCAGGTTGAATGTTATTCTTTATACAGAATAGATTGAATCAGGAAAATGCCACTAGACGGTGCCGATGACCATAGGAATTATTTACTATGGTTGTCAGCGCCATCTAGAGGCCATAATGCTTTATTTTCCTGATTCAATCTATTCTGTATGAAGAATATCATTTGAATGAGAGAGAAAATAGCCTAATAACATTTATTTTTGCCTTTTTTTTTTTTTTTGTGCATGCAGTTTAACAGGATGAATGGCTGTGTAATTTTTTATTAAATACATTCCAAATATCCAATAAACAACAACCCAATCTTATTCTTTAGTAGCAATAGTGTTTAGCGTTGCAGCATATCAAAAGGTAACAGTTTTTTGGAGGGTCTCACTGCTCCTTCTTCATGTCATGAATAATATCCCAACAATGTAACAAACGTCATTAATTCAAATAACCAATAAACCAGAAATGACTTTGTTTTGTTCATAATTTAACCCTTTATATATCGTGACTTCTCACTCACAGCGGTCAATGTGAGGAGACCTTTTACAGCGGCAAAGGTATGGAGATTTGTCTCTGCACATTGACAGATGTGAAAGAGAAATAATGATCTATATATATAAGAGAGAAAATGTGAAGGAAAAAAGTCATTTCCACTTGATTGGTTTCTTAATTAATGAAGTTTGTTACATTGTTAAGAAACTTTTCAGGGCTTGAAGAAGGATTGAGTGACACAATCCTGTTACCAAAACACTTGACTGTCCTCCTTCGTAATACTGTAGGGTGGCCAATGTAGAAGTGCGCCCCCTTGCGTTTGTGGCCAGTGTAGAAGTGCCCCCCCTTGCGTTGGTGGCCAGTGTAGAAGTGCCCCCCCTTGCGTTGGTGGCCAGTGTAGAAGTGCCCCCCTTGCGTTGGTGGCCAATGTAGAAGTGCCCCCCCTTGCGTTTGTGGCCAGTGTAGAAGTGCCCCCCCTTGCGTTGGTGGCCAGTGTAGAAGTGCCCCCCTTGCGTTGGTGGCTGGTGTAGAAGTGCCCCCCCTTGCGTTGGTGGCTGGTGTAGAAGTGCCCCCCCTTGCGTTGGTGGCCAGTGTAGAAGTGCCCCCCCTTGCGTTGGTGGCCAGTGTAGAAGTGCCCCCCTTGCGTTGGTGGCCAATGTAGAAGTGCCCCCCCTTGCGTTTGTGGCCAGTGTAGAAGTGCCCCCCCTTGCGTTGGTGGCCAGTGTAGAAGTGCCCCCCTTGCGTTGGTGGCTGGTGTAGAAGTGCCCCCCCCCTTTGCGTTTGTGGCCAGTGTAGAAGTGCCCCCCCTTGGATTGGTGGCCAGTGTAGAAGTGCCCCCCCCCCCCTTGCGTTGGTGGCCAGTGTAGAAGTGCCCCCTCTTGCGTTGGTGGCCAGTGTAGAAGTGCCCCCCCTTGCGTTGGTGGCCAGTGTAGAAGTGCCCCCCCTTGCGTTGGTGGCCAGTGAAGAAGTGCCCCCCCCTTGCGTTGGTGGCCAGTGAAGAAGTGCCCCCCCTTGCGTTGGTGGCCAGTGAAGAAGTGCCCCCCCCCTTGCGTTGGTGGCCAGTGAAGAAGTGCCCCCCCCTTGCGTTGGTGGCCAGTGTAGAAGTGCCCCCCCCCTTTGCGTTGGTGGCTGGTGTAGAAGTGCCCCCCCTTGCGTTGGTGGCTGGTGTAGAAGTGCCCCCCCTTGCGTTGGTGGCCGGTGTAGAAGTGCCCCCCTTGCGTTGGTGGCCGGTGTAGAAGTGCCCCCTCAAGTTGGTGGCCAGTGAAGTGATGACCCCTTACATTGTTCTTAGTGTAGAAGTGATGATGTACATTTGTGGTCACTGTATAAGTGACCTTTTCCATGTGATCGTTGGAGAAGTGACTCCTTACGTTGGTGGTCAGTGGAAAAGTGGAAAAGCGACCCCTTAAATTGGTGGCCACACTTAGTGTTTAGAGGCAGCTGGTATGGAAGTGGGCATTTTGTGGCCAAGCTCATGAGGGCAGCTCCATCTTGGCTCAGAAAGTGGCAAATCTCCCCGTTGTCCCCCTTGGTCGCTTTTTAGAAGCCGGAGATTTTAGAGAAGAGAAAACCGAGTCACACACGCTGGTGATGATGCGTCTATGGAGCCCAAACCACACGGGGAGGCTGTAGCGCTATTGATCGCTCTCTGAGTCTCAGCTTCAAAGGCCTTTGAAATGATACATGGTGGACCATGCTGTGCTTTGCAGGAACATCACAGATCGATGCAGCGAGAAACATGGAGTGCCACACATAGCAGGAGAAGGTGGAGTGCCTCACGCTGGTGAACTTATTCCTGTGCAATTAAAAAAGAATGCTCTACACAATATAGGATTCACCGAGGGAACCAACGGGCCATAGAAATCCGAAGATCCCGAAATTGTGGTTTATTGCGGTGAATATGGGGAGGAGCAAAGAGTGGAAATGCCACAAAATAAAGAGAGAGATTTTTGGAGTAGCTAAAATCCAGCTGCAAGAAACATGATGAATGATAACGACCGAATATCGGGGGCTCCGCAAGAAGCACTTTGTGTAACATAAAAAAAACACTGCAAATCTATAGAACGAGTAATTGGCCGAACGTGTATTCACCGCTCCTACCCATTGATTTCAATGGGACACCGCGGCAATACCGCCTCAAAGCGCCGCTACGACTGCGCTTTGCCGGGGATTTTAACCCTTTTTCGGCCGCTCGCGGGGGTAGAACCGCAAGTTTTTGGCCGAATACCGCGGCTAAAACGACGGTAAATATAGCGCTGCTTTACCGTCACCGCGGCTCCCGCCCCAGTGTGAAAGGGGCCTAAGACTCGAGACGTGCAATCAGGGGCGGTGCGTCCATAAAGGGCGCCGCCCCCCCTCTCCTGTCACTCTCTATATACCATAGATAGATGGTCGCTGCTGACACCCCCTATTCAGGTGTCCGGCCCCTTTTCGGTCACCGGGCACCTGAATTACAGCGGTGGGGGTGTTTTTTGGAAACACCTGATTAGCGCCTTAGGCGCTAATAGGCGTCCAAAAAGGTGACAAGCGGGCGCAACGCTGTGCGTTCCTTGTCACTCAGCACTGATGTTAGAAAACCGAAGGAATTCGGTTTGCTAACATTGTACTGCCCCTTAGCCAATCAGGAGCACAGGTCTGTGTTACCTGTGCCCTGATTGGCTGAAACGACAGGCGCTGTGATTGGGCGCCTATCAGGCGTCCAATCATAGCAGAGGATGAGAGGATGCGAGGAGGAGCGGGCAGGAGAGGAAATGGAGAAGTGCGGGGGGGGGCACGGCACAGTGGCAGCTTCTTTGCAGGGACTGTTTTAAAGGGGCACAGTGGCTGCGTTTTGATGGGCACAGTGGTTGCGTTTTGATGGGCACAGTGGCTGCGTTTTGATGGGCACAGTGGCTGCGTTTTGATGGGCACAGTGGCTGCGTTTGGTACAGTGGCTGCATTTGATGGGCTTTTTTTTTTTTTTCAGAATTTTTCAGTTTATTTGCGCCCCCCCAAAAATTTTGAGCACCAGCCGCCACTGCGTGCAATTCGTTTCGGTCCAAAAATAAATTCTGACAAATTTTGGGTAATTCAGAGATGTAGATGTATCCGAATCTCCGAATGAAATATTAACAAATTTAGTTGAAATTCATTTAATTTCATTTTATAAATTTGGTTTTCGAAGGAATTCCAAATTTTCAAAATGATTTGAATTCTGATCGGTAATCGACCGGTTTGAATTCTGTGGGAAGAATAGCTGGTCGCTAAGGAGCGGGCCGGAAAGCCGTCCGCCACGTCCTTAACAACTGATCACTAGTCAGCTGTCAGCGCTTCCCCGCCGACAGCTGAAATGTAAACAAAAGAATGCAGTCCGGCTATCACTAAGTGTCCGATGTGTACTGCGCATGCGCAGTACGGAGCAGAAGGATTTTCGGAAAATCTCCGAAGATGAACGGCGCCTGCGCCGTGAGTCGATGTGTAAGCCCCACCATCCAAGCGGACATAGGGCTACACAAACTTAGAGGGCCCCTCGCTTCGTTCGTCACGCTTCGGGCACGGCCTCGCTGCGCTCGGCTCTTTTATATTCTAACTCCATGTCCACTTGGATGGTGGGGCTTGAAAGTGGACTCGCGGCGCAGGCGCCGTTCATCTTCGGCAATTTTCGGAATCTGGTAGTCCTGTGTACTGCGCATGCGCAGTACACAGCGGACACTTCGTGATGGGGGACAGAAAGTGATAGTACACCGGCAATGAAAAATTCAGAAATTAAACAGCGTGCCCCACCCCCCCCCTCAGAATCCATACGGGTCTAGTATGGATTTTAAGGGGAACCCTACGCCAAAAAACATAAAAAAACAGAATGGTCCCCCCCCCTGAATATATACCAATCAGAGCATGCAGCTTGGCAGCCCCCCCCCCTTTCTGAAACATACCAAGCCACTTGCCCTCAACGTGGGGGGGTGCTTTGGGGCAGGGGAGGCTCTGTCTCCCCCCCCACCCCAAAGCACATTGTTGGGACAAGGGCCTCTTCCCCACAACCCTGACTGGCGGTTGTGGGGGTCTGCAGGCAGGGGGCTTTCGGAATCTGGAAGCCCCCCAGACAGCGTGCCCCCCCCCCTCCGAATCCATATGGGTCTAGTATGGATTTTAAGGGGAACCCTACGCCAAAACACATAAAAAAACTGAATGGACACACCCCCCCCCCCCGAATATATACCAGACTCTTATCAGAGCATGCAGCTTGGCAGCCCCCCCCCCTTCCTGAAACATACCAAGCCATATGCCCTCAACATGGGGGGGGGGTGCTTTGGGGCAGGGAGGCTCTGCCCCCCCCAATCTAAAGCACATTGTTGGGACAAGGGCCTCTTCCCCACAACCCTGACTGGCGGTTGTGGGGGGTCTGCAGGCAGGGGGCTTTTGGAAGCCCCCAGATCCCAGCCCAGCCATGTAAACGAGTATGGGGTACAAAATACCCATTCACCAAAGAAGTGAGTAAACACACAACACAAGTTTTTTTTTTTTTTTTTGGAAAGTCCTTTATTAAAAAGAAATAAAACAACGTCCCCCCCCCCCGTGTAGATCCATTGGGGCCCTCCGCACCACCGGACATGATAGAAACTAAAAAAAAAAAAACCCTCCGGTCTCATCGAAGGCACCCGCCGTTGCCTGACGGTATACAGCTGGGACTTTCAGCTGCTTTTCTCCTAGAAGATTTTCAGTGGTTTAGAAAACATCTGATGTGGACCAATAGGCTTCTGGTAAGAGGGCGGAACACCAAGCAGCCTGATAAACTCAAGTTGGCGCAAAGCAAAAAATCGCCACAGAAAAATTTACTAAATTGTCACTAAATTTGCCGAAAATTGCTACAAATGACCCAATGGAGGACAATTACTAAAACCTTGAGAGTGCAAAATCTGGTGCAGCTTAGCATGGGAGCCAATCAGCTTCCAGGTTTTTTTTTGTCAAAGCTTAATTGAATAAGCTGAAGTTAGAAGCCGACGGTAAAATTGCGCAACTTTGAACCGCTCAGGTGTGAATGCAGCCTTAGTGAAAATGGGACATTTGTAGAAATTTTTAGAAATCTTCGGCAAATTTTGTAAATTATTTCCCTGTTACAATTTTCTGGCATCAACCAACCCCAATATGCCACAATAAAGGAGACCCAGGGCCGACCCTACCATGGGTGCCAGTGGGTCCATTGGACCCAGGCAGCACTTTGAGACGGGCAGCAAACTGAACCACAGCCTCCTCTCCTTCTCTTCTATTTACCCAGCAAATTGACAACCAAGATTTTTTTTCCAGCATTTTGTGTGTCATGATGACAACTGCCCCCCCGGGCCGCTCCGCCTGCCCCTTTACTACCTTAGTCCACCCTATACTACCTAGGCCTGTCCATATATTACCATATACGGTCCATATACTACCCTAGCATGTCTATATACTACCCTAGCCTGTCCCTATACTGCCCTAGCCTGTCCATATACTACCCTAGCCTGTCCATATACTACCCTAGCCTGTCCATATACTACCCCAGCCTGTCCATATACTACCTTAGCCTGTCCCTATACTGCCCTAGCCTGTCCATATACTACCCTAGCCTGTCCATATACTACCCTAGCCTGTCCATATACTACCCTAGCCTGTCTGTATACTACCCTAGCCTGTCCGTATACTACCCTAGCCTGTCTATATACTACCCTAGCCTGTCTATATACTACCCTAGCCTGTCCATATACTACCCTAGCCTGTCTATATACTTCCCTAGCCTGTCTATATACTGCCCTTGCCTGTCTATATACTACCCTAGCCTGTCTATATACTACCCTAGCCTGTCTATATACTACCCTAGCCTGTCCGTATACTACCCTAGCCTGTCCGTATACTACCCTAGCCTGTCCGTATACTACCCTAGCCTGTCCGTATACTACCCTAGCCTGTCCGTATACTACCCTAGCCTGTCTATATACTACCCTAGCCTGTCCATATACTACCCTAGCCTGTCTATATACTACCCTAGCCTGTTCGTATACTACCCTAGCCTGTCCGTATACTATCCTAGCCCACCCCTTGAACATAATGGTATGTCGTATTATTTTGAATACATATAAGATGCTGTTGAATGTAAATCTGACTTCCTGATAAATTACATTTTAGTTATCATGATATAAAATAATGGATGGGGGGGGGGGGGGGCGCTTTGGTGGGCGTGGTTTTTATTTTTTTTTGGGGGGGGGGGGGCAGCATTTCATTCTTGGACCCAAGCAGTGTCTTGGGCCGGCCCTGAGGAGTCCCGTATCACCTTCAGCTTGACGCACTAAAGCGCTTATTCTGTGCGCATAAAATATAGACAATGGTTTCAATTATAGGTCACATGACTTGCGACATTTCCCATAAATACCACAAGGAAGGATTTTCCTATTTCTGCTGCACATAATTCATTCAAAGGAACACACATTGCAGATCCATTGATTGTCACATTTAGTAAAAAAAATGTTGCGATCGGCGCTATTTCAAGATTAATGCAGAAGGAGGCGTTTCCAGGCATATTATAGGCGCTTTCCCTAGGAAGCCGCACGTGCCGCCTATAGTCCGCCATACAAGTGAATGGCAGTACCCAGCTGTGCTCTTCTAAACGCGCCGGCACAGGCCGGTGAAAACTCAGGCAAAAGGGCTTTTGCAAAAAGTGTGGCTTCACTTGAAAGGCCGGCTCTACGCGGCACGTGCGGCTCCACCGGTGCGGGACAGGACTAGGAAATTACGTAAAATCTTCATGTGTGTGAACCCTCAATGTCACACGGGGTCCAGTGCCACCCCATAGAAGACAAAATCCCAGCAAGTCCAAGGAAGGTGGTTAGTGCCGTCTTTGAGCCATCTAAGGGGACAACTACAGGAGACCTCATAGGACCCCGAGGTGGGCAGGGGCTCCGCCCATTTTCATTAACCTTTCCTAGCTCCCAACTGTCCTGGATTTCTAGGGACTGTCCCGGATTTGGAGGCACTGTCCCGCATTTGGAGGCACTGTCCCGCATTTGGAGGCACTGTCCCGCATTTGGAGGGACTGTCCCGCATTTGGAGGGACTGTCCCGCATTTGGAGGCACTGTCCCGCATTTGGAGGCACTGTCCCGCATTTGGAGGGACTGTCCCGCATTTGGAGGCACTGTCCCGGATTTGGAGGCACTGTCCCGGATTTGGAGGCACTGTCCCGGATTTGGAGGCACTGTCCCGCATTTGGAGGGACTGTCCCGGATTTGGAGGCACTGTCCCGGATTTGGAGGCACTGTCCCGGATTTGGAGGCACTGTCCCGCATTTGGAGGGACTGTCCCGGATTTGGAGGCACTGTCCCGGATTTGGAGGCACTGTCCCGGATTTGGAGGGACTGTCCCGCATTTGGAGGCACTGTCCCGGATTTGGAGGCACTGTCCCGGATTTGGAGGCACTGTCCCGCATTTGGAGGCACTGTCCCGCATTTGGAGGCACTGTCCCGCATTTGGAGGGACTGTCCCGCATTTGGAGGGACTGTCCCGCATTTGGAGGGACTGTCCCGCATTTGGAGGGACTGTCCCGCATTTGGAGGCACTGTCCCGCATTTGGAGGCACTGTCCCGCATTTGGAGGCACTGTCCCGCATTTGGAGGGACTGTCCCGCATTTGGGTCCCGCATTTGGAGGCACTGTCCCGCATTTGGAGGCACTGTCCCGGATTTGGAGGGACTGTCCCGCATTTGGAGGGACTGTCCCGCATTTGGAGGGACTGTCCCGCATTTGGAGGGACTGTCCCGCATTTGGAGGCACTGTCCCGCATTTGGAGGCACTGTCCCGCATTTGGAGGGACTGTCCCGCATTTGGAGGCACTGTCCCGCATTTGGAGGCACTGTCCCGCATTTGGAGGGACTGTCCCGCATTTGGAGGGACTGTCCCGCATTTGGAGGCACTGTCCCGCATTTGGAGGCACTGTCCCGCATTTGGAGGGACTGTCCCGCATTTGGAGGCACTGTCCCGCATTTGGAGGCACTGTCCCGCATTTGGTCCCTCTTTCTTCCTCATGTGTCCCTCGTGTTGGTCTGATTTATATATTTTTATATAAAATGTATATTTATCTTCCAGTGATGATCTTTCATCTAAATTCTAAATTGGTAAATTTGTAAATTCCAAAAGCCAATATAAAGGAATAGTAGTGGTAAAAAAAAAAAAAAAAAAACTTGTGATTTAACTCATAATTTTTGAGTAATTCTCCTTTAAGGGGGCGTGGCAGTGGGTGTGTCCTATGCCTACATACTTTTGCTAATCAGTGTCCCTCGTTCCCATCTCGGGAAGGTTGGGAGGTGTGTGTAATGTCACATCACTGATAGTTTATTCATTGGGTCCAGCAGGGCCGGGACAAGGGGGGGTGGGCCGGAGGGGGCGGCTGCCCTGGACACTGAGGTATCATGTGAGTTGGGGGCACTGCAAGGAGGGGGCGGCAGGGGGTAAGAATTGTTCTAGGGAGGAATATTTGGGTACCAGGAGTGGTGATTTGGGGGGATTTGTGTTGGGAGGGAGGATGGAGGAAGCGGATTTGTGCTAGGAGGAGGGGGGGGGGGGGGGGGGGGGGGGTTGTGCTATAAAACTATAATGGAAGAGGGGAAATCATTTTTTTTTTGGGGGGGAATTAGTGCCAGTAGGGGAAATTTGTGGGGGATTATTGCTAGGTTGGGGGATTTGTACTGGAAATGGGAGGGGATTTGGGGTGGGGGGAGAGGATTTGTGCTAGGAGGGGGATTTTATTTTTGGGGGCGGTTGTGTTAGGGGCATATGGACAATGAGGATTTTAGCTGTGGGGAATTTGGGGCAAAGATTTGTGCTAGGAAGGGTGATTTCAGGTGGGGGGGATGGATTTGTACTGGGAGGAGGGGGAATTTTTGATTAGGGGGGAGCATGCAGATTAGTTCTTGATTTTTTTTTTTGGTGGGGAGGGGATTTTCGCTGACACATAATGCTCGTACATCTTGGGGGGGGCATTTTGTGATTTTCGCCCCCTGGGCTCTAGATGACCTTGTCCAGTGGGGCCCCCCCCCCCCCCCCCCCCCCCCCGGCCCCCCCCCCCCCCCCCATCTAAAATTTTAAAAATGAAAAGAAAAAGACACGTCCCCTGACTGAGGTTGAGCAAGCGAATGGTTAACGCGGAGCAGAGGGGGGGCTCAGCCTGATGTGGCGGGATGTCGGGATCGGAATACCGCCGGCAGGACGTAACATCAGCTGGGATTCGGAGAGAGGCTCTTCATGGGTGAGAGTGCACTGGCGCTGTAGACTTGCGGTCTCCTAGGTAACGGATGAGAATATGGGCATAGCGCGAGGGACCGCGGCGTGCCGGAGCAGAGCGAACACTCAGAAATTCACTTTTAGCTGTAATGAATGCGGCTTTTTGATCAGATGCCGAGCGATATTGACTGACGCTGCTGTTTTAGAACCTCTGCATCTACAGGGCCTGGAAAAAGTATTCATACCCCTTGAAATTCTCCACATTTTGTTACAACCAAAAACATAAATGTATTTTAGTGGGATTTTATGTGATGGACCAACACAAAGTGTCACATAATTGTGAAGTGGAAGGAAAATGATAAATGATACAAATAAATATGTGAAAAGTGGGGGGGGAGGGGTATTTGTATGGCGCCCCCCGGAGTCAATACTTTGTAGAACCCCCTTTTCTCTACAAGTCTTTTTGGGGATGTCTCTACCAGCTTTGCCCATCTAGAGAGGACATTTCTGCCCATTCTTCTTCTTTGTAAAATATCTCAAGTTCTGTCAGATTGGATGGAGAGCGTCTGTGATCAGCAATTTTCAGGTCTTGCCACAGATTCTCGATGTGATTTAGGTCTGGACTGTGACTGGGCCATTCTAACACATGAATATGCTTTGATCTAAACCATTCCATTGTAGCTCTGGCTGTATGTTTCGGGTCGTTGTCCTGCTGGAAGGTGACCCTCCCCCCCAGTCTCAAGTCTTTTGTAGACTCTAACAGTTTTTCTTCTAAGATTGTCCTGTATTTGTCTCCATCCATCTTCCCATCAACTCTGACCAGCTTCCCTGTCCCTGCTGAAGAAAACCATCCCCACCACATGATGCTGCCACCACCATGTCTCACAGTGGGGATGGTGTGTTCAGGGGGATGGGCAGTGTTAGTTTCCCCCACACATAGCGTTTTGCTTTTAGGCCAAAAAGTAGAATTTTGGTGTCATGTGAGCAGATCACCTTCTCCCACATGTTTGCTCCCCTCCCCCACATGGCTTCTCACAAACTGCAAACAGGACTTCTTATGACTTTCTTTCTCCAATGTCTTTCTTCTTGTCACTCTTCCATAAAGGGCAGATTTGTGGAGAACACGACTAATAGTTGTCCTGTGGACAGACTCTCCCCCCTGAGCTGTGGATCTCTGCAGCTCCTCCAGAGTTCCCATGGACCTCTTGGCTTTTCTCTGATGAATGCTCTCCTTGCCCGGCACGGTCAGTTTAGGTGGACGGCCATGTCTTGGTAGGTTGGCAGTTGTGCCATACTCTTTCCATTTTCCGATGATGGATTGAACAGAGCTCTGTGAGATGGTCAAAGCTTGGGAGATCTTTATATAACCTAACCCTGCTTTATACTTCTCCACAACTCTATCCCTGACCTGTCTGGTGTGTTCCTTGGCCTTCATGATGCTGTTTGTTCACTAAGGTTCTCTAACAAACCTCTGAGGGCTTCACAGAACAGCCGTGTTTATACTGAGATTAAATGACACACATGTGGACTCTATTTACTAATTAGGTGACTCTTCTAAAAGGCGATTGGTTCCTCTAGATTTTAGTTAGGGGTATCAGAGTAAAGGGGGCTGAATATAAATACCCCCCCCCCCCACTTTTCACAGATTTATTTAAAAAAACTCTGCTCCTTCCTCTATAACACTCCTCTCCTGAAATACTCTGCTGGGGGACTCTGCTCCTTCCTCTATAACTCTCCTCCGGATACTTTGAGCAGCTCTGTGTTGATATATAATATTGAGAAATGTTATTCATGTTCTTTATGTTATTCATGTTCTTTATGTTCTTTATGGGTTTCTGCAGTAGCGCCCTCTGTAGATCGTATGTATCAGTCAGGAGATGTCTCCGGCTGCCTCGGCATATTCCGGAAGGATGAGCGAGTCTATAACCCTCCGCACGGTCGCACTCACATCTCTCCTGTTCACCATTCGTTTTTTTTTTTTTTTTTTTTTTATGAGAACAGCCGGCTAAAAAATTGCTATTTGCACTGAGTATCGTGTAACCTGCGTGTTCTCAGCGGCGCTGGTGGAATACACGGCGTCCTACAGCCCCGCAAACAACGAATGTTCAATTCGCTTGTCAAATGTGAGCGACTGAGGAGATGCTGTGCAGCTACAAAGAGGAGAGCGCAGGGAATGTGAAATCACTTCATGCTGGAGAGACCGACGGAATTTCAAAGAGGATCGAAGAATAAGGCTGCATTCACACCTGAGCGTTTTGTCGCCTGAAGCCTGAAGCTACAAAACGCTATAGGGGAAAAAAATACATTATTCTCTATGAAGATGGTTCACATCTCCACTCCAAAACGCCTGAAGCCCTACGCCAGGTCTGGGATGGATTTTAAGGGGAACCCCGGCCAAAAAAAAAAAATGGTGTGGGGTCCCCCTCAAAATCCATACCAGACCCTTATCCGAGTACGCAACCTGGCAGGCCGCAGGAAAAGAGGGGGGACGAGAGCGCCCCCCCCCCTCCTGAACCGTACCAGGCCACATGCCCTCAACATTGGGAGGGTGCTTTGGGGTCCCCCCTCAAAGCACCTTGTCCCCATGTTGATGAGGACAAGGGCCTCTTCCCCACAACCCTGGCCATTGGTTGTGGGGGTCTGCGGGCGGGGGGCTTATCGGAATCTGGAAGCCCCCTTTAACAAAGGGGGCCCCAGATCCCGCCCCCCCTGTGTGAAATGATAAGGGGGTACAAAAGTACCCCTACCATTTCACCAAAAAAGGTGACAAAAATGGTAAAAATGACAGGTGACGGTCTTTGACAATTCCTTTATTAAAATCTTCTTTCTTCTGCTCTTCCTTCTTCCTTTCTTCATCCTTCAGTTTCTTCATCTTCCCCTTCCGGCATCTTCTTCCATCTTCTTCTTCCTCCGATCCGCTTCTTCTTCCTCCGGTCTTCTCGTCCTTCTCGTCCGGCATCTTCTTCCATGGCGTCGGCGTCTCTTCTCGGGCCGCTCCTCGCAATGGGAGGCTCCCGCTGTGTGAGGCTTCACTCCGGCTAACAGGTCTTTTATAACGGAGGGCACCTGGTGACCCCACCCCCTCTGACGTCATGGGGAAAGCCATAGGGAAGTCCCCATGACGTCCCCGTGCATCAGAGGGGGGCGGGGTCACCAGGTGCCCTCCGTTATAAAAGACCTGTCAGACGGAGCGAAGCCTCACACAGCGGGAGCCTCCCATTGCGAGGAGCGGCCCGAGAAGAGACGCCGACGCCATGGAAGAAGATGCCGGACGAGAAGACCGGAGGAAGAAGAAGCGGATCGGAGGAAGAAGAAGATGGAAGAAGATGGAAGAAGATGACGGAAGGAGAAGATGAAGAAACCGAAGGATGAAGAAAGGAAGAAGGAAGAAGACCAGAAGAAAGAAGAAAGAAGATTTTAATAAAGGAATTGTCAAAGACCGTCTCCTGTCATTTTTACCATTTTTGACACTTTTTTGGTGAAAAACACGGGGGGCGGGATCTGGGGGTCCCCTTGTTAAAGGGGGCTTCCAGATTCCGATAAGCCCCCCGCCCGCAGACCCCAACAACCAATGGCCAGGGTTGTAGGGATGAGGCCCTTGTCCTCATCAACATGGGACCCCAAAGCACCCTCCCAATGTTAAGGGCATGTGGCCTGGTACGGTTCAGGAGGGAGGGGGGCCGCTCTTGTCCCCCCCCCCCTCTTTTCCTCCGGCCTGCCAGGTTGCGTGCTCGGATAAGGGTCTGGTGTGGATTTTGAGGGGGACCCCACGCCATTTTTTATTTTTTTTGCCCGGGGTTCCGCTTAAAAGCCATCCCAGGCCTGAAGGGTCTGGTATGGATATTTAGGGGGGACCCCACGCCATTTTTTTTTTTTTTGGCCGGGGTTCCCCTTAATATCCATACCAGACCTGAAGGGCCTGGTTATTGAATTTGGGGGGACGCTTTTTTTTTTTTTTTTTTTTTTTTTTTTTTTATCAATGAATGACTGTTCTCTGTGTTACAGAGCCGACAATTCATTAGCCGCGAGTGATTTTAAATAGCTTTTTTTCCTGCAAAAATGACACTTTGTGCAGGGACAGTTCTCTATATTAGATATACTGAATCTCGAATTCATTCGAAGCATTCGTTATATCCGCTATTATAATTTCTTTCGTATTAGTTAAAATTCGATATTTCTAGTTGGATTCCAATTGTTCTCTGTGTTACGGGAACCGACAATTCATTAGCCGCGTTAACGATTCGTAACTTTACTACCGATTCGAAAAAAAAATTACAATTCGTACACGAATTACGAATTTTTTTATATACGAAACGAAACAAATTTTTTGACAGTTCCCATGTCTACCAGAGACTCCAAATTGGCTGCAGCTAGGGGGCATCTAGGAACAGTTAACTACCAAGTTTGAAGTTCGGGGGACCTATGGCTGCAAATGGGCACAGTGAGGCTGCAAATGTGCACAGTGAGGCTGCAAATGTGCACAGTGAGGCTGCAAATGGGCACAGTGAGGCTGCAAATGTGCACAGTGAGGCTGCAAATGGGCATTGTTGACCCTCTTTTCCACTTGCAGTAGCTGCGCATTTCTCACCCTAGGCTTATTCTCGAGTCAATAAGTTTTCTCAGTTTTTTTGTGGTAAAATTAGGTGCCTCGGCTTATATCCAGGTCGGCTTATACTCGAGTATATAAGGTAATTGTATTTCTCATGTAATCATGCCGGAGAAATGGACTGAATTTCAAAGAGGATCGAGGAAGACTGTGTAGAACCAACAGGTTGTGGTGAGAAGGGCTCAAAGGGAACCAAGAAGACCTCTTCCCATCTTCTTCCAAGGACAGCAAAGCCCTCCGCAACCAATAACAATTTGCATCACTTCTTCTATCACTATTTAAAGCGGAAGTAAACCCATCAATGTAACATTTTTTAAAACGGTTACATTCCTGGAAATGCTACCTGCACATTGGCTGTGCTCTCAACCAAACGGTTAAACCATCCAATGGCTGGTGCCATAACGGATCACATGTGCAGCACCATGGCAGTTGAAGATTAAACAGAGGCCAAGATGGCAGCTTCCTTGGCGGAAAATGATAGGAGGGTTTAGTTCCACTTTAAGAGCCTTAGACTCAAGTGACCTTGTGTAATTGCAGAGTAAGCACGTGGGATCAGCACTATTAATACATATATGTATACTACATATTTTTTGTAATTGTAAAAACTTTCAACAATGTTGTTGTTTATGTATTACTTTTATAGTGTATTTTTATTCAATAGAAGGCTTTGGCCCTAAGTGGATTATGTCCTGAGAAAGCCCACTTTAGGGCGAAACATGTCGAGATCTACAAACATGCCGCTATGAACAATAAGGGCCACACCATTTGGGTCACATCTGTATATGTTTTTATGTGGACGTGTTATTTTAGCCCATTGCTTAATAAATATTGACTTTTTACTAATTCACTGTTCAGTCAATATGTTGAACCTTAAAAGTCCCATGGAAATTTGCGTTTGTTCTCTATACATATTTAGGAATTTATAATAAATGTATTTCTCCTATAATATCATGGCAGGGAGATGGGAGTGAATTTCAAAAAAGACTGCATGAGAATTCAGAACCAACCGGGCGGGAGGGACCTCTTCCTATTCACTGATCTCCATCACTGAGATTTCTCCAACCAGAAATGAATTTACATTCTTTCTATCGCATATGAAAGACGTTCTAATAAGTGTATTTCTCATATAATATCGTGTCGGGGAAATGGCCTGGATTTCAAAAGAGGATCAAAGAAGACTGTAGAACCTCAACAGGTTCTGGTGAGGAGGACTCAAGGGAACGAAGAAGACCTCTTCCAATCTGCTTCCAAGAACAACAAAGCCTCCTCCAACCAATTTGCATCACTTCTATCGCATATTTAAGAAGTTATACTAAATGTATTTCTCCTACAATGTATAATATCATGCCAGGGAATTGGGGTGAATTTCAAAAAGGATCGAATAAGAAGGCAGAACCCACAGTTCATGGCGTGAGGGCCCTAAAGGAACCAAGAAGACCTCTTCCAATCCACTGCCAGGCACAGGCACTGCCAGGCACAGGCACTGCCAGGCACAGTGGAGCCTTCTACAACCAGAAACAATTTACTTCCATCACAAATCCAAAAAGTCTAATAAGTGGATTTCTCAGATAAAATGAATTTCAAAGAGCATTAAAGAAGAATGCAGAACCAACAGATTATAGCGAGGTGGGCCTAAAGCAGGGGGTGCCCAACCTTTTGAAGAGCGAGGGCCACTTAAGCGAATTGGTAACTGGTCGTGGGCCACAATGAGCGGAGCGGGAGGATGACAGGTCCGTGTCCACAGACACAGCCCACTCTACTCTATGGGCCCTCTGATCCAATTCGCCCAGACGGAAGGGGCAGATCCCTTTCTATTTTTTTTAGGTAGGCCGGGTGTAAAGAGACACAAGTCCGTCTACATCTGGTGCTCCATAGAGGTGACTAGTAAGTCTGATTGGGTCGGACCAATCATGTGAAAGGGGCCTAAGGCTACTTTCACACTGATGCGCTGCGATTTGCCCAAACCGTGAGTGCGGCGCAGTCAACCTGTGGATTTTCTGCGGATTAGCTGCACTTTGCCGTAAACTTCTATTATACCCTGCAGGTGTGGCGCACTTTCTGAAGGCACAACAAACCCGCAGGTAATAACAGAAGTCTAGGGCTCAATGCAGGTAACCCGCAGCTGCACTGCACCTGCGGATCAGTTTGAAAGCAGCCCAGTAACCACTGCAAAACAGATATATCCATATATACTGTAGTGTGAATTTAGTAGTAAACTTACCTTTAATAACCGTCTTCCATTCTGGTATCGCCGGCTGTTGCTGTCCCAGGCAGAGTGCATTTGGTATCACTCCGCCTGTGACAGGAGTGGGCGCTATACAGGAAGCATTGGCTTATGTGGCTCCGCAGCCACTTGCTTCCACTACCAGTGGCTTCATTCACAAAACTGTTGCTCAGGGATGGCGGGTCGGCAACCTGTGATCTGGGCTTGCCAACCTGCCATCTTAGAGCAGGAGGTTTGAGGGCCACATCAGAGGGATCCGTGGGCCACATGTGGCCCCCGGGCCACTGGTTGGGCACCCCTGGTCTAAAGGTACCAAGAAGACCTCCTTCAATCCATTGCCAAGGACAACAAAGTCTCCAACCAGAAATAGTTTGGATCTCTTGTATAATAAATTCTCTCATATAATATAGGGAGCTTTCTACACATAAGAAGACCCAGGATGGGTCTTCTGGGCTCCAAATGATTGAGTTCAGGCCAGTCAAGTTCCTCCACCCCAAACTCGCTCATCCTCCATGTCTTTATGGACCTTGCTTTGTACACTGGAGGGCAGTCATGTTGGAACAGGAAGGGGCCGTCCCCAAACTCCTCCCACAAAGTTGGGAGCATGAAATTGTCAAAAATGTCTTGGTATGCCGACGCCTTAAGAGTTCCCTTCACTGGAGCTAAGGGGCCAAGCCCAACCCCTGAAAAAATTTCTACTCCCACTGGCCACAGTCCGGCGCCCCCTAAAGTCTGAAGGACAATAAACTGGTCGTTTGTTTAACAAGTTTGGAGACTCCTCCTTTAAACCATCAAAAGCCACAGTTTAAAATGTTACTAATGCCCCAGTCAGTGTGAAGAATGGGCACAACGCTATTAATGGGATTAAAGAGCAAATCGTGTAAGAGATGAATCCCGTGTCAGCCGGGTCTCACTCTCTAGGCACCCACATTTCTGAGGATTAGCCAATAAACCGCCGGCCCCACAAGTGAAGCAGTAAAGCTGCCCCTTGGAGCCCCGAGCCGCTCACTTCCTAGGGGCATTGACATTGGTACATCATCCAACTCCCTTCCTGGGCTGATTAAATCATAATGATTGCCATCGGCGAAGAATCCCCCCCCCCCGACCAACCTCTTTGTGTCGTTGAGAGCGAACGCTGGGTGATCGTGCGCTGCTACTGGAGGGCTATGGAGGTTTTCTTCACCTGTTTTGCATTAATCAATTTTATGTTATTTTTTTATATACAAAAAATTGACCAGTGAATTCGAAGCATTTTATTCTGATTGCGGTGGGTTTCAGGGGTTTCAGGGATTTCCGGGGTTTCAGGGGTTTCAGGGGCCGGCAGAATCTTATTTCCAATCATTTTCTCATCTCTTGTAAATCTTATATAATGGGACTGGTTTAGTGCTTCGCGAACGTCTTCCGTAATCAGCGCTGTTATCAGCCGCGGCAAAAGCTCCTCCATACGGAGATGATCCTACGAAAGTCATTTCCCACACGCGGCAACCGGTGAGGCCTTCCGCTTTTGTTGTCTTGATTTCCATTGAAGGGGAGATGTGTTTTCACTGCGTCCTCTTCGTCCTTTACTGCAGCTCAATGTGCTTTGTGTTGTGGATAATAATGTATATTCTATTACATTGTGTGTCGGTCACACTGACAGGCTGCTCGGTGACATCAGGATATTATCCCCGTCGCTGTAACTGGAGATGGAAATGAAGAGCTGGATATGAAGGGATGGAAATGAAGAGCTGGATATGAAGAGCTGTATATGAAGAGTTGGCTATGAAGAGTTGGCTATGAAGAGTTGGATATGAAGAGTTGGATATGAAGGGTTGGATATGAAGGGTTGGATATGAAGGGATGGATATGAAGGGATGGATATGAAGGGATGGATATGAAGGGATGGATATGAAGGGATGGATATGAAGGGATGGATATGAAGAGTTGTATAGGAAGGGATGGATATGAAGAGTTGGATATGAAGAGTTGGATATGAAGAGTTGGATATGAAGAGTTGGATATGAAGAGTTGGATATGAAGAGTTGGATATGAAGAGTTGGATATGAAGAGTTGGATATGAAGGAATGGATATGAAGAGTTGGATATGAAGAGTTGGATATGAAGAGTTGGATATGAAGAGTTGGATATGAAGAGTTGGATATGAAGAGTTGGATATGAAGAGTTGGATATGAAGGGCTGGATATGAAGGGCTGGATATGAAGGAATGGATATGAAGGGTTAGATATGAAGGGTTGGATATGAAGGAATGGATATGAAGAGTTGGATATGAAGAGTTGGATATGAAGGGCTGGATATGAAGGGCTGGATATGAAGGGCTGGATATGAAGGGCTGGATATGAAGAGTTGGATATGAAGAGTTGGATATGAAGAGTTGGATATGAAGAGTTGGATATGAAGAGTTGGATATGAAGAGTTGGATATGAAGAGTTGGATATGAAGAGTTGGGATGGATAGAAGACTCGTAATAATGAGACCAACTATGTCTATTTTGAAAATAATATTCAAGGAGACTTAAAAGGTCGTGCTGAAGTTCTGTCCCAAAGCTCGTTGGTTATATATAATACCAGCCGGACCGACAGTGGAATGTATCGCTGCGAAGTGGCCGCCGTGGACGACCATAAGAATTTAGCAGAGATTATCATTAATCTCACTGTCAAAGTAAAACCAGTGACTCCCGAATGCCGAGTGCCCAAGTCTGTCCCAGTGGGAAAGTCTGCCATTCTGTATTGCCAGGAGAAAGAAGGTTACCCAAATTCTGTGCATCGATGGTATCGCAATAGCGACGCACTGCCTGATGACTCGAAAACCAGCCCAAAATTTGTCAATTCATCTTTTACCGCAAACACCAATACTGGAACCTTGACTGTATGGTTCCCTGGTTTCATATCCTTGGAGAAATTCAATCTCAAAGATACCTTATAAGGGAATTACTGCCCATATCCGGGATTCTGGTTGGATTTATCAGTGGAGAATTGGATTTGGAAGCGATGTTTAAAGGTCCGGCCATATCCTGATGATAATTGAGTTACAGGCTTATCCAAGCTTGCCCTCTGGTAAGCACATTATTAGAGCGGTGGTGGATCACGGGTTCCTGATTTTTTTCACAGTCCCTTTCTTTTGGATATTATATTGTCACAAAAAAATTTTTGTCACTCATCACTTCTAGTTTTATATGGACTTTAAGACTAATTAATATAGTTTTATTTAACATCTGATTTCTCACTTGGACCACTTTACCATTAACAATTGAGTTTTTTTAACCCTTTGGTTAAATCAGATTTTCACGTATTATTTAGCGCGGCTTTTTCTATTGTTTAATTCAATATGAAAGTCTGAAGTTCCCGCATTGCAAAGGTTTTATGCAATAAGTCCGTAATTAATATTCACCTCTGAGCTGCGTTATTGGCAGGTTGTCCATTCTGAGGACAAATCCAAATATCTATAAAACCTCCATTTCCTCCCTCTGTGTTCCCCCCAAAAAATAAAAATCTTCCCCTTTAAATGGCGTCCTCCATAATTACCTGTAATCCCGGCTTGACTCCGAGCATAAAATATATTCTGACTTCAGACGCAGATAATCAGCTTCTCATCTGCACACCGGCTGACATTTCAGATCAGGCGGAAGAGAAGACGCCGGGATGGCGGCTACCTGCGGGGAAAGTCCTGATCTACTTTATGGCTTCAGTTTTAGATCTGGAAACGTAAGCGATTATGTAAATGTATTCACAATACTAGGAGAGTGACCCACTTCCTGGGAGGTGTGTAGTGGAGGCGCATGCTGCTATCTAGGTCTGATTTACATCCCGTCCTGCTTATGAGTCGTGTTCTCTGCTACACAGACGTGTTCACGTGTAGAATTGTATATTGGAGGCTGTCAGACATGTAACTTGTATTCTTTGCAGCTGTGTCACGGGGCGATCGATGTGTCTCCACAGTAATCGAGCCTTATGGTAATACAACAACCAATACAGAGCACAGCGTCCCACAACATAAAACATGATACAATCTATTATATAATACATGATATGTAATAACCTCTGCTATAACCTGGAGTACATCCGAAAACTCTCCCTCCATATATATATATATATATATATATATATATATATATAGAGATATATATAGAGATAGATATCTATATAATAGACATTTAGGCCTGATCTCTGGCTAATACGCATCCCTGTCTCATTGGTGATCAGTGAGAAGAATGTCCCTTACATTGGTGATCAGTGAGAAGAATGTTCCTTACATTGGTGATCAGTGAGAAGAATGTTCCTTACATTGGTGATCAGTGAGAAGAATGTTCCTTACATTGGTGATCAGTGGGAAGAATGTTCCTTACATTGGTGATCAGTGGGAAGAATGTTCCTTACATTGGTGATCGGTGAGAAGAATGTTCCTTACATTGGTGATCGTGAGAAGAATGTTCCTTACATTGGTGATCAGTGAGAAGAATGTTCCTTACATTGGTGATCAGTGAGAAGAATGTTCCTTACATTGGTGATCAGTGAGAAGAATGTTCCTTACATTGGTGATCAGTGAGAAGAATGTTCCTTACATTGGTGATCAGTGAGAAGAATGTTCCTTACATTGGTGATCAGTGAGAAGAATGTCCCTTACATTGGTGATCAGTGAGAAGAATGTTCCTTACATTGGTGATCAGTGAGAAGAATGTTCCTTACATTGGTGATCAGTGAGAAGAATGTTCCTTACATTGGTGATCAGTGGGAAGAATGTTCCTTACATTGGTGATCAGTGGGAAGAATGTTCCTTACATTGGTGATCAGTGGGAAGAATGTTCCCTACATTGGTAATCAGTGGGAAGAATGTCCCTTACATTGGTGATCAGTGAGAAGAATGTTCCTTACATTGGTGATCAGTGAGAAGAATGTTCCTTACATTGGTGATCAGTGGGAAGAATGTTCCTTACATTGGTGATCAGTGAGAAGAATGTTCCTTACATTGGTGATCATTGGGAAGAATGTCCCTTACATTGGTGATCAGTGAGAAGAATGTCCCTTACATTGGTGATCAGTGAGAAGAATGTTCCTTACATTGGTGATCAGTGAGAAGAATGTTCCTTACATTGGTGATCAGTGAGAAGAATGTCCCTTACATTGGTGATCAGTGAGAAGAATGTTCCTTACATTGGTGATCAGTGGGAAGAATGTTCCTTACATTGGTGATCAGTGAGAAGAATGTTTCTTACATTGGTGATCAGTGAAAAGAATGTTCCTTACATTGGTGATCAGTGAGAAGAATGTCCCTTACATTGGTGATCAGTGAGAAGAATGTTCCTTACATTGGTGATCAGTGGGAAGAATGTTCCTTACATTGGTGATCAGTGGGAAGAATGTTCCTTACATTGGTGATCAGTGAGAAGAATGTCCCTTACATTGGTGATCAGTGAGAAGAATGTTCCTTACATTGGTGATCAGTGAGAAGAATGTTCCTTACATTGGTGATCAGTGAGAAGAATGTTCCTTACATTGGTGATCAGTGGGAAGAATGTTCCCTACATTGGTAATCAGTGGGAAGAATGTCCCTTACATTGGTGATCAGTGAGAAGAATGTTCCTTACATTGGTGATCAGTGGGAAGAATGTCCCTTACATTGGTGATCAGTGAGAAGAATGTTCCTTACATTGGTGATCAGTGAGAAGAATGTTCCTTACATTGGTGATCAGTGAGAAGAATGTTCCTTACATTGGTGATCAGTGGGAAGAATGTTCCCTACATTGGTGATCAGTGGGAAGAATGTTCCTTACATTGGTGATCAGTGGGAAGAATGTCCCTTACATTGGTGATCAGTGAGAAGAATGTTCCTTACATTGGTGATCAGTGGGAAGAATGTTCCTTACATTGGTGATCAGTGAGAAGAATGTTCCTTACATTGGTGATCAGTGGGAAGAATGTTCCTTACATTGGTGATCAGTGAGAAGAATGTTCCTTACATTGGGGATCAGTGAGAAGAATGTTCCTTACATTGGTGATCAGTGGGAAGAACGTCCCTTACATTGGTGATCAGTGAGAAGAACGTTCCTTACATTGGTGATCAGTGAGAAGAACGTTCCTTACATTGGTGATCAGTGAGAAGAATGTTCCTTACATTGGTGATCAGTGGGAAGAATGTTCCTTACATTGGTGATCAGTGAGAAGAATGTTCCTTACATTGGTGATCAGTGAGAAGAATGTTCCTTACATTGGTGATCAGTGGGAAGAATGTTCCTTACATTGGTGATCAGTGAGAAGAATGTTCCTTACATTGGTGATCAGTGGGAAGAATGTCCCTTACATTGGTGATCAGTGAGAAGAATGTTCCTTACATTGGTGATCAGTGAGAAGAATGTTCCTTACATTGGTGATCAGTGGGAAGAATGTTCCTTACATTGGTGATCAGTGGGAAGAATGTCCCTTACATTGGTGATCAGTGAGAAGAATGTTCCTTACATTGGTGATCAGTGGGAAGAATGTTCCTTACATTGGTGATCAGTGGGAAGAATGTTCCTTGCATTGGTGATCAGTGAGAAGAATGTTCCTTACATTGGTGATCAGTGGGAAGAATGTTTCTTACATTGGTGATCAGTGGGAAGAATGTTCCTTACATTACATTGGTGATCAGTGGGAAGAATGTTCCTTACATTGGTGATCAGTGAGAAGAATGTTCCTTACATTGGTGATCAGTACATTGCTGCTCTGTTAAGTGGCATTGGCTCTAGAACTTTGCAGGCACCAATAAATGGGAGGCCAGTCAGCCATAGCTGAAGGAACCTCTAGCAACCTCTGAAGGAACCTCTAGCAACCTCTGAAGGAACTCTGGTCTGGCTGAGAATGCTGGTTTAGACTGTTTTGCCTTCTGGTTGGAAATATAAGCTGTCATTGGATGTGGTCACAAAGTGTCCATTGGTGTCATGATAAAATGTTAACAAGGTTTTTTTTTTTTTTTTTTACATAATACTCTGAGAATACATTTTGATTTTTTTTTTTCATTCATGTTCATTATTGGTAATGTGCACAATAAACATACACCGTGTTCATTTTGGGTGGATGCTGGCGGAGATATTCTTTAAAACTTTGCAGTAAACTTCTGAGTTCTTGACTCCACCCCCCTCCCTTGGCCCCTACAGTCCTATAAGAGGTTAGTTGGAGTCGGGGGCCCCGCTGGACTGGTTGAGTTATTTATAATAATTTTTTTTGTGGTTCCAGTGGTGAGTGGTGGTGTCTGCCTCCCTTTTTGGAGGTGTGGGCTGCTTCCTAACTGGTACCACCGTGGGTGTCGCTTCAGTAACGGTATTTGGATGGCGAGACGGGAGCTCCTTTTTAATGGAAAGGTTACAATTTTTATTTTTATGGTAATGGATACACAAGTTGAGCCAATGCGTTTCGAGGAAGTTGACTCTCCCTTCCACATCTGTTCTCACAAGCAACTTGGGTACCTCCAAAGAATCTACCCACCTCCATTCACAGGTACCTAAAGCCCTGAAGAAGGGGGAGTCAGTCACCCCAAAACACTTTGGCTCAACTTATAGCAATTACCTTCTATAAAAGATTGTAACCTTTCCATCGATTGTGGTATTACTCTAGACTCTGGGCGCTCCTCTCTCCCCATCGGAAGTCCTATAAAGAGACCAGCAGAGCTTCAAATGTCCAAAGGTCAAGCTGGATGTAAAAGAATTGGCCAGCGAGGAGCAACCCGTCCGCTTCCACCCAACAATGATGCATTGGTTTTGGTCAGACATACCCTCCATGTAGATCTTCTGCAGGAAGGACCTAGACCATCTTGGCCTTATTGCTTTCCAACCAGCTGACGCCCGGTCCCGGGACTTGGTTTCTTCTCTTGCAGCCTCACGCCGTTTCTCAGATGTCCCTACGAACGTGGAGCCACACGGCCATGTGAACACGATAGGTACCGGCATCTTAAGCGTGCTTTAAATGTGCCGCCGAGCGCTCTCTGTGCTTCTCCGTTATGTCGCGGTTCAGTGTGAACTTCCTGTTCAACAACAGTTTGGCCGTTTTGTCTTGTGCAGGTCAAGGTGGCCCTTCGTGGCCCCCGCAGTGCTCATACTCTGTGATTTATGGCTTGCAGTTTTTCTAAGGCACAAAAATGTTCTAAATATTTGCTGTTTCCATGGTGACCTCTGTGTGGATAGAAGTGATTGTCTGCTGTGTGTGCATAAGTAAATATATCTGTGGCATTTGTGGTTTATTTGTGGCGATTATGTTTGTCTCTTGCCGTACCCAATAAAATTGCATTTCTTGGGCAATGCAGCTTAGAAATGGTTGATCTGCAGTAACCCATAGCAACAAGTCTCTTAGGCATTGTCAAGAACCTGATTGGGTGACAAGGACTCCAAAAAAAAAAAGACCTAGCAACCGTAGGCTTTCCCTCCCCTAGCACTACAAATCCCAGCATGTCTGGGCCAGAACATCCCGAGCACTGGAGAACTCCGAGTCCCGTTCTTCTACAACATGTGCTGCAGTTATGAGGGTCTTCCGTCAAAGGCAGCGGCCCCCATCACTGGGCATCCGCCTGGCTCCCAATCATTTTCCACCTATTCCTCTCAGTAGGAGGTTTCCATTAGCACACAATAAAAACACTTTTGTATCCGAGGCCCTTTATACTTTCTATAAAAATACGACAAGCTTTACACACAGGTTCAATTGGTTTCCATGACAATTTGTTAAGATGGTATTATTCCTCTGCGCCACATGTCTCTTACAGCGAGCTCTAATTCTAGGTGGAGCCCCCCCCTCCTCACATCTACCCCCCCCCCCCCCCCCCCCCCAGAGCCTTGTTTCAGAAAATCAGGATTATTCTTTGAGTTTCTTTTTTTCCCTTTTCTTTCTCATTCATTTCCCCTTCTATCTTTTCTTTCACTTTTCTTTCATTGCTTTCTGATTTCTTTTACTTCCCCATTTATTTTACCTTTCTATTTCTTTCCCTTCGTCTTTTACTTTCCTTTTATCTTTCCCCTTTTTTTTTCCTCTTTCATTTTTACTCTTTCTTTTTTTAATTTCCATTCCCCTTTTCTTCGTTTTTTAATTTTTCCTTTTTCTTTCTCTTTGCCTTTCATTTTTCTATTTCTATTTCTCTTTCCTACCTCCCATTTCTATCCCTTTTCTCTATCACCTTATCGTTCTCTCTTTCTTTTCTGTATCACATTCCAATTTCTCTTTCCCGTTTTCTTCATCCTTTACCTTTCACTCTTTCTCTTCCAGTTCCTTTTCCTATTCCCTTCCTTTTTTAATTATTTTTATCACATACTTTCTCTTTTCCTTTCCTTTTTCCCCTATCCATTTTCACTTTCTTTTTATCATTTATTGTACCTTTCTTTTTTCCTTACCTTTTTTTCTTTACTTTCTCTTTTATCTTTCTCTATAATTTTTCCCTTTGATTCCCCATCTCTTTTTCTTTCTATTTCTATTCCTCTTTCTCTTTTTCTTTCCCTCTCCCATCACTTTTTTCTTTTTCATTTTCTTTCTTTTTGCCTTTTCTTTATTACTTTTCTCTTTTCCATTTACAGTATCTTTTTTGCCGTTGCCCTCTCCCTTTCCCATTCTTTCTTTTTCTTTCCCTTTCTGTTTAACTTTCCCCTTTCATTTTATCGTCATCTTTACCTTTTGTTTATTGTTTATTCTGTTTTCTGTTCTTTCCCAATCTTTTCTCTTTTACTTTTACCTTTATCTCTTTCTTTCCCTTTTCCCTATCTCCTTTCTTTTTCCGTTTCTCATTTAATTTGTTCCTTTTTCTGGATCCCTTTTCTCTTTCTTTCCCTTTTTTATATTTTCATTTCATTTCTTTCTCTTTTGCTTTCCATTTCTTATTCTCTTACTCGTTTTCTTTCTTTTTCTTTCCTTCTCTCTGTCTTTCATTTTCTTTTTTCCTTCTCTCTCTCTCTCGTTCTCTCTCTCGTTCTCTCTCTCGTTCTCTCTCTCGTTCTCTCTCTCTTTTTCTCTCTCTTTCTCTCTTTTTCTCTCTCTTTTTCTCTCGTTCTCTCTCTCTTTTTCTCTCTCTCTTTCTCTCTCTCTCTCTCTCTCTCTCTCTCTCTCTCTCTCTCTCTCTCCCTTTCTTTCTCTCGTTCTCTCTCTCTCCCTTTCTTTCTCTCGTTCTCTCTCTCCCTTTCTTTCTCTCGTTCTCTCTCTCCCTTTCTTTCTCTCGTTCTCTCTCTCTTTTGTTCTCTCTCTCTCTCTCTCTCTCTCGTTCTCTCTCTCTCTCGTTCTCTCTCTCTCTCTCGTTCTCTCTTTCTCTTTCTTTCTTTCTTTCTTTCTCTCTCTCTCTTTCTTCTCTCTCTATCTCTCTCCCCCATCCCATTTTCTCTCATCCTTTTCCTATTGGTCTTCTCTTGGTTTTCTATACTCTCTCTCTCTCTCTCTCTCTCTCTCTCTATATATATATATACACACACAGAAGAAGCTCTCAGATAATACAAGCAGGTTCCTCTCTGCGCTTTTACTTGAGCGATCGAACCTGTAAGTTTGGTGTGATTTTGTGCTTTATCAGTCTGTAATAATATCTGTGTGATAATCGGCTTTAATTGGTCTTTACTGTTATTGCTTGTTTAAGACAGATTTTATGTACTGCGGAGTGTGTTTTCTCATATTTGTTTGTTCTTTGGTATGTGATGCTGAAACTCTATGTTGAAATAACAAAGTACGTTAAATACATCCCAGTACTGCACAGGCCATGGGTGACTATAAGAGACCTGACCCAGGATAGTCAACAAGCTAGAAGGAAAAGTTCTGGTCTCTTGCATGCCCCTCCCCCCTCCCCTTATTATATAAAGTTGTTATTCACTCCTCTGTGGTTCCCTTCCTCACATTAAGAGGGAAAATGTCACTCAGCTAAATACCTGTTTTAGAAGCCCAAGATGGAAGCCACGTTCTTCTGATGACCAGGCCACGTTCTTCTGATGACCAGGCCCCGTTCTTCTGATGACCAGGCCCCGTTCTTCTGATGACCAGGCCCCGTTCTTCTGATGACCAGGCCCCGTTCTTCTGATGACCAGGCCACGTTCTACTGATGACCAGGCCCCGTTCTAGTGATGACCAGGCCCCGTTCTTCTGATGACCAGGCCCCGTTCTACTGATGACCAGGCCCCGTTCTACTGATGACCAGGCCCCGTTCTACTGATGACCAGGCCACGTTCTACTGATGACCAGGCCCCGTTCTACTGATGACCAGGCCCCGTTCTTCTGATGACCAGGCCCCGTTCTTCTGATGACCAGGCCCCGTTCTTCTGATGACCAGGCCACGTTCTACTGATGACCAGGCCCCGTTCTTCTGATGACCAGGCCCCGTTCTTCTGATGACCAGGCCCCGTTCTTCTGATGACCAGGCCCCGTTCTTCTGATGACCAGGCCCCTTTCTTCTGATGACCAGGCCCCGTTCTTCTGATGACCAGGCCACGTTCTTCTGATGACCAGGCCCGGGTCTAAGTTTACAAAACATTTCATTCTATCTTGTTGGTCTCTAAGAAAACTTGATATGAATCAAATATGTAGACTGCCCTTGTTTTAGTACTACATATTAGACATGTGCACTGCCGAAAAATTAGTTTTTCGTTTCATCTGGGGGTTTTTTGTTTGTTTTTTTTGTTTATCGGGTCATTCGGAATATTTGAAACTTGAAAATTTGAAAACCCGGAAATTCCAAAATTTGGAAATCCGAAAGTTCGAAAAATCCAAAAATAAATAAAATTCGAAAGAACGAAAATTCAAAATAATAGCTAACTAATAATAACCAATTATTACATTTATAGGTATTGGAATTTCCTTTCAAAATTTGGCTGTTGGTGAACATAACAAATACGAATTTATCCGAAGTTACGAATTATCCGAAATAACGAAGGCCGTATCTAAACGAATGGAACAGAACAAATTAATAATAAATAATAATGAAACGTTTTTATTATTATTACTGTTGTTTATTATTATTATTTATTTGTTACGTTCCATTCGTTTAGATGCGGCATTCGTTATTTCGGATAATTCGTAACTTTGGATAAATTCGTATTCGTTACATTCACTAACAGCCAAATTTTGAAAGGAAATTCCAATACCTATAATTTTAATAGTTATTTATTATTTCAGATTTTTTAATTTCGAATCTCGCATTTACGAATATTTGGAAAAAATTTATTAAACGGGTTTCCGTTAATTTGGATGTTTCTGAATTTGTCAAAATTAGTTAAAAAACGAATTCGGAACGAAACGTATTGCACATGTTTACCCCTGGGGCGACCAATGGGGCACTGGCACAGCAGATTCTGTGCCTTCCTAGCCCATGGCCAGACAAGGTAGACCCATTCAAATCAGGAGGCACTGGGTCCATCCCAGGGGAATTGCCCTTGTGCCCCACAGCCTGTAGGTGCCCCAATTTCTGTTCCAGCCACTACAGGCCTTCAGGGTCCCCAACAGCGAGGACACTGTACAGCCAGTCATTCCTGCCAGAATGCAGCATCCCTACTGGACATTGATAAGAACAGATACTACACTTGATCTTAGCCAAAAGTCCGAGAAGCGATACCTTTGGCCATATAGTGAAAATCAATCCCATCATAGCAATCCTGCTCATGACGTAACCCCGATCTCCAAACTGGGGCGGGACATCGGATGAGCAACCCAATCGTGTAAAGCCGAAACTGCCATTCATTAGCTGTAGCATTATGGAGTAAATCAGTTTTAAAACAAGTCACCAAAGCAGCTGCCAGTTTCGTGCCCTCACCATTTTCCTTGAAATCATGGAGGGCTCCAGGTCTGCGTCTGATTTCACGAAATGTGTCTGACGGTGTGCTTTTTTTTCCCCAGCAGGACACTACGGAAAAGACATCTACCGGAGCGGAGGGCCTGACCTACATAACTTCATCTCCTCCGGCTTTGTGACCCTGGGGCGAGGACATCTTAAGGGTACAGTAAAAAAAAACGTACCTTCTGTTTTTGTACACATGACTGTTTCTGTTCCTCATAGTACCAACCCCCCTCCGTCCCATCAGTTTCTAATGTTGTACCGCTTCCTCCTTTTAACTGTTCAGTCTAGACAGGTCCTCACCTCCCGGTTGGCGTTCTATGTGTGTTGCCTCTGTAGGGCTCTCTAATAAATCTAAAGAGACTCGCGCTTTTGCCATTCTCAGCATAAGTTTTAATGTAACCGTTTTTGTGAAATCTTATCTCCGTTTTTTTTTTCTTCTTCTTCATTGTGACGATGATGGGGGTTTTGTAAGAGCGAGCAGTACTGTCACATTTTATTGTTCACTCATCGGGTTTCAGACAGATTTAAGACTTTAGGGGGCTCCCCAATGGATCGTTAGACATATTGACCTTAAATTAGAGTTTAAGGTTGGAGTAATTACTTACCATGGAAGAGGGGGGGGGCAGCTAAATCAATATTCATAGAACTGCAGCCTTCCAATTGGCTAGGGACTGATGACATCATCCCTGAGGTAAGACCAGTTTGGTGATGTCGCTAAGGTCTTTCTTGGTTAAAAGTCCAAATGTTGGTTGGATTCATAAAATGGAGATGTCCAGGGGTCTTGGCAGGAGTCTCCTAATGTAGAAATATCAGATGTGATTTTGAATAAGGTCCAAGGGTTGGGTGACCCTATCAGAAAAAATATCTTTTGGAGTATTCAGGTCCAAAACTCCTCACAACCAAACAGAGGTCATCTTTTACAAATCTGACAACATCTTCGATGTTCTGTATAGGTCCAAGCTCACGTTTCTGATCGCGAAATTAAAGTATTGGGTGAGCTGAGTGTGTTTACTCCAGAGGACAAACATTGAAGAGGATCTGATATCCAACCTGGTCAAGTCCCATGAGGCATTGCAAGGCAAGTCCCATGAGGCGTTGCAAGGCAAGTCCCATGAGGCGTTGCAAGGCAAGTCCCATGAGGCGTTGCAAGGCAAGTCCCATGAGGCGTTGCAAGGCAAGTCCCATGAGGCGTTGCAAGGCAAGTCCCATGAGGCGTTGCAAGGCAAGTCCCATGAGGCGTTGCAAGGCAAGTCCCATGAGGCGTTGCAAGGCAAGTCCCATGAGGCGTTGCAAGGCAAGTCCCATGAGGCGTTGCAAAGCAAGTCCCATGAGGCGTTGCAAGGCAAGTCCCATGAGGCGTTGCAAGGCAAGTCCCATGAGGCATTGCAAGGCAAGTCCCATGAGGCATTGCAAGGCAAGTCCCATGAGGCATTGCAAGGCAATTCCCATGAGGCATTGCAAGGCAAGTCCCATGAGGCATTGCAAGGCAAGTCCCATGAGGCATTGCAGAGCAAGTCCCATGAGGCATTGCAAGGCAAGTCCCATGAGGCATTGCAAGGCAAGTCCCATGAGGCATTGCAAGGCAAGTCCCATGAGGCATTGCAAGGCAAGTCCCATGAGGCATTGCAGAGCAAGTCCCATGAGGCATTGCAAAGCAAGTCCCATGAGGCATTGCAAGGCAAGTCCCATGAGGCATTGCAAGGCAAGTCCCATGAGGCATTGCAAGGCAATTCCCATGAGGCATTGCAAGGCAAGTCCCATGAGGCATTGCAAGGCAAGTCCCATGAGGCATTGCAAGGCAAGTCCCATGAGGCATTGCAAGGCAAGTCCCATGAGGCATTGCAAGGCAAGTCCCATGAGGCATTGCAAGGCAAGTCCCATGAGGCATTGCAAGGCAATTCCCATGAGGCATTGCAAGGCAAGTCCCATGAGGCATTGCAAGGCAATTCCCACGAGGCATTGCAAGGCAAGTCCCACGAGGCTTTGCAAGGCAAGTCCCACGAGGCATTGCAAGGCAAGTCCCACGAGGCATTGCAGGGCAAGTCCCACGAGGCATTTCAAGGCAAGTCCCACGAGGCATTGCAAGGCAAGTCCCACGAGGCATTGCAAGGCAAGTCCCACGAGGCATTGCAAGGCAAGTCCCACGAGGCATTGCAAGGCAAGTCCCACGAGGCATTGCAAGGCAAGTCCCACGAGGCATTGCAAGGCAAGTCCCACGAGGCATTGCAAGGCAAGTCCCACGAGGCATTGCAAGGCAAGTCCCACGAGGCATTGCAAGGCAAGTCCCACGAGGCATTGCAAGGCAAGTCCCATGAGGCATTGCAAGGCTGACAGTTGTGAGCATGACTCCAAAGTCAGAGGCATGATGGGATTTGACTCTCAAAAGCAGAGACCCATGAAGGGTAGCTGCACTTAGTACAAGTTCTGGCTCCATCAACGTAACCATTTGGGTGATAGGAGCAACCATATCCAAATGCCAGATGGGAGCATAAATGTCTGTTTAGCAGAGGCAGACCGATATCGGCCTTGTTCTCCAGGCCCCTTCTCGGAAGTTGGGAGTCCTGGCCTGGGACATGCTTCTCATCCTTTACAATGAGTCCGTTTTAGAGGTCATTACAAAGAATTTGTCTTTTCACCCAAAAGACTAGGCGGGTAATAAGGTGAAGTAATTTGGCGTTGCCGATTACAGTGGTTCTTCACTTTCGTCTGGCCAAATCCGATTTTGCTACTTTTGGTTTTTAGGCCCAAAGGTCCAGATACGCTCTCAGACCATTTATACTGGATGGGGGTCAGATGGGTGTTTAGACCCTTCCTGTTAGGTAGATTTGGATGTTTCTCGTTACACATTGAAGTGCTCCACCTTGTAGTGTGAATGGTCGCTGATAAAGATGCGGGGGACTTTGATATATGGGAAGTCATATTTTCTTATTACATTTGCATGCCCTACTTTCTGCTTACTAGGCTTGCACAGTGGTTGTGCTTTATGCAGTCAGATCAACATGGGTTTTGTCTGGTGTGTCTGTTCTGTAATGGTCACCAAAGCTGAAAGGTATTGAAGGACATAGTAAAGTGAGGAGTCGTAAAATGGGAAAAGAGGGGTAGTTGAGGGGGAACCCATACAAAAAATGAAGAGTGCTGCTCTGGGCTCTAGTATTTCCTCATTTGCTGTCAGCCGCTTGGAGTGCAAGCCCTGGAATGGGGTCGTCTCGGCTCCATAGAAGTCGATGAGGAAAGATAAAAGTCCAGAGAGCCGCACATCACACACACCCCTATTGTAAGGCGTAGAAGCAGCCTGGAGCCCATACTCCACCCAGGCCACGCCCCATCGGTGGGACCAAGCGCGTCGGTGGGAGTCATTGCCTGGATTGGGTCTAGGCTGAGGCTGCTTCTACTCCTTACATGAGGGGTAGCCGGTTTAAAGTTTGATGTAGCACAGAGGTTTGATTGTCCTCCCTGGATCTTTGTAGAACTGGATGTTCATCTGAAAAGCCCCACCTGGACCCGGCCTGGAGAGCCATAAAGATCCAACAAGACGTATTTCTGCTGAAAACAAGTGAGGTAGATTATTACAGCAAATAATGGGGGGGGGGGGGGGGGTAAACATTTTTTGAAGAACCCTACTCATGAAGAGTGTGTACCCAAAACCTTTTTGTTTCTAGTTTTGTATAGAGTGTGGAACTTTGTCTCTGCAATGGAGGTTCATCATTGTCAGGACAGGAAGTGGTGGGAATTCCAAAATGTTACAGGTGAGTCCAGAGTAGGAAGAGAGGGGAGCACTTCCAATGGGGACCCCCTGATGTGGTAACAACTGTCTGTGAAGCAAATTCATCTGACTTGTGAAGATTTATATTCTTGCATCTCCAGAACAGGAAGTGTGGACGAATCTACTCAACTGGTCATAGACCTAAAAAAAATCATAAACTGAAGGGGGTTTTAACTCTTTCATAGTCTATCAAAAGCTAAACAAAATCTTTCCTGCTCTACATAACACTCTGAAGCTGAATTCCAGGTATAGATATTTTATACACTGTTACATCGGCCCAGCTTGGACCAATGAGCGTATGTATGTGCCATACCGCGGTATCCTCGTGGAAGCTGAAAATCCCTATAGTAGACCCCACTACTCCTCCAGTCATCTCCACTCCGTGTCCGGATCCCAGGCCAAGTGGCTGTCCTGCTGCATTGTGAACACAGGAGGCCGGTTGCTGGTCATGGGCGCCATTCAGAGAACTCTTTGCATCTTCTCAATAAATGCAAAGTGTTCTCTGATTGGATGAGGGTGTGGTGATGTCACATTCTCACCTCTCACCTTGTATTTATTGAGAAAATGGAAAGTGTTCTTCTCTGAATGGCTCCTGTGCCGAATGAGCGACCTAAGCAGCTGGGCAGCCACCTGGCATGAAACCGGAAAGCTAGTGGAGATCAATGTAGCAGGGGTGCCTACTACAGCGATTTCCCGCTTCCAGGGGGGTCCCTCAGGTATGGCACATACTTACGTTGGTTCAAACAGTTCCATTAACACCAGTTTTCTTTTCCCCTAGAGAATTAATACAGGAACACCCCCCTTCTGAGTTACCCCTGGTCTCCACCGCATACCCATCTCCGAGGACCGTTCCTTGTCTCCACCCCACACCCATCTCCAAAGACCGTTCCCTGTCTCCACCCCCTACCCATCTCCGAGGACCGTTCCTTGTCTCCACCCCATACCCATCTCCGAGGACCGTTCCTTGTCTCCACCCCCTATCCATCTCCGAGGACCGTTCCCTGTCTCCACCCCCTACCCATCTCCGAGGACCGTTCCTTGTCTCCACCCCCTAACCATCTCCGAGGACCGTTCCCTGTCTCCACCCCCTACCCATCTCCGAGGACCGTTCCTTGTCTCCACCCCCTACCCATCTCCGAGGACCGTTCCTTGTCTCCACCCCACACCCATCTCCGAGGACCGTTCCTTGTCTCCACCCCCTACCCATCTCCGAGGACCGTTCCTTGTCTCCACCCCCTACCCATCTCCGAGGACCGTTCCTTGTCTCCACCCCCTACCCATCTCCGAGGACCGTTCCTTGTCTCCACCCCAGACCCATCTCCGAGGACCGTTCCTTGTCTCCACCCCACACCCATCTCCGAGGACCGTTCCTTGTCTCCACCCCATACCCATCTCCGAGGACCGTTCCTTGTCTCCACCCCCTACCCATCTCCGAGGACCGTTCCTTGTCTCCACCCCATACCCATCTCCGAGGACCGTTCCTTGTCTCCACCCCCTACCCATCTCCGAGGACCGTTCCTTGTCTCCACCCCCTACCCATCTCCGAGGACCGTTCCTTGTCTCCACCCCCTACCCATCTCCGAGGACCATTCCTTGTCTCCACCCCCTACCCATCTCCGAGGACCGTTCCTTGTCTCCACCCCCTACCCATCTCCAAAGACCGTTCCTTGTCTCCACCCCCTACCCATCTCCGAGGACCGTTCCTTGTCTCCAGCCCCTACCCATCTCCGAGGACCGTTCCTTGTCTCCACCCCCTACCCATCTCCGAGGACCGTTCCTTGTCTCCACCCCCTACCCATCTCCGAGGACCGTTCCTTGTCTCCACCCCCTACCCATCTCCGAGGACCGTTCCTTGTCTCCACCCCCTACCCATCTCCGAGGACCGTTCCATGTCTCCACCCCCTACCCATCTCCGAGGACCCCTTGTCTCCACCCCCTACCCATCTCCGAGGACCGTTCCTTGTCTCCACCCCCTACCCATCTCCGAGGACTGTTCCTTGTCTCCACCCCCCTACCCATCTCCGAGGACCGTTCCTTGTCTCCACCCCCTACCCATCTCCGAGGACCGTTCCTTGTCTCCACCCCCTACCCATCTCCGAGGACCGTTCCTTGTCTCCACCCCCTACCCATCTCCGAGGACCGTTCCTTGTCTCCACCCCCTACCCATCTCCGAGGACTGTTACTTGTCTCCACCCCATACCCATCTCCGAGGACCGTTCCTTGTCTCCACCCCCTACCCATCTCCAAAGACCGTTCCTTGTCTCCACCCCCTACCCATCTCCGAGGACCATTCCTTGTCTCCACCCCCTACCCATCTCCGAGGACCGTTCCTTGTCTCCACCCCCTACCCATCTCCAAAGACCGTTCCTTGTCTCCACCCCCTACCCATCTCCGAGGACCGTTCCTTGTCTCCACCCCCTACCCATCTCCGAGGACCGTTACTTGTCTCCACCCCCTACCCATCTCCGAGGACCGTTCTGTGGTTCCACCTCCTACCCATCTCTGAGGACCGTTCCTTGTCTCCACCCCCATCCCATCTCCAAGGACCGTTCTTTGTCTCCACCCCATACCCATCTCCGAGGACCGTTCCTTGTCCCCACCCTATCCCTGAGGACCGTTCCTTGTCTCCACCCCCCTACCCATCTCCGAGGACTGTTCCTTGTCTCCACCCCCAACCCATCTCTGAGGACTGTTCCTTGTCTCCACCCCCAACCCATCTCTGAGGACCGTTCCTTGTCTCCACCCCCAACCCATCTCCGAGGACCGTTCCTTGTTTCCACCCCCTACCCATCTCCGAGGACCGTTCCTTGTCTCCACCCCCAACCCATCTCTGAGGACCGTTCCTTGTCTCCACCCCCAACCCATCTCCGAGGACCATTCCTTGTCTCCACCCCCTACCCATCTCTGAGGACCGTTCCTTGTCTCCACCCCCTACCCATCTCCGAGGACTGTTCCCTGTCTCCACCCCCTACCCATCTCCGAGGACCGTTCTGTGGTTTTACCCCATACCCATCTCCGAGGACCGTTCCCTGTCTCCACCCCCTACCCATCTCCGAGGACCGTTCTGTGGTTCCACCCCTTACCCACCTCCCAGTTCTGCACCTTTTATAGGATACAGAACCAAGTACCAATTTATGGTGCTTCGTAACCTGTATGGAAATAGTAATTGATAACAAGAAAAAGAGTAAAATAGATCCCCAGTAGGCAGAAACAATAAATCCCCCAGCAGCATTAACAGATCTTCCAGCAGCCAAGCATCACTAGACCCTCCAGCAGTTAACAACAATAGACCCCCTCCCTCAACAGTAAATCCCTTCCAGCAACCATTGACCCCCCAGCAATAATAGGCCTCCCCTGCAAGCATAGACCCCCCTAGCAACAAAATACCCCCCTTCGCAAAAATAGATCCCACCCAGTAACAAAAGTTCCCCCAGCAACAATAGACCCCTTACATAACAGTAGATCCCTCCTAGCAACAGTTAATAAAAAGCAATAATAGATCCTTTCCATTGACAATAGATCCCCCAGTGGCCAGAATCAATAGATCCCTCCCTCAATAGGAGATCCCTACCAGCAACATAAGACCACCCCCAACAATAATAGGCCCCCGCTAGCAACACTATACCCCCCCTCGCAAAAATCGATCCCATCCGGCGACAATAGGTGTCCCTCAGAAGCCAACAACAATAGACCCCCCTCCCAGCAACAATGGAACTAAGAGGCCAAGCCCAACCCCTGAAAAATAACCCCCACACCATAATCCCCCCTCCCCCCCTCCACTAAATGATCTGGACCAGTGCACAAAGCAAGGTCCATCAACACATGGATGAGCGAGTTTGGGGTGAAGAGGTGAAGCTGTTAAAGCGGCAAAGGGCCAACTCAATATTGAACCCTCCGGACTAAGACTGGGATGCCAGTAAAGTTCATGTGTGTAAAGGCAGGCGTCCCAATACTTTTGGTAATATAAACAAAGTAATCGTGAACTTTGAGGTTCACAAATGGTGTTTTGTGAATGTTTGCTTTTTGTGTGTTTCTGTGCTATTCACATAGGGTGGCCTATTCATCTCAATGGGCTGCCCTACGCACACAAATGCACCAAGGAAGTTCGTTGAGCTTTAAGTATTTTCTACCCACGCGTTTCGGCACACATTTTTCTTGCACATTTTAACTGGAAATAGAGCCCGCAGGTTGTTCAATCCGCATCGGGCGCACGTTCTGCGCGGGGGCTGGGAACAGCGCGTTAAGTAATGTCCCCCCCAGCGCCGCTAATGTGATTATACGCTGCAAATATATGGGGGGAGGGTAAAGGGGTGACTCTGCCTCTCGGTGCTTTGAGGATCCAACATAATACAATATTTTATATTGTTGTGTTTACAATAATTAGAAACAAATATATTAAAAATACATGTAAAGCAAACGATCCGGTGCCGGCCAATCGCCAATGAGGTCCGAAAACCTCAAGAACAGTGCATTAATATTCACCTGTACAGCACCATAGTGTATGTCAGAACTATAATAATAGTGACTGTGGGGGAGGGGACATTAGAGTGTAAGCTCCTGTGGTACAGAGACTGATGTGACTGTGGGGGGAGGAGGGGACATTAGAGTGTAAGCTCCTCTGTACAGAGACTGATGTGACTGGGGGGGGGGGACATTAGAGTGTAAGCTCCTCTGTACAGAGACTGATGTGACTGTGGGGGAGGGGGGACATTAGAGTGTAAGCTCCTCTGGTACAGACTGATGTGACTGTGGGGGAGGGGACATTACAGTGTAAGCTCCTCTGTACAGAGACTGATGTGACTGTGGGGGGGGACATTAGAGTGTAAGCTCCTCTGTACAGAGACTGATGTGACTGTGGGGGAGGGGACATTAGAGTGTAAGCTCCTCTGTACAGAGACTGATGTGACTGTGGGGGGAGGGGACATTAGAGTGTAAGCTCCTCTGTACAGAGACTGATGTGACTGTGGGGGAGGGGACATTAGAGTGTAAGCTCCTCTGTACAGAGACTGATGTGACTGTGGGGGGAGGGGACATTAGAGTGTAAGCTCCTCTGGTACAGAGATTGATGTGACTGTGGGGGGAGGGGACATTAGAGTGTAAGCTCCTCTGTACAGAGACTGATGTGACTGTGGGGGGGGGGGGGACATTAGAGTGTAAGCTCCTCTGTACAGAGACTGATGTGACTGTGGGGGGGGGGGGACATTAGAGTGTAAGCTCCTCTGTACAGAGACTGATGTGACTGTGGGGGGAGGGGAGGGACATTAGAGTGTAAGCTCCTCTGGTACAGAGACTGATGTGATTGGCTCAGTGATCTCTGTACAGCGCTGCGGTATATGTCAGAGCTATATAAATGTATAATAGTGTGTGACTGTAGTGGGACATTAGAGTGTAAGCTCCTCCGGTGCAGAAGTTGGCGTGAATGGCTTGATGTTCTCTGTACAACACTACAGTATATGTCAGAGCTATATATAAATGTTTAATAATAGTGTAAGAGGGAGGAGGGGGGGGGCATTAGAGTGTAAGCTCTTTTGGTGCCAATACTGGTGTGATTGGCTCAGTGATCTCTGTACAGCACTGCGGTATCTGTCAGAGCCATAGAAATGTATAATAATAATAGTGTGGGACTGTAGGGGGACATTAGAGTGTAAGCTCCTTTGGTGCAGAAGTTGGTGTGAATGGCTCAGTGTTCTTTGTACAACACTACAGTATATGTCAGAGCTAACAGTGTGTGACTGTGTGTGTGGGGGGCATTAGAGTGTAAGCTCCTTTGGTGCAAATACTGATGTGACTGGCTCAGTGATCTCTGTACAGTGCTGCGGTATATGTCAGAGCTATATAAATGTATAATAATAGTGTGTGACTGTGGGGGAGGGGACATTAGAGTGTAAGCTCCTCTGTACAGAGACTGATGTGATTGGCTCAGTGATCTCTGTACAACACTATGGAATATGTCGGCACTATACAAATGTACACTAGTGTGTGTGACTTTGGTGAGGACATTAGAGTGTAAGCTCCTCTGGTTTAGAGACTGATGTGATTGGCTCAGTGTTCTCTGTACAGCACTGCGATATATGTCAGAGCTATGGAAATAATCAGCACCATTTTTTCCTCCTGAGATGGCGATCGTCTCGCTGAGCTGACAGGAAGCTTGTAACGGATCGTTTACAGGAGAACACATTTGTTTTTTTTCCTAATTCTTCAAAGTCCTCTTGCTGTGTGATTGAAGCGCCCCCGGTCAGCTTGGAGCGCAGCGCTTCCTCCATGCGGTTCTACCTGGCTGAAGAACAAATAATGATTCCTGCACTTGGGCTCTACATTGATTACTTTCCGCCCGCCAGTGTTTTAGGCAAAGAATTCAGAAATAAATAAATACGCCGCGGCACTTTTGCATTTTCCAAGCGCAGCAATTGGCAACTTTTAAAAACTCTTTCCAAAACGCCCCGTCCATTCATTGTCCGCCCGCACATTCTACGATTTCATTATCTTTATCTCGCCTTTCCGCAAATTAGTTTTTTTTTTTTTATGATTATTTTTTACAAGATGTTTTCACATCTGTCAGCAGGAATTGGCCTTCATCCAATCTACCTCCCAATTACACAATAACAACGCAGAACAATATGCAAATCCATTCCTTCCACTCCATTCCGGTTGGTCGCCTTTATAAGCAGGCCCATGCCGCCGCCGCCGCCGATTTGCATACAGCCGGTGTGAATGGTGGCCGGTGTTACAATGCCGGGAAGAGAAGAGATGAAAGGATGTTTAATAATAAAAATGGCATTTTCAAATGCAAATAAACAACTTTCCCCAAAACACAATGAATGCCGAAACCAACAACAAAAATTCTAATTAAAATACAGCCGCTTAGAAAGCAAAAGCAAGTCGGCGTTCCTCCGGCTTCTGAACAGGAACCTTACTGATTGGAGAACGGATCTGTCCTGCTGGAGGAGGAGGAGGAGGAGGAGGAGGAGGAGGATCTCAAAGGGAAGCAAATATTCCTGAAAATAATACTGCGAATTAAAAAGCTCAGCAAGTTCACAAATAACACCAATTAAAAAAAAAAAAAAAACGTATCTCTCATGACGTTATTGGTCAACAAGTATTCCCAAAAAAACATCCTATCCAATCACTAGAGACCAGTGACATCACCGAGACCCTTCATATTCATGAGAACACAGCCTATCCAATCACTAGAGACCAGTGACATCACCGAGATCCTTCATATTCATGAGAACACAGCCTATCCAATCACTAGAGACCAGTGACATCACCGAGACCCTTCATATTCATGAGAACACAGCCTATCCAATCACTAGAGACCAGTGACATCACCGAGACCCTTCATATTCATGAGAACACAGCCTATCCTATCACTAGAGACCAGTGACATCACCGAGACCCTTCATATTCATGAGAACACAGCCTATCCAATCACTAGAGACCAGTGACATCACCGAGACCCTTCATATTCATGAGAACACAGCCTATCCAATCACTAGAGACCAGTGACATCACCGAGACCCTTCATATTCATGAGAACACAGCCTATCCGATCACTAGAGACCAGTGACATCACCGAGACCCTTCATATTCATGAGAACACAGCCTATCCAATCACTAGAGACCAGTGACATCACCGAGACTCTTCATATTCATGAGAACACAGCCTATCCAATCACTAGAGACCAGTGACATCACCGAGACCCTTCATATTCATGAGAACACAGCCTATCCATCACTAGAGACCAGTGACATCACAAGACCCTTCATATTCATGAGAACACAGCCTATCCAATCACTAGAGACCAGTGACATCACCGAGACCCTTCATATTCATGAGAACACAGCCTATCCATCACTAGAGACCAGTGACATCACCGAGACCCTTCATATTCATGAGAACACAGCCTATCCAATCACTAGAGACCAGTGACATCACAGAGACCCTTCATATCCATGAGAACACAGCCTATCCGATCACTAGAGAACAGTGACATCACCGAGACCCTTCATATTCATGAGAACACAGCCTATCCAATCACTAGAGACCAGTGACATCACCGAGACCCTTCATATTCATGAGAACACAGCCTATCCAATCACTAGAGACCAGTGACATCACCGAGACCCTTTATATCCATGAGAACACAGCCTATCCAATCACTACAGACCAGTGACATCATAGAGACCCTTCATATTCATGAGAACACAGCCTATCCAATCACTAGAGACCAGTGACATCACCGAGACTCTTCATATTCATGAGAACACAGCCTATCCATCACTAGAGACCAGTGACATCACCGAGACCCTTCATATTCATGAGAACACAGCCTATCCAATCACTAGAGACCAGTGACATCACTGAGACCCTTCATATTCATGAGAACACAGCCTATCCAATCACTAGAGACCAGTGACATCACTGAGACCCTTCATATTCATGAGAACACAGCCTATCCAATCACTAGAGACCAGTGACATCACCGAGACCCTTCATATTCATGAGAACACAGCCTATCCAATCACTAGAGACCAGTGACATCACCAAGACCCTTCATATTCATGAGAACACAGCCTATCCGATCACTAGAGACCAGTGACATCACGAGACCCTTCATATTCATGAGAACACAGCCTATCCAATCACTAGAGACCAGTGACATCACCGAGACCCTTCATATTCATGAGAACACAGCCTATCCGATCACTAGAGACCAGTGACATCACCGAGACCCTTCATATTCATGAGAACACAGCCTATCCCATCACTAGAGACCAGTGACATCACCGAGACCCTTCATATTCATGAGAACACAGCCTATCCAATCACTAGAGACCAGTGACATCACTGAGACCCTTCATATTCATGAGAACACAGCCTATCCAATCACTAGAGACCAGTGACATCACCAAGACCCTTCATATTCATGAGAACACAGCCTATCCGATCACTAGAGACCAGTGACATCACGAGACCCTTCATATTCATGAGAACACAGCCTATCCAATCACTAGAGACCAGTGACATCACCGAGACCCTTCATATTCATGAGAACACAGCCTATCCAATCACTAGAGACCAGTGACATCACCAAGACCCTTCATATTCATGAGAACACAGCCTATCCGATCACTAGAGACCAGTGACATCACGAGACCCTTCATATTCATGAGAACACAGCCTATCCAATCACTAGAGACCAGTGACATCACCGAGACCCTTCATATTCATGAGAACACAGCCTATCCGATCACTAGAGACCAGTGACATCACCGAGACCCTTCATATTCATGAGAACACAGCCTATCCATCACTAGAGACCAGTGACATCACTGAGACCCTTCATATTCATGAGAACACAGCCTATCCGATCACTAGAGACCAGTGACATCACCGAGACCCTTCATATTCATGAGAACACAGCCTATCCAATCACTAGAGACCAGTGACATCACTGAGACCCTTCATATTCATGAGAACACAGCCTATCCAATCACTAGAGACCAGTGACATCACCAAGACCCTTCATATTCATGAGAACACAGCCTATCCATCACTAGAGACCAGTGACATCACCGAGACCCTTCATATTCATGAGAACACAGCCTATCCAATCACTAGAGACCAGTGACATCACCGAGACCCTTCATATTCATGAGAACACAGCCTATCCAATCACTAGAGACCAGTGACATCACCGAGACCCTTCATATTCATGAGAACACAGCCTATCCAATCACTAGAGACCAGTGACATCACCGAGACCCTTCATATTCATGAGAACACAGCCTATCCGATCACTAGAGACCAGTGACATCACCGAGACCCTTCATATTCATGAGAACACAGCCTATCCGATCACTAGAGACCAGTGACATCACGAGACCCTTCATATTCATGAGAACACAGCCTATCCAATCACTAGAGACCAGTGACATCACCGAGACCCTTCATATTCATGAGAACACAGCCTATCCAATCACTAGAGACCAGTGACATCACCAAGACCCTTCATATTCATGAGAACACAGCCTATCCGATCACTAGAGACCAGTGACATCACGAGACCCTTCATATTCATGAGAACACAGCCTATCCAATCACTAGAGACCAGTGACATCACCGAGACCCTTCATATTCATGAGAACACAGCCTATCCGATCACTAGAGACCAGTGACATCACCGAGACCCTTCATATTCATGAGAACACAGCCTATCCAATCACTAGAGACCAGTGACATCACTGAGACCCTTCATATTCATGAGAACACAGCCTATCCAATCACTAGAGACCAGTGACATCACCAAGACCCTTCATATTCATGAGAACACAGCCTATCCATCACTAGAGACCAGTGACATCACCGAGACCCTTCATATTCATGAGAACACAGCCTATCCATCACTAGAGACCAGTGACATCACCGAGACCCTTCATATTCATGAGAACACAGCCTATCCAATCACTAGAGACCAGTGACATCACCGAGACCCTTCATATTCATGAGAACACAGCCTATCCATCACTAGAGACCAGTGACATCACGAGACCCTTCATATTCATGAGAACACAGCCTATCCAATCACTAGAGACCAGTGACATCACAGAGACCCTTCATATTCATGAGAACACAGCCTATCCAATCACTAGAGACCAGTGACATCACCGAGACCCTTAACAAGTTACTTTGTTTGTTGTCTTCAGTTACATTGTTCTTGTTGGTTCCTCTCTTTCCTTCGCTTCCAGTTTTCAGTCGGCGATGAGGAAATTATGGTTTCTCTCTCTCCCTCGGCTGTCACCATCACAGATCCGGTACAGCAGATTTGGGCAATGGAAAGGAAAATTCTCAGTAATTGCAGCCGGGGCCAATTAAAGTGACGAGATCCCCTTCCCCGGGTTCATTATCTCAGTGGGAGATTTTGTCACCAGCCTTGGAGGGCCCAGCGGGCGAGCGATGGGGGCTGCACCGGGAGATCAATATATCATCGGCTCGCCATGTTCATACATAACGTGAAATGATTGGCGCTTCCATATGATTAGACCCAGACCGCATCGATTGCCGCTTGATATGTGAAATCGATGATTGGCGTGTCAATGTGGGGGGGGGGGGAGATTAGGAAGTAAAATTGTAAAGTATCGTCCATTTATATATATATATATATATATATATATATATATATATACTTATATATATAAATATATTATATATTATTTTTTTCTTTATATTATATTATATGTGTGTATATATGAAAAAATAAATAAATATATAATATATTTTCAGTTTTTTTATATATATATATATATATATATATATATATATATATATATATATTTATATATATATATATATATATATATATATATATATATATATTTTTTTTTCTTTTCTTTTTATATATATTTGAAAAAAAAAATTAAATATATAATTTAAAATAAAAAATTATATATAAAGAAAAAAATTATAATATAATATATTTTTTTTTATTTTTATATATATAGAATATTATTTGTCACGTGTAAATAAATTGGCTGCTCCGTGCACAACGCACATGTGCGAGGCCAGTGCGAGGCCTGGCGTCATGCTGCGTTTGTACGTGGGCGGGGCCGGGAATTTCCAGGCCCCCAAACTAAGCAGCCCCTTGAAGGCTCCGTTCACATCGGCGCATTTCCAGAATGTGCCAGAAGTGTGCGTCGCACTTGCCATGCCATTTATTGTTAATAACGCCCCAAACGCGGTACGCAAAGGCACGTTTAGCCGCACGCAAAAAACACCCAACAAATGCGGCAAAACACTCAATAAGAGCCGTGCAAACCACAACGCAACAAAAACCTCCAGGAGCCACTTTGCCGCTCGTAGGGCAGCCCATTGAAATCGTCGGGGAGCGCCATGCATGTCGCTCAAAAAAAGACCCACGCGTTTCGGATAAGCCAGGTGTGATTGGGGCCTGACAGGTGCACTTTGTCCTCGAATCCCCTCCCAGTTTCTTTATTTCGCCGCCTCCTTCCTTTAAATCCATTCCCCAGTTCGCCGTCAATGGCGCGGCGTTTAGCGACGAGCCGCTGATCACTTCTGCAGCCGGACCTGGCGGGGCCCTAAAGGGTTAATGTGGGCTGCCAGCGCTCCATACAACGTCCAATCCATAAATCTCCACACAGATAATTGATATCAGTCCGAAGTGACACTTTGTCAAAGTTGTAGCCGGTCGTCCGGACGCGGATTGATATGTCTGCAGCCTCTGCGGTGGGGGCGGGGAGCTGCGGTGGGGGGGAGGGGAAGCTGCGGGCCGTGCGCGGTTTGGTGCTGATGTGTAAAGAGACCCTGTCTACGTCTGGATGTGCTGTTGGGAGGGGCAAATAATGCTCTACGGGAGTTTCGAGACCCCCAGATGATTCCTCGATCGCCTCTATCCTGGGGATCAGACTGCAACATTGTAACCAGGTGAGCGGCTGCAGCAAAGGGGCTGCTGTGTGTCAGACATTTGTGAACACCGGCTTTGGGATTTGCATGATTGTGTCTTTTAGGAGCCAGCGTCTCAGTCCAGGAAGTAGGCAGTGATCCTAGATGATGCCTGAACAAAGATGGTGCTGGCCTTCTAGAGATAAAAATAGAGGCATTGTCGTGGGGGGAGTGTCAGGACCTTTATGAGAGGTGACCATACACAATACAATCTCAACAACAACTGGCCTGTCATTGATACAAATTGAACAATTGGTTTAACCCCTTCATGGCAGCCTGTATATATTGGGAATGACACCTATGTGCCGGGTTTATGTGTGGCTGTGTTGGTCCGAGGGAGCGCTCAATCACCGACGGCTCGCGGCCAACTACCATCTATGGGATGGGGTTACTATGATGTCATTACTGTGCAGCCAATCACAGCGTCACATGATCAAGTGCCCCTCCTACCGGCCTCAAGTGTCACAGCCCTCTTAAAGGGAAAGTTCCCACCATCATAAAGGGGTTCAATATGTCCTCAAATCCCATGATTTTGGTGACCATGCACGGTATGTGTCGATCCACATTGGAATATCAAAATGAGCATTATATGCCCCCGTGAATGTAGCCTCCCTGTGCCCACCATTGCAGCCTCACTGTGCCCACCATTGCAGCCTCACTGTGCCCGTGAAAGCAGCCTCCCTGTGCCCACCATTGCAGCCTCACTGTGCCCACCATTGCAGCCTCCCTGTGCCCACCATTGCAGCCTCACTGTGCCCGTGAATGCTGCCTCACTGTGCCCACATTGCAGCTTCACTTTGTCCAGTGAATGCAGCCTCCCTGTGCCCACCATTGCAGCCTCACTGTGCCCGTGAAAGCAGCCTCAATGTGCCCGTGAATGCTGCCTCACTGTGCCCACATTGCAGCTTCACTTTGTCCAGTGAATGCAGCCTCCCTGTGCCCACCATTGCAGCCTCACTGTGCCCACCATTGCAGCCTCACTGTGCCCGTGAATGCAGATTCACTGTGCCCACCATTGCAGCTTCACTGTGCCCATGAATGCAGCATGACTGTGCCAATTAATACAGACTCACCATCGCCTGATAACACACACACAGCGGGCATCTCCTCCTGTGTATCACGGAGCTGGCTGGGTCTGTGTTCGGCGGCTGCGCTGCAACAAAGTCCCGCCCCCCTAGATTGAATTAGTGTTCCGCCTATCACACGAGCCAATCTACTATTACACGAGACGGTCTAGAGGGGCGGGACCTTGTTGCAGCGCAGCCGCCGAACACAGACCCAGCCAGCTCTGTGATGCACAAGAGGAGGAGGAGAGAGGGAAAGAGCGGAGCGCTGCAGCCGCAACTCAAAGCGGCCCCAGGGCAGGCGGCCTACCGGGAAATTTCCCAGTATCTGATAGGCCCTGGCTGGGGTCGCTGGGCAGGTGGGGGTCCCCGGCAACTGCCCAGTGTGCCCATGTGAAAAGACTGCGCTGACACTTATGGGCTGGGTGGGCTTCCAATGATGTCATCACCGTGCAGCCAATCACAGCGCCACATGATCAAGAGCTCCTCCTACTGGCCTCCGGTATGTCAGCCCACTTAAAGGGAAAACTCCCACCATTGTAAAGTGGTGGAATACATCCCGATTATTCTGTGATTTTGGTGGACATGCACGGCATGTATCCACCCACATTGCTCGGGAGAAGAATACGGTCGGAATATTAAAACGATCGCTCGACGCACTATCCACTTATCGATCATATCAGTCTCTCCACTTTCATACAATTTATTTGTTTTGCCCAGGCCAATCGGAATCATTTTGATGACATTGATCCGTTTTGTTCAAAATTTGAGTGATAACGATGTGAATGGGGGCAAGAGAACGAATGTTGTTAGACTATTCCTGCACTGGATTCTCATTGATTTTGAAAAAAAGAAAATGCCGCATTTGGCCACCAGATGGCAATAAGTATCACACGAATTTCTTATGATTCTTGGCGCCATCTAGTGGCAAAATATTTTCTGTTTTAAATTAATAATAAACATTCAACCAGCACAGGAAATAGCTTTGTAACATTTGTTTATTTTGCCCTCTCCTCCACTCGTGAATGTACATTTTCATTAGGCGAGTTGCTATGCATATTTATTTATTTGTTTCTCAATAATTTTATAAATTCATTATATTGTCTGGTTCTGTGCAAAAAAAAAAAAAAAAAAAACATTTGATCCGATCGTTACTACATAATGAAGGTTGTACAATCTATTTATATAGTTTATAGATGCATGCACAACATGAAAAGCTCTGATGACAGGTCCACTTTAACCATCCCCCACATATTATCATTGCCATTTGTATCTCTTTCTGTATTTTATCTGCATCTCCTCCACCCCAATGAACACCGATTATCGATCTCTTCCCAGAAAACCTTTTGTAAATGGTCGATCGAGACAAATCAATGACTTGTGAATTGGGCAAGAAAACGAATGTTAGGCCATCGCCTGCGTTGGTTGAATGGATTCTCATTTATTAAAAAATGGAAATGATCGCACTTGGCCACTAGATGGCACTAAGTATCATAATTCATATTTTTCATATATTTTTTTTTTAAATGGGGGATAAACATTCAACCAGCACAGGAAATAAGCTTAATAACATTTGGTCTTTTGTTCATTGTAGCCATTTGTATCTCTTTTTCCGTGTTTTATCCGGATCCCGACAGAGATCTTTTACTGAAAAAGCTTTGTAAATACTTGATTGATAACCCATCAATGATGTGTGGTAGACATGTGCACAACAAACAAATGTGTTTATTTTCGTTTCGTTTTTTTCGTTTCCGTTGATTCGTAACAATTCGTACATTCGGAAGTCGTCGGTGTTCGTATTCGTAATGATTCGTACATTCGTAAGAGTTATTTTTTGTTGATTCATTTTTTCGTTAGTTTAATTTTCGTTTATTCGAAATTCGGACGCATTCGTATTTATTATTCGTACATTCGTAAAATTTGTAACATTCGTAGATTCGTAATCGGAGCATAATTCATAATTTTATGTAATGTGTATGCTATTATTACATTTTAATAATTTACGGATCGAAAAAAAAAGTTACGAATCGAAAAAAAAAAGTTATGAATGTACGAATTTTTTTGTTCAATCCATTCGAAGCACGTTAAGCAGCGCCATTGTAAGGCCCCTTTCACACTGGGGCGTTTTTCAGGCGGTACAGCGCTAAAAATAGCGGCTGTTCACCGCCTGAAAAAATCCGGCCCCTTTAACTCCAGTGTGAAAGCCGCTACGGCGGCGCTCTGCGGGGGGTGTTTAACCCTTTTTCGGCCGCTCGCGGGGGGTAAAACCACACCACGAGCGGCCGAATACCGCGGTTAAAACGACGGTAAAGCAGCGCTAAATATAGCGCTGCTTTACCGTCACCGCGGCTCCCCGCCCCAGTGTGAAAGGGGCCTAAGAGACACGGAAAATTACGAATCGAAAAAAAAAGTTACGAATCGAAAAAAAAGTTACGAATGTACGAATTTTTTTGTTCAATCCATTCGAAGCACGTTAAGCAGCGCCATTGTAAGGGACACGGAAAAATACCAATTCAACAAAAAAAAAAAGTTACGAATGTACGAATTTTTTCGTTCATTTTCGTTGTTCCTGTTTTCGTTTTTCGGATTTTCTTCATTCGTACATTCGTTGTTTCTAATTAGTTTTTTTCGGATTTTCGTTGTTTTTCGGATTCGTTCGATTCGAATGATTCGTTATTCGTATTCGTTCGATTCGAACGATTCGTTTATTCGTACGAAAACGAACGAACAAAAAAAAAACGAAAGAAAACGAAAAACTAAAAAAAAACAAAACGAATTTCACATGTCTAATGTGTGGACGGGGCAAAAAATAAAAAATAAATGAATGTTGGGAGACTGTTTTCTGTTTCTCATTGATTTCAAATAGAAAATTCTGCATTTAGCCATCAGATGGTGCCAAATATCATAGGAACTTCAACAATTGTCAAAAAAAATGTAATGTCAAATAGATAAAAAAAAATGTAATTAAAGTATATGTATAAATATATATATATATATATACACACAGTATATATATTTAAAGTTATCCACCCCCTCACAGGCTATCACATTAGGGACTTGTTAGCCTCATTGTGATAACATTCAATTTGGATAAAAAAATATGACACCTCCTGTCACCCCCACCTTCACATGCTCGCAATGATAGCAATAAAGTTAAATAAAAAAATTAAATAAAAAAATTTCCAAAAAATTAAAAAATGACAAAAAAGTTTAAGAAAAATAAAAAAAATGAATTTTGTATATCAATGTGAGACATTTTGCATCTCTTTTCTCTTTCCATATTTTCTTCCCTTACCCCCCCCCCCCTACCCCAAAATAAACACGCCCGATTTATAGATCTTTTACCAGAAAACCTTTTTGTAAATGGTCGATTAAGACGTATCGACGATGTGTGAATTGGGCAAGAAAACGAATTCTGTTGTTGGGCCATCGCCTGCGTTGGTTGAATGGATTCTCATTTATTATAAATGGAAACGATCGCACTTGGCCACTAGATGGCACTAAGTATCGTAGGAATTTCGAATGATGCTTAACCCCATCTAGTGGCAAAATATGGTATTTTCCATTTTTAAATGGATGATAAACATTCAAAAGTAACAGGAAATGGCTTAAAGCGGAGCTCCGCCCACATACATTTGTATTATTTTCAGAATCCTCTCTGCTTGTCTACATAATATACATTAATCATGTCTGTAATTCAATCCCGTTCCGAGTATATATTTTTTAGAATTGACTTGCCTTATATTTCGTCTTCCTGAGCGCTTTCCCCTTCGTTGTGGGCGTGTGAAGCCCACTAGGACTCTCTTCCCGGGATGGGGTGCTGCTGGCTACCCAGCATGCCCCTCCCGATCTGGCGCCGGCGCATTGTACGCAGGGTGTAGCGCAGATAGTGTGTCCGGTTGCCATCACAACGGGCGGCGACTGAGGAAGGGCCCCGCCCTGTTGTTATGGCAACAAATCCTGCGGCGATGCCCACTGGCTCCTGGAGAACGATGACGCACATCTCACAGGCGTTGCAAATGGCAGATTACAAAGGACCCCCATGGCAACAAGACGGATACGGTAAGTAAAAAAAAAAATGTCCCCAAATGTTATGCGAGCCGAAAGGAAACGATACATAAAGATGAAAATATGTGTGGAACTTATTAACATTTGTTCTCTTGCCGTTGTTCATTGTAGCCATTTTTTATCTCTATTTCCTGTTTCTCATTGATTTAAAATAGAAAATTCTGCATTTAGCCACTAGATGGTGCCAAGCATCATAGGAATTTCTTATAATCCTTGGCACCATCTAGTGGCAAAATATGGTATTTTCCATTTTTTTAAATCGATAAACATTCAACCAGCACAGGAAATGGTTTAATAACGTTTGTTCTTTTGCCAATATTAATTGTAATCATTTGTATCTCTTTTCTCTTTCTGTGTTTTATCTGGATCTCCTCCACCCCGGTGAACACACCGAGGCCCAATATGTTTCTTTTTACCAGAAAAGCTTTGTAAATGCGCGATTGATAACCCATGAATGACGTGTGAACGGGGCAAGAAAACAAATGTTATTAAGCTATTTCCTGTGCTGGTTGAATTGTTTCTCATTGATTTAAAATAGAGAATACTGCATGTGACCACCAGATGGTGCTAAGTATCACAGAAGATTTTTTTATGATGCGTAGCACCATCTAGTGGCAAAATATGGGATTTTCCTTTCTAAATGAATGATAAACATTTGACCAGCATCAGAATTAGCTTAATAACATTCATTCTTTTTCCATTGTAACCATTTTATATCTTTTTCCGAATCTCCTCCCCCCCCGGTGAATTTGCCAAGCCCTGAATATAGATTTTTATTTTATTTTTTTACCAGAAAGGCTTTGTAAACGGCTTTTAATGAGATAAATGTTTTTATATCCGTCGTCTGGAGTCAAAGTGAGGAAATTAATTTTAACGGGTTGTTTTTATGTTCCGAGGAGATTTTTATTTTACTCTTTGAACGACGTGGAAGCCATAAATCTGTCGCTGGAATTGGATTGTAAACGGGAACACATATTGCGAAAGCCGTAACAATGCGTTTTACGAGGGGATTCGCGGGTTTCCTGGCAATGACGACGGGAAGGTGAACCGAGCGCTATGAAGCTTATAGGCGACCCCCGACACCCCGCCAGGTCCGCAGTTATGGTATAGGTTGGAACTTCGGGATAATCAAATATTATCCAATCACCATCATGTGACTCCTCCCTGAATCTCGGTGATCTTTGTGTATTTCCCCCAAATCTGTGCCGTAATCCAGTGTGAGACTTCATGTGATAAAGACCGCCCACTGCTGCCCTCCCTCCTTGTGCAGGGGGACTGGTCTTGTCTCCGCCCCTCCTGTAGTTTTCTGTAGTGGGTGGAGCCTACTGGGCCCCTCCCACAGCTCTGCTTTCTCCCCTTGTGCAGGGTGACTGGTCTTGTCTCCACCCCCTCCTGTAGTTTCCTGCATGCAGCCTGTAGTGGGTGGGGCTCTGCTCCAGTGGTGGCTGTTATTAAAATATTTTTTTTGGGGGGGGGGCCCGCTTCCTGATTGGCCCAGAGGAGAATCAGTGTGAAAATAGCGAATATGCATTCGCAAGTGTCACACAACTTTTTTGAAGCCAATTAGAGCCTCAGGCTCTAATCACGTGCATCAAAAAAAAAAACCCCATTGGAATCCATGTGTCCGGTGCCCTGGATGTAGACCAGGGGGCCGGACGCATTGGATGGGGGGGGAGGCCTGTGCCCCTAATGGACGGGCCACCACTCTGCTCTCTCTCCTTGTGCGGGGTGACTGGTCTTGTCTCCGCCGCCTCCTGTAGTTTTATGTAATGGGTGGAGCCTGTCAGGCTGGCAGCAGACACTGGACGCTGCACCTGTGCCTCTCTTCAGCCTATCATTGATTTTCATAGGGTGCTGGCAGCAGACACTGGACGCTGCACCTGTGCCTCTCTTCAGCCTGTCATTGATTTTCATAGGGTGCTGGCAGCAGACACTGGACGCTGCACCTGTGCCTCTCCTCAGCCTGTCATTGATTTTCATAGGGTGCTGGCAGCAGACACTGGACGCTGCACCTGTGCCTCTCCTTAGCCTGTCATTGATTTTCATAGGGTGCTGGCAGCAGACACTGGACGCTGCACCTGTGCCTCTCTTCAGCCTGTCATTGATTTTCATAGGGTGCTGGCAGCAGACACTGGACGCTGCACCTGTGCCTCTCTTCAGCCTGTCATTGATTTTCATAGGGTGCTGGCAGCAGACACTGGACGCTGCACCTGTGCCTCTCTTCAGCCTGTCATTGATTTTCATAGGGTGCTGGCAGCAGACACTGGACGCTGCACCTGTGCCTTTCTTCAGCCTGTCATTGATTTTTATAGGGTGCTGGCAGCAGACACTGGACGCTGCACCTGTGCCTCTCTTCAGCCTGTCATTGATTTTCATAGGGTGCTGGCAGCAGACACTGGACGCTGCACCTGTGCCTTTCTTCAGCCTGTCATTGATTTTTATAGGGTGCTGGCAGCAGACACTGGACGCTGCACCTGTGCCTCTCCTCAGCCTGTCATTGATTTTCATATGGTGCTGGCAGCAGACGCTGGATGCTGCACCTGTGCCTCTCCTCAGCCTGTCATTGATTTTCATATGGTGCTGGCAGCAGACACTGGATGCTGCACCTGTGCCTCTCGGCCGCCCCAAAAATAAGCCAGGATGAGCCGCCAACCCGCCGATGCGCACACCAGTTACACCCGCCGGGACCGGAAGGGGTTCTTCCTCCTTCTATTCTCCATATTAGTCTTCGGATTTTGCCTTTCAGCTCCGATAATCAGAACTTTTCAATTATAATGATTTCTGAGCTCCTGGAAAGAAGTGAACGTCCTTTTTTCCTTTTAATTTTTAATTACCTCCTCGCCGTCTCCACGCATTTTTGCTCGTAGAACCCGCCAGTCAATTTGCAGCGACAGAGCCGCCTCGGCGAGTCCGACCTTCACGCGTCAAGGTCGCAGCCGGCGCGTCACCGCCAATGAAACATTTATGATGCCGGGGGGGGGGGGGGGAAGTGGTGAGCGGCCTGACCAGACAGTAAAAGGGAACTCCGGGCAAAACGTTCAGCCATCAACCGGCAAAGGCAAAAGTGCCCGCTGTGGGTTTGATGCCGCGCCGGTCTTTTGTTTTGTTACTGGAAGGAAATTGTATCAATAAGGATTTAAACGGGTAACAGTAACGCCGTTCATTTACATATCGGATCAAATACTCATTAACATGATTGGGTTGCATTTAGAAATAAAAATAAAAATAAATTGCATATCAGTTTTACCAATGGAAGTATTTACATTATTTCCGAGCTTATATGAGAAATGTTATTATGTTATTTCTTGTGATGTGAGAATGTTGTTCATTGATTTAAACCAGAAAATACCAAATTTGGCCATTAGATGGTGCTAAGTGCAATAGGAAATGATGGCATTTGGCCACTAGATGGCACTAATTCCTATCATACTTAGTGCCTCATGGTGTGTTGGTAGGTGGTATTTGCCTCCTGCCTTTGGGTGCCATTAACAAAACACAAGACGCGCGTAGAAACGTGCGTTCGCGGAGCGCGCCGATATGAATGGAGCCTAAGAGCGCTCATACACGCACTATACTTTGTATGTGAATTTTAGTGAATTTTAGTTTTTGCTCCGATTCTCGGGCTCGGCGCTGTTCATCTGCAGTATTGGCGGCTGAGCGATCGAATTAGCGCTGTAATGTATGTTGACTCGCCAGCATTGCTCAGAGGTCGGTCTTATTCCCAGTAAGGCCGGTGACTGTCCCGTGCGGGACGCCAGCGCGTAGCGTCGGGTTGCGTCACTCAGGTTGCCTCACATCCCCCGCCTGTAGGAGGCCGCGGGTCTTGCTGCCTTTCCTATCATTGCGACGTTCTAACAATCATTCATCCCGTATTAACCCCACAGAGCAAACGGCGCAGTGAAAGCAGGCCCCGTGCCCCGCCATCTGTTCGCCATCCGCGCCGCGCTCATGCAGAAACTCTGCAGTCGGTGAACCTTTGCTAAACAAGTGACATCTTCCCACATCGCCGTGCGTCCGGCGCGCTTGAATGTGTAGCACATTACCATGATAAGAGGCCAGGACGGCGGCCGGTGTCGCGCCCTGTGGGGCGGCCGCGGTTCTGGCCCAGATGTCGTACGACGAGAGGCGCTCTTCGCTCGGCTTTGGGAAACTTTGATGGGAATTAATCAAAGTCATAACGGGGGGAAGCGAGCGCAGAGCGCCTCCGTCCTGCGATTAGAGAGCGGGCGCGCTCTGCATTTGTCTCGCTAATAAGACAGCGATGTCAGCGGGATTTATCTCTCGGAGAGTCGGGAAGCTCCTCGTCCTCCACCCATAAATAAAGACAGTCCATGTCTGCCCCCGGGGGCCCGGCACACTCCAGACACAAAGCTAAAAAGACTTCACTTAAGGAACTCGCGAAGAAAGCCGTGATGTCTGTCCCCGGTCCAATCTGAACAGAGGAGGCTGGGAGTGGGAGTGGGAGGAGTCACTGCTCAGGGGAGGAGGGGTCACTGCTTTGTGGGGAGGGGTTGTTGCTCTAGGGAGGTGGGAAGTCATTCCTTTGGAAGGGGGAGGAGTCACTTCTCAGGAGGGGAGGGGTGTGTTTGCCCTGAAGCGGGGCGGTAGTCACTGCTCTGGGGTAAGGGAGGGGTTACTGCTCTGGGGATGAGGGAGTAATTTCTCAGGGGAGGATGGATCACTGCTCAGGGGAGGGGTTGTTGCTCTAGGGAGATTGGAAGTCGTTCCTTTGGAGGGGGAGGAGTGGCTTCTCTGGAGGGGGAGGGGTGTGTCTGCCCTGAAGCGGGGCGTTAGTCACTGCTCTGGGGTAGGGGAGGGGTTACTGCTCTGGGGATGAGGAAGTCATTGCTCAGGGGAGGATGTGTCACTGCTCAGGGGAGGGGTTGTTGCTCTAGGGAGATTGGAAGTCGTTCCTTTGGAGGGGGAGGTGTGGCTTCTCTGGAGGGGGAGGGGTGTGTCTGCCCTGAAGCGGGGCGTTAGTCACTGCTCTGGGGTAGGGGAGGGGTTACTGCTCTGGGGATGAGGAAGTCATTGCTCAGGGGAGGATGGGTCACTGCTCAGGGGAGGGGTTGTTGCTTTAGGGAGGTGGGAAGTCATTCCTTTGGAAGGGGGAGGAGTCACTTCTCAGGAGGGGAGGGGTGTGTTTGCCCTGAAGCGGGGCGGAGTCACTGCTCTGGGGTAGGGGAGGGGTTACTGCTCTGGGGATGAGGAAGTCATTGCTCAGGGGAGGGGGGAGTCATTGCTCTGGGGAGGAGTCTCTGCTTTGGTGTAGTAGATAATTCTCTGCTCTGGAGTAGGGGAGGGGTCACTGCTCTGGGTAGGGGGAGTCGTTGTCATGGGGAGGGGTAAATCATTGCATGGGGGAGGAGTAACTGCTCTGGGGAGGGGGGTGTCACTGCTGTAAATTGGGAAAGATGAAAAGTCTGTGCTCTTGAGTAGGGGAAGACTCACTCCTCTGGGGACGTCTCTGGTCTGAATTGGGGAAGTCATTGCTCTGGGGAAAATAAGTCCATGCTCTGGAGTAGGGGAGGAGTCTCTACTCTGGAGCGTGGGAGTCACTGCTCTGGAGTAGGGGAGGAGTCTCTACTCTGGAGCGTGGGAGTCACTGCTCTGGAGTAGGGGAGGAGTCTCTACTCTGGAGCGTGGGAGTCACTGCTCTGGAGTAGGGGAGGAGTCTCTACTCTGGAGCGTGGGAGTCACTGCTCTGGAGTAGGGGAGGAGTCATTGCTTTGTTGTGATTATGGAGCCACTGCTCTAGGGAGCTTTATCCTGCGTCGGGCGGTTTTGTTAGCGCAGGTTTGACCCCGAGGGGTAAAGCGACAAAGTCTCTATTGACCGATTGTCAATTTCTGGCAGGCGGTGGCGAGGGGAGTGCCGAGCGCGCACCGTGAGCCCCGATATTTATTTTCGGATTTTGCCGGCGCTCCATTCGGCTGCCGGGCTCAGTATGTTTAATGAAGTTTACTCTGCACCGTCAACACGCAGAAAAGACAATTTTGTCACGGCGCCCAAACTGCCGCCGCGTCGGCAAACACTGGATAAACTGCTGCCGATAATCCCATTGTAACACCTGCCTTAAAAAAAAAAAAAAACGAGCCGCAGCCGGCGGTGGAGAGAGGCGGATCAGCTGCGCGTTACATTGGAATAAGAAAAAAAGATATATTTGTTCATCGTCCAACTCCGAGTGTCATTATTAGACTTGTTAATTCACAACGAGACGAAGAGACTCCGGGGAAATCTGATTTTAGGCTCACAAGTTGTGCGTTTTATTCAGCAGAAGTACGAGACCATTTCCTTCCCGGAACGGAATATACGAAAATAACGCCTGCTTTCCTATACACATGTAGTCCCCCAGTGCAGCGGCACACTTTTCTACATACAGTGCCTGGAAAAAGTATTCATACCCCTTAAAATCTCCCACATTTTGTTACAACCAAAAACATAAATGTATTTTATTGGGATTTTATGTGATGGACCAACACAAAGTGTCACATAATTGTGAAGTGGAAGGAAAATGATACAAATAAATCTGTGAAAAGTGTGGGGGGGGGGGGCATTTGTATGGCGCCCCCCGGAGTCAATACTTTGTAGAACCCCCTTTCTCTACAAGTCTTTTTGGGGGTGTCTCTACCAGCTTTGCCCCTCTAGAGAGGACATTTCTGCCCATTCTTCTTCTTTGTAAAATATCTCCAGCTCTGTCAGATTGGATGGAGAGCGTCTGTGATCAGCAATTTTCAAGTCTTGCCACAGATTCTCAATGGGATTTAGGTCTGGACTGTGACTGGGCCATTCTAACACATGAATATGCTTTGATCTAAACCATTCCATTGTAGCTCTGGCTGTATGTTTCGGGTCGTTGTCCTGCTGGAAGGTGACCCTCCCCCCCAGTCTCAAGTCTTTTGTAGACTCTAACAGGTTTTCTTCTAAGATTGTCCTGTATTTGTCTCCATCCATCTTCCCATCAACTCTGACCAGCTTCCCTGTCCCTGCTGAAGAAAACCATCCCCACCACATGATGCTGCCACCACCATGTTTCACGGTGGGGATGGTGTGTTCAGGGGGATGGGCAGTGTTAGTTTCCCCCACACATAAAGTTTTACTTTTAGGCCATAAAGTATAATTTTGGTGTCATGTGAGCAGATCACCTTCTTCCACATGTTTGCTCCCCTCCCCCACATGGCTTCTCACAAACTACAAACAGGACTTCTTATGACTTTCTTTCTCCAATGTCCTTCTTCTTGTCACTCTTCCATAAAGGGCAGATTTGTGGAGAACACGACTAATAGTTGTCCTGTGGACAGACTCTCCCCCCTGAGCTGTGGATCTCTGCAGCTCCTCCAGAGTTACCATGGACCTCTTGGCTCTTCTCTGATGAATGCTCTCCTTGCCCGGCCCGGTCAGTTTAGGTGGACGGCCGTGTCTTGGTAGGTTTGCAGTTGTGCCATACTCTTTCCATTTTCCGATGATGGATTGAACAGAGCTCCGTGAGATGGTCAAAGCTTGGGAGATTATTTATATAACCTAACCCTGTAGACATGTACTCTGACACAAAATTTGTTTGTTTTTCAAATTTCCAAGTTTTCTCATTTTCACATTTCTGAATTTCCGAATTTTCGAAAATTCGAAAATTTGAAAATCTGAAAAAAAGAAAGAAAATCAGTAAAATTTTAAATAATAACTAACTAATAATAAATAACTATTAAATTATAGGTATTGGAATTTCCTTTCAAATTTGTCTGTTGGTGAACGTAACGAATACAAATTCATCTGAAGTTACGAATTATCCGAAATAACGAATGCTGCATCTAAACAAATGGAATGGAACAAATTAATAAAAAGGTTTTATTATTATTATTATTTTTTATTATTATTGGATCCTTACGTTCTATTCGTTTAGATACGGCATTTGTTATTTCAGATAATTCGTAACTTTGGATAAATTCGTACTCGCTATGTTCACTAACAGCCAAATTTGAAAGGAAATTCCAAAACCTATGATTTAATAGTTGTTATTAGTTATTTTTTCAGATTTTCGGGTTTTCTAATTTTCATTCTTTTGAATTTTCAGATTTTCATTCATATTTTCGGATTTTCATTCTTATTTTCGGATTTTCATTCTTATTTTCGGATTTTCCAATTTTCGAATTTCCTAATTTTCAAATTTTTAACTTTCCAAAATGCTGAATTTCCGAAATTCCGAAATTAAAAATTCCGGAAATTCAAAAAATTCGTAATTAACGAATTTGTCAAAATTCATTAAAAAAACGAATTTGGAACTAAACGAATGGCACATTGTCTATAACCCTGCTTTAAACGTCTCCACAACTTTATCCCTGACCTGTCTGGTGTGTTCCTTGGCCTTCATGATGCTGTTTGTTTACTAAGGTTCTCTAACAAACCTCTGAGGGCTTCACAGAACAGCTGTATTTACACTGAGATTAAATGACACACAGGTGGACTCTATTTACTAATTAGGTGACTTCTGAAGGCAATTGGTTCCTCTAGATTTAGTAAAGGGAGTAACGGAGTAAAGGGGGCTGAATACAAATGCCCCCCCCCCCCCCCCCCCCCCCCCCCCCCCCCCCCCCCCACACTTTTCACAAATTTATTTGTATCATTTATCATTTTCCTTCCACTTCACAATTATGTGTCACTTTGTGTTGGTCCATCACATAAAATCCCCAAAATTATTGCAGGGCATTCTGGAAATTTGTTTTCGAGAATGCTGTGCCGTATCTTTGTCGCGGCGCGCTGGATGTCCGGAATGTCATCCATTCTGTGTCCTTTTAAGGCATTTTTAAATTTTGGAAACAGCCAAAAGTCAGGAGAATAAGGTGGTAGGTCAAGTTTTGGAATAGATTTCTGGACCAGGAACTCACGAACACGTAACACATCATGTGCAGGAGCATTGTCGTGGTGGAGAATCCACTTTTCAGGCCGGAGTTTCGGTCTTTTCCTCGGAACCGAGTCCCGAAACCTTTTCATTTTCCACCTTTGCGTTTTTGGCTGCCCATTTCTTGGGTCATCGTGGACATCCTCCCACCCCCTACTTAAACTGCCTAGTCCATTCAAAAACGCTTAATTCCTTCATGGAATGTTCACCGTAGGCCTGTTGTAACAAAGCTAAAGTTTCACTCCGACTTTTGACAATTTTCATGCGAAATTTGATGTTAATCCGCTGCTCCAGATTCCTGTCACTCTTTTCCGCCAACAGCGCAATGCACACAGGTGTTATTTCTTCTACTACTACGTAAAGACAACTGGTCTATGACCCAGGAGAGTGCAAGTAAAAACATGTCAGAACACTTTTGAGTGCAAATGACTGTGGGACTCGCCACCATAGTGCTATGCCGCCGCCGCCGTTCTGGAATGAAATTGTCGCACCTCGCAGATTAGGTTTGTTTCCAGTGTGCAAATTCACAATTTTAGATTTGGACCAGCCACTAGACATGTGCAATTCGTTTTAGTTTTTTTTCGTTTTTCGTTTTTTTTTCGTTATTTTCGTTCGTTCGTTTTCGTATGAATGAACGAATCGTTCGAATCGTACGAATCCGATTAACGAATCATTCGAATCGAACGAATCCGAAAAACAATGAAAATCCGAAAAAAACTAATTAGAAACAACGAATGTACTAATGAAGAAAATCCGAAAAACGAACGAAAAAATTCGTACATTCGTAACTTTTTTTTTTTTTTGAATTGGTAATTTTCCGTGTCCCTTACAATGGTGCTGCTAAACGTGCTTCGAATGGATTGAACAAAAAAATTCGTACATTCGTAACTTTTTTTTCTATTCGTAACTTTTTTTTTTGATTCGTAACTTTTTTTTCAATTCGTAACTTTTTTTTTTTTTTTTTTTCGATTTGTAATTTTCCGTGTCTCTATTGAACCAAAAAATTCGTACATTCGTAACTTTTTTTTCGATTCGTAACTTTTTTTTCGATTCGTAACTTTTTTTTCGATTCGTAACTTTTTTTTTTCGATTCGTAACTTTTTTTTTTTTGATTCGTAAATTTTTTATTTTTTTTTTCGATTTGCAACTTTTTTTTTTGATTCGTAACTTTTTTTTTCAATTCGTAACTTTTTTTTTTTTTTTTTTAGATTTGTAATTTTCCGTGTCTCTATTGAACAAAAAAATTCGTACATTCGTAACTTTTTTTTCGATTCGTAACTTTTTTTTTTTCGATTCGTAACTTTTTTTTTTTCGATTCGTAACTTTTTTTTTTTCGATTTGTAACTTTTTTTTTTTGATTCGTAAATTTTTTATTTATTTTTTCGATTTGCAATTTCCGTACGTCCGAAAAATTCGTACATTCGTAACTTTTTTTCGATTCGTAACTTTTTTTTTCGATTCGTAAATTATTAAAGTGTAATAATTACATACACATTACATAAAATTATGAATTATGCTCCGATTACGAATCTACGAATGTTACGAATGTACGAATAAATACAAATGCGTCCGAAAATTAAACTAACGAAAGAACGAATCAACGAAAAAATAACTCTTACGAATGTACGAATCGTTACGAATCCGAACACCGACGACTTACGAATGTACGAATCGTTACGAATCAATGGAAACGAAAAAAACGAAACGAAAAAAAACTAATTTTTTTCGGAAACGAAAAAAACGAAACGAAAATAAACGATTTTTTTTTTTGTTGTGCACATGTCTACCAGCCACACACTGTATGGGCCAAAGTCTGAGGACACCTGACCATCGCTCTTATAAGAGCTTGTTGGACATCCTATTCCAAAACCATGGTCATTATTTTTGGGGGATTCCTCCCATGGCCAATAATATGGATTAACCCCCCCCCCTCCTTCATGGGTATAACATCCTCCGCTCTTATAAGATGACTTTCCACCAGATTTTGGAAGGTATCTTTGGGAATATATGCGCATTTGTGAGGTCAGGTACTGAGGATGGATAACATGGCTCACAGCTGGCAATCCAAGTTATCCTATTCCAAAACCATGGTCATTATTTTTGAGGTTTCCTCCCATGGACATTCCTCCATTCTTCTGGGAAGGCATGCCACCAGATCTTGTAGTGTCTGTGGGAATCCTGTACCCATTTGTGAGCTCAAGTGCTGATATCGGAAGACCTGGCTCACAGTCAAATCCCATTCACAGACATGGACCATCACACCTATCTTGGTGGACATCCCATTCCAAAACCAAGACCATTTATATTGAGTGGCTCCAGTTGTGACTGCAGCAACCCAACCTCCGCTTCTCTTCTTGAGTGGTACTTATGTTGAATGAGATAACCTGGCTCACAGTTGGCATTCCAAGTCATCCTATTCCAAAACCATGGTCGTTTTTTGGGGGGTTTCCTCCCATGGCAATTTATATGAAGTCCCCCCTCCCCCCCTTTTCATAGGTAGAACATTCTCCACTCTTATGGGAAGGCTTTCCACCTGATTTTTAGTCTGGGAGAATCTGTGTCTATTTGTGAGGTCAAGTACTGATATTGGATGAGAAGACCGGGCTCACAGTCAGTGTTCCAGTTCGTAGTCACCAGACCATCATACATATCTTGTTGGATATCCCATTCTAAAACCATGACCATTAATATTGAGTTGGTCTCTTTGTGACGATAACAAGATTTTGGAGGGTGTCTGTGGGAATCTGTGCCCATTTGTGGAGTCAAGTACTAATGATGGATGAGATAACCTGGCTCACAGTTGGAGTTCTAATTCATCCCAAAGATGTTCAGTAGGGTTGAGGTCAGGGCCCTGTGCAGGACACTCCAAGTTCCTCCACACCAAACTGGCCAAACCATGTGTTTTTGGCGCTGGCTTTGATCACATGACCAGAAAAGGGGCCTTTTCCAAACTGTTACCAAACCTTTGGAAGAGCACAGTTGTCTAAAATGTATTTTTGTGTGTCGTAGTATTAACAGTACCCTTCACCAGAAACACCTGAACTCAATATTTAGGAAAGTATAAGGATGAGGATGTGGTGCTTTGAGCATGTGTGACGTCATCTAAGCAGTACACACGGCGGCGGCACATCTTCCTGTCTATTTAGTTGCACAGGGCACTGCCACGCTTTAAATGGCTTCTTGATGTTGGGAAAGTTCCTTTTTTTTTATGTTTTTAACTTAGAGGAACTACCCAACCCCCCTCCCTTACATTTCGTTTGCCCCTCTTACCTTGACCACTGGGTTGTCCTCAAAAAAATCATATTCACACACCTCGTGAATCCAGAGTTGTCCTGCTGTGATCAGCCGAACCACTGCTGCACCCGGGTCCCATGCTGCCATCTTCCCTTTTGATGTCATTGGCAGCCAGCTGTTTCTTCCTGGTTTTGGATCCCCTAGGTCAGTGATGGCAAAACTCGGCACCCCAGATGTTTTGGAACTACATTTCCCATGATGCTCAACTACACTGCAGAGTGCATGAGCACCATGGTAAATGTAGTCCCAAAACATCTGGGGGTGCCAATGTTCACCATCACTGCCCTAGGTCTCCCCTCTCCGCTATGTTGAAGCTGATGTCCCCAGGGATATGTGACCTGCAGAGGTGGAGGAGACGTCCTTCTCCTATAGATGATAATTGCGGTAAGGTGAAGTGCAAGAAATGATTGGATAGGGCGGGAGGCTTGTAGGAATAAAAATGCTGAGTTTGCTGAGTTTGAGAAATAAGATAACTTGGTGGCCCTGCCTGGGGAAATCTGATTCTCCCGATGTACTACTCACTAAGTGGAATAAGAGACCATGTTCAGTGGAACGTAATATCATGGTGACCTGAGAATTTCTAATTTCCAAATGACCCCGCCGGGGGAAATATGATATCCCGTTGATCCCGCATAGTGTAATGTGATATCCCGGGAGACCCCCGTTCAGCGAAATGTGAGATTCCAGTGACCCTGCCTAGTGAAAATTGATATCCCAGGAGCCTACAACTTCTTTAATGAAACATTAAAAGATTTATATAATAAATTAACAAACGGAGGGGGGGATTAAATGGTCGAACAGATCATTTGGTGGCTCAGTCTCATGAATCGGAATCCAAGGTGATATTCACAGCTACCTTCACCGGTCATTCCAGTTGAAGCGGAAATTGCCCATTTAATTGGGAATGAGATGTAATCTTCCTAATTGCTTCTCTGCCTCTGGGCTGACACTGAATTTATTCATATGACTAATGGGGACTGTGACAGCGGGCTTTCGTTCGCTTCAAGTAGGTTTGCATTCCCATACAAGTCTATGGGAATGTAAAGCTTGCTTGAAGAAGGTCAAATGCAGTTTAGGAGCAGGTCAACTGCAGGTCAAAAGCACCTGACAATTCATTCCGAATGATCTCAGCAGCGTCTCCTACCGATGTCAAACTCATGCCATCAGCCAAAACTCAAGGCCCATGATATTCCCCTTATATTCTGTGGTAAAGTGCACATGTGCTTGAGATCTAGACACCAGGCCCAGGACACTAATATATATGGACGCAAGGATCCAGCCTCCGGGACACAGACACCAGGACTTAAACACCAAGACATGGACACCAGGACCCAGACACAGGTGCACAGGCACCAAGACTTAGACCCTAGGACCCAAACACAAAAGATACAGACACTAGCACATGGAAACCAGGACCCATCAAGGAAACATGGACACCAGAACATGACACCAAAATATTGACACTGGCATCCAAACACTCTCAGACTCCAGGACCTGAATACGGGGGCAAAGACACCAGGATGTGGGACAACAAGACACAGACACCAGGCCCTGGACAATAGGATTCAAACACTGAGAAACAGACACTGGGACATGGACACCAGGGCCTAGATACTGGGACATGAACACTCCGGATATTGGATACCAGGACTAGGACTCCAATACCGAGATACGGGACCTGGATGTCAAAACGGCAGAGGAATGTTGTGTGAAGCATTTGTTTAAAGGGAACCTGTCTAAGTAGACATATGGGAAATACCCAACAGGTCCAGTCTAAAGCCCCATATACACGGTCGGAAAATCCGCCCACCAAATCCATCGGATTTGGTCCGACGGATTTAGTCCGACACTGGTGTTGCATACACACGGTCGGACAAAGTTGTCGGAAAATCCGATCATTCTGAACGTGGTGACGTTTGTTGCGTACGACGGGACTACGTAGAGGATAGTAGCCAATAGCTTTGGTCTTGTAATGTGATCTGAGCATGCGTGGCACTTTGTCCGTCGGAATTCGCTACACACGATCGGAATTGGTGTGATCGGACTTTGTTGTCGGAAAATTTATAGAGCAGGAGATAGAACTTTGTCCGTTGGACAATCCGATGGAAACTGTCCGATGGTGCCTACACACGGTCGGAATTTCCGACAACATTGTCCGATAGGACAGAATCCATCAGAAAATCTGACCGTGTGTATGGGGCTTAAGTAGACATATGGGAAATACCCAACAGGTCCAGTCTAAGTAGACATATTGGAAATACCCAACAGGTCCGGTCTAAGTAGACATATGGGAAATGCCCAACAGGTCCGGTCTAAGTAGACATATTGGAAATACCCGACAGGTCCGGTCTAAGTAGACATATGGGAAATGCCCAACAGGTCCGGTCTAAGTAGACATATGGGAAATACCCAACACGTCCTAAGTAGACATATGGGAAATACTGAATAGGTCCGGTCTAAGTAGACATATGGGAAATACCCAACAGGTCCGGTCTAAGTAGACATATGGGAAATACCCAACAGGTCCTATGTAGACATATGGGAAATACCCAACAGGTCCTAAGTAGACATATGGGAAATACTCAACAGGTCCTGGAGCCATTATCCTCATCCTGGCTTCACTACTTAGGGAGGTGCACTCAGCCAGTGTACTACTATAGTGTACATTCTACTATATGATAGCAAAGTGTACTATGGTGCCGTGTATATATTCTAATCCTTACATTTTAGAACAAAGTCCCGATCTGTCTAATCCCTGTAAAGACATGACTGCTTTTCACATGCCAGTTGGATGGCGAGGGATGCATGACGGTTTTCCACACTGCCGCTGAGAGGCAAGGTGACCGCATCCATTAATCTGGAGCAGAGATTATGGACATCAGAGGCAGCCGACTCGCTTGTGGCTCCTAAAAAATGATTTCAAAGTGTCGTTTCATTGCGAAATTCCCCGGCCAGCTCTGTCTGTGGTGCTGAAACACTTCAAAGGAGAACTTCGATCTAAACAAGAGCTCATCTTCCGACTGTTTCTAATGGCAGAACTGTTTAGATCTCTACATATCACCGATTAATAAAGTTGTCTGTTTCTGAAGCTGGGTGGGGAATGCGGATAATATGAAAATGATCTTCTCTCCTAAACTGCCCCCACAATCATTTGTGGCCTGTGCCTGCCTTAGTCAGTGTGGAGTCAGTCAGAGTGGTTGGCACGATACAGCTATGGGGCAATCGGGAGCCGGGTTGTTGGCCCAGTTTCCGTCCCAAGTGCCCAACTTAAACCTACGCTGACTTCTCTGTGTGTATAGATGGCGGGTGCAAAACCTTAACTTTCACCATCCCTCTGGTGCACTGCAGTACCAACCCCTTATATCAACCAGGAGCTACTTACAGTGCAAGGTCTTGTATTGTTCCATGGTTACTAGCTAGGGCTCAGAGGGTCCGGCCATGCACCTAAGGCCCATGTGATATGGGGGCACAGGTCACCTGATGCATTCTTCATTCAAGGGGTCCTCTCCCCACTGCCAGGAAGGCAGACCTCTTCCCACTAGTCACCACCAGCAGCTCCCGGCCTGACCAGCTTTACACTTTGCACCATGTTATTTAGGATCCTGTCACTATTATCAGCCCAGTGTATTATGATAATGTAACTCCCTACCATGGCCTCCTGGGTTCCAATAGGGTTTTGGACCAACTTCGTAGGCTGACACTCCAATACACATCTTCTACGAATAACGACACCGCCAGAAGCCAAAATGTTCTTCTCTGATTCTGCAATAAAATGGAGCATCTTCTAATTAATGGTGACATGAAAAAGGCACAACGAGAAAACTCCACGTTTCTTAGCTTAGTCCACAAACCCAAATCTTTTGCCATAATACTAAAGATCCTATTCCCATCTCATTCCATGACAAGGGAACCTGCATGGGGGGAACCGGGATCACTCTTCCACTATCTGTCCTACAACTTACTAGTCTGGTCTGTTCTCCACCAACTACTCCTTCTGTGGTTCACCACATATATATATATATGGAAACTGGAAGAAGGGGCACTGTTTTAACATAACTCCCTTTAAGGGACAAGAAGGGGCCTAATTTAAAGGAAAAAGGTAACCCCTTCCTGCAAGGGTATACCTGTATATTACAACCTTACCAAGTTGAAGGAGTGCTGTCTGTATTCCACCATATATACCCAAGTCAGTGGGAGGAGTACTGTCTGTTCCCACCCAAGTCAGTGGAAGGCGACACTTTGTGTCCACTTTTAGTTAAAGTGGAGTCAGTAGAAGGAGCATTGTCTGTGCCCACCCTGGTCAGAGTGGAGTCTGTGGAACCCTTTCTATGCCCACCATGGTCAGAGTGGAGTCTGTGGAACCCTTTCTGTGCCCACCATGGTCATAGTGGAGTCTGTGGAACCCTTTCTGTGCCCACCATGGTCAGAGTGGAGTCTGTGGAACTCTTTCTGTGCCCACCCTGGTCAGAGTGGAGTCTGTGGAACCCTTTCTGTGCCCACCCTGGTCAGAGTGGAGTCTGTGGAACCCTTTCTGTGCCCACCCTGGTCAGAGTGGAGTCAGTGGAACCCTTTCTGTGCCCGCCCTGGTCCGAGTGGAGTCAGTAGAACCCTTTCTGTGCCCACCATGGTCAGAGTGGAGTCTGTGGAACCCTTTCTGTGCCCACCATGGTCAGAGTGGAGTCTGTGGAACCCTTTGTGCCCACCCTGGTCAGAGTGGAGTCTGTGGAACCCTTTCTGTGTCCACCATGGTCAGAGTGGAGTCTGTGGAACCCTTTCTGTGCCCACCCTGGTCAGAGTGGAGTCTGTGGAACCCTTTCTGTGCCCACCCTGGTCAGAGTGGAGTCTGTGGAACCCTTTCTGTGCCCACCCTGGTCAGAGTGGAGTCTGTGGAACCCTTTCTGTGCCCACCCTGGTCAGAGTGGAGTCTGTGGAACCCTTTCTGTGCCCACCATGGTCAGAACGGAGTCTGTGGAACCCTTTCTGTGCCCACCCTGGTCATAGTGGAGTCTGTGGAACCCGTTCTGTGCCCACCCTGGTCAGAGTGAAGTCTGTGGAACCCGTTCTGTGCCCACCCTGGTCAGAGTGGAGTCTGTGGAACCCTTTCTGTGCCCACCATGGTCAGAGTGGAGTCTGTGGAACCCTTTCTGTGCCCACCATGGTCAGAGTGGAGTTTGTGGAACTTTTTCTGTGCCCACCCTGGTCATAGTGGAGTCTGTTGATCCCTTTCTGTGCCCACCCTGGTCATAGTGGAGTCGGTGGAACCCCCTCTGTGCCCACCCTGGTCTGAGTGGAGTCAGTAGAACCCTTTCTGTGTCCACCATGGTCAGAGTGGAGTCTGTGGAACCCTTTCTGTGTCCACCATGGTCAGAATGGAGTCTGTGGAACCCTTTCTGTGCCCACCCTGGTCAGAATGGAGTCTGTGGAACCCTTTCTGTGCCCACCCTGGTCAGAGTGGAGTCTGTGGAACCCTTTCTGTGCCCACCCTGGTCATAGTGGAGTCTGTGGAACCCTTTCTGTGTCCACCATGGTCAGAATGGAGTCTGTGGAACCCTTTCTGTGCCCACCATGGTCAGAGTGGAGTCTGTGGAACCCTTTCTGTGCCCACCCTGGTCAGAGTGGAGTCTGTGGAACCCTTTCTGTGCCCACCCTGGTCAGAGTGGAGTCTGTGGAACCCTTTCTGTGCCCACCCTGGTCCGAGTGGAGTCTGTAGAACCCTTTCTGTGCCCACCCCAGTCAGTGTCGAGTCAGCAGGAAGAACCCTTTCTGTGCCCACCACCTTTGTCAGAGTGGAGTTTTCTATGCCCTCCTTAGAATTCTGTGATTTAGGAACCCAGACAGCTGTGATTTATAAATTCTATGATTCTCCAGAGTCCCCCCCGCCTCAGAATCACATTGACTGTGAGTGGGGTGCACTGCGCCAGTCAGGAAATCTTGCCCACACAAGGAGTTAAAGTTTGACAGTAATAAGTTTCAGGGCACATTATGTCTTAATTATGTCAGAACGGGTCAGGGATCACATTAAACCTTTCCTCACTAATAATGCATGAGGCTTTCCTCTCAAGGTCACTCGGGTCGCTGATTCATACAGAAGGCTGTCTGGGAGGAAAGTAAAAAGTCTCTTTTGGAAATTGTAAACTGCATGCTCTGAAATGTCCGTGGGAAGATCAGGTTGCCAACGGTTTCCAATCTGATGCTTCCCTTTAATTGATGGGATAAGTAATTGCTACTCAAACCTTGCTGTAAATTAATGTAATAAAAATGACATTTTCTTCCCAATCTGCAGCCAAAGATTCACTTCTAGAACTGCCAAAAAATTCAAACTTGTCTTCCTTGCAACCATAGCAACAGGAGGCAGAATTTGGCGCAATGCATTTGGTTTTTCCGCAGGCGTTCTACAATAAGTTGGGTGAAGAATGTGATCTACCTTGTTGGGTATGTCCCTGCCCTCCGTTGTTATATGGGCAGCATGTTGGAGGATCCCCTGTAAGAATAAAATTCTTTGCTTGGCCTGGTAGACCAGTGTTTCTCAACCAGGGTGCCGTCTGGGTTCCCCCTGGTTTGCCCTGGATCGGCATCATGAGTTGCCATGGTACAGGTGGGTCATGACCAGCATCCTAACAACCAATGCCGCTGTAGGGTCAGGATGCACTGCGACATTCATTGCTCAGGTGATGGCGGCCAACTCACCCACACATGGTCATGCCAGTCATGGCAACAGATAACTCTGATCTAGGGCAAGCGGCATTCAGGAATGCTTTATCTCCAGCCCTCTGCCATGCTGCTGGAACCAAATGGTAGGGCTCTGCGAGGAGGGATCTGTGTGATTTGGGGGTTCTATGATAGGGGGGCATGTGTGACTGGGTGGTTCTGCGATGGAAGGTTTGGGATGGAGCTCTGTGTGATGGGGGCCTCTGATGTGATGTAGAGAAACCAATGTGACGGGGGACTCATGTAAAGGGGGCCTCTGATGTATAGGGGCGACTGATGTGGTGAAAGGTTCTTGTGTATAGGGGGGGCTTTTATGTTATGGGGGGCCTCTAATGTGAAGAAGGGACTGTAATGTTATGGAGGAAATCTGATGTGATGGGGAGACCTCTGACATTATGGGGGGCCTCTGATGTGATGGGGGGACTCATTTAAAGGGGGATTCTGATATATAGGGGTGTCTCTGATGTGATGGAAGGTTCTTGTCTATAGGGGGGGCTTTGATGTAATGGTGGAACTCTGATGTGAAGGAGGGACTGTAATGTGATGGGGGAAGTCTGACACTGGGGGACCTCTGATGTAATGGGGAGACCTCTGACATTATGGGAGACCTCTGACATTATGGGAGACCTCTGACATTATGGGGGACCTCTGAAGTGATGGGGAGACCTCTGACATTATGGGGGACCTCTGATGTGATGGGGAGACCTCTGACATTATGGGGGACATCTGAAGTGATGGGGAGACCTCTGACATTATGGGGGACCTCTCATGTGATGGGGAGACCTCTGACATGGGGGACCTCTGATGTAATGGGGAGACCTCTGACATTATGGGGACCTCTGATGTGATGGGGAGACCTCTGACATTATGGGGGACCTCTGATGTAATGGGGAGACCTCTGACATTATGGGGGACCTATGATGTGATTGGGAGACCTCTGACATTATGGGGGACCTCTGATGTGATGGGGAGACCTCTGACATTATGGGGGACCTCTGATGTGATGGGGAGACCTCTGACATTATGGGGGACCTATGATGTGATTGGGAGACCTCTGACATTATGGGGGACCTCTGATGTGATGGGGAGACCTCTGACATTATGGGGGACCTCTGATGTGATGGGGAGACCTCTGACATTATGGGGGACCTCTGATGTGATGGGGAGACCTCTGACATTATGGGGGACCTATGATGTGATGGGAAGGCTCTGATACAATGGGGAGGAATGTGTGTAAAGGGGAGCTCTGAGGTATAGCGGCGACTCTAAGGTATAGGGGTGACTCTGGTGTGATGGGGGGTTCTCGTGTATAGGGGGGCTTTGATTAAAAGGAAGGACTGTAATGTGATGGGGGAAATCTGACACGGGGGGGCCTCTGATGTGGAGGTGATGTGATGGGGAAACCTCTGACATTAAGGTGGACCTCTGATGTGAAGTTCAAGGTTCACCAAGGTTGTTGCGTGCGTTATCCAAGGCTCAGGTTTCCTAATAAGTACGTTTTTACATTTAGACTTGAGATTTTGCATACTTTTTAAGGTTCAGAAATACTGTAGACCGTGAGCAGTGACTGAAGAGATCTTCACTATGAAGTAAAAAGAATGGCCATTGCTATTTTATTGCTCAGTTTTTTGTTCTAAACTCTTAGTTCTCATTTTGCAAGTCTCATGTATCCAGATATTGGTATATCTTGTAGTTGGTCACAATCTACTGGACTTGAGTAGTGCTGATTGTTGAAGACGCTTCATAGCTTCTCCAAGCCACATATTCGGAGATTATTAGAACTCTGCAGCAAAGGGTTATGATGGTAACAGCAAACACAGACCATAGACAGCTCAGGTTTTCCTCGAATCTTTTTAGCTACCCAAAACTGGGCTTTTGTTAAACATCCACAAGCAAAAAACATAGGAAGATCAAAATTAGGAGAGAAGCAGAACACAGAGAAATATAGGCACCTGGAATCCGAATGGCCCAACATTAGAGGACTGAGCCTTCAGGTCAAGACTCGGGAGTCTTCAGGTCAAGACTCGGGAGTCTTCAGGTCAAGACTCGGGAGCCTTTAGGTCAAGACTCGGGAGCCTTCAGGTCAAGACTCGGGAGCCTTCAGGTCAAGACTCGGGAGCCTTCAGGTCAAGACTCGGGAGCCTTCAGGTCAAGACTCGGGAGCCTTCAGGTCAAGATCCGGGAGCCTTCAGGTCAAGACTCGGGAGCCTTCAGGTCAAGACTCGGGAGCCTTCAGGTCAAGACTCGGGAGCCTTCAGGTCAAGACTCGGGAGCCTTCAGGTCAAGACTCGGGAGCCTTCAGGTCAAGACTCGGGAGTCTTCCTAGACTTCTGAGGCTATTGAGGTTAACACTTTGGACAGAGAAGACAACACAACTGGTCGACAAGAGGTGTGATATAGGCCATCTACATCCAACTGAAGCATCAATGAACAGGAGGGGGGGGGGGGGCCTTCATCTTCACCGGTCTTCCACATAGAATTCCATTTTAACATCTCTACCTTGGAGTTTTTTTTACATCAATCCACACCTTCAGCCATGTAAATCCAAGACTTTAGACATGTGCACAAAAAAAAAATGTGTTTATTTTCGTTTCGTTTTTTCGTTTCCGTTGATTCGTAACGATTAGTATTTTCGTAAGAGTTATTTTTTCATTGATTCGTTTTTCTGTTAGTTGAATTTTCGTTTATTCGAAATTCGGACGCATTCGTATTTTCGTAGATTTAGTTACATTCGTACTTTCGTTAGATTGATTTATTCGTACATTCGTAACATTGTTTTCGTAGATTCGTAATCGGAGCATAATTCATAATGTTATGTAATGTGTATGCTATTATTACATTGTAAGAGACACGGAAAGTTACGAATCAAAAAAAAAAGTTACGAATGTACGAATTTTTTCGTTCAATCCATTCGAAGCACGTTAAGCAGCTCCATTGTAAGAGACACGGAAAATTACCAATTCAACAAAAAAAAAGTTATGAATGTACGAATTTTTTCGTTCATTTTGATTTTCGTTGTTCCTGTTTTTTTTTTTCTGATTTTCTTCTTTCGTAGTTTCTAATTTGGTTATTTCGGATTTTCGTTGTATTCGTTCGATTCGAACGATTCGTTAAAATTTTTAGCGAATCGTTCGTTCATTCGTACGATAACGAATGAACGTATATAACGAAAAAAAAAAACGAAACGAAGTGCACATGTCTAGACTTTACACCTATGAAGCCTTTCTGACACCAAGGAAAGGGATTATGTAACTGGAACAGCAAGGCTTCATGGTCAAACAACATCTGCCTTTTATATGTGGATTGTATGAAGGTGAAGGGTGCTACCTGTGTGGATATAAATGTATTTTCCTGACACTCATTAGAACTGACGGAGCGGTTTGGATAAACTACAAAATGTCTTCAGCATTACAGAACAGGTCCAGTTTACATGTGACTACTTCTAGGTTTATATCTGCAGCAGGGGCGGACTGACCATTCAGCCACTCGGGCACTGCCCGAGGGCCCCAGGCCACTAGGGGGCCCCATCAGGGTTGCCAGCCTCAGTAAAACCAGGGGCAGTATGTAAAAATCTGTGTTTTTTTTTTTTACATCTGTCTCTGAAATGTCTCTTACCGACATCCTTTTGGTCTAAAAATACAGAGATTATAGCTGCCCCACCTCTCCAGTACCTTCTCAGCCAATAGAAACATGTCTGTGTATGTGTATACTGTGTGATTGTATACTGTGTGTGTATACTGTGTGTGATTGTATACTGTGTGTGTGTGATTGTATACTGTGTGTGTGTGTATACTGTGTGATTGTATACTGTGTGTGATTGTATACTGTGTGTGTGTGTATACTGTGTGTGATTGTATACTGTGTGTGTGTGTGTATACTGTGTGTGATTGTATACTGTGTGTGATTGTATACTGTGTGTGATTGTATACTGTGTGTGTGTATACTGTGTGTGATTGTATACTGTGTGTGATTGTATACTGTGTGTGATTGTATACTGTGTGTGTGTATACTGTGTGTGATTGTATACTGTGTGTGATTGTATACTGTGTGTGTGTATACTGTGTGTGATTGTATACTGTGTGTGTGTGTGTATACTGTGTGTGATTGTATACTGTGTGTGTGTGTATACTGTGTGTGATTGTATACTGTGTGTGTGTGTGTATACTGTGTGATTGTATACTGTGTGTGTGTGTGTATACTGTGTGTGTGTGTGTGTATACTGTGTGTGTGTGTGATTGTATACTGTGGGTGATTGTATACTGTGTGTGTTTGTATACTGTGTGTGTGTATACTGTGTGTGATTGTATACTGTGTGTGTGTATACTGTGTGTGATTGTATACTGTGTGTGTGTGTGTGTGTGTGTGTGTATACTGTGTGTGTATACTGTGTGTGTGTATACTGTGTGTGTGTGTGTATACTGTGTGTGTGTGTGTATACTGTGTGTGATTGTATACTGTGTGTGTGTTTGTATACTGTGTGATTGTATACTGTGTGTGTGTGTATACTGTGTGTGTGTGTGTGTGTGTGTGATTGTATACTGTGTGTGTGTGTGTGTGTGTATACTGTGTGTGATTGTATACTGTGTGTGTGTGTATACTGTGTGTGATTGTATACTGTGTGTGTGTGTATACTGTGTGTGTGTGTGTATACTGTGTGTGTGTGTGATTGTATACTGTGGGTGTGTGTATACTGTGTGTGTGTATGTGTGTGTGTATACTGTGTGTGTGTGTGTGTGTGTGTGTATACTGTGTGTGATTGTATACTGTGTGTGTGTGTGTGTGTATACTGTGTGTGTGTGTGATTGTATACTGTGTGTGTGTGTGTGTGTATACTGTGTGTGTGTGTGATTGTATACTGTGTGTGTGTGTGTGTGTGTGTGTATACTGTGTGTGATTGTATACTGTGTGTGTGTGTATACTGTGTGTGTGTATACTGTGTGTGTGTGATTGTATACTGTGTGTGATTGTATACTGTGTGTGTGTATACTGTGTGTGTGTATACTGTGTGTGTGTGTATACTGTGTGTGTGTATACTGTGTGTGTGTATACTGTGTGTGATTGTATACTGTGTGTGTGTGTATACTGTGTGTGATTGTATACTGTGTGTGTATACTGTGTGTGTGTATACTGTGTGTGTGTGTATACTGTGTGTGTGTATACTGTGTGTGATTGTATACTGTGTGTGTGTATACTGTGTGGCCCCATAATCTCTGATTGTCTGGGGGCCCCATGAGTTGTCGGTCCGCCCCGATCTGCAGTAATACTTGACCTTTACCTGCAACTCCCTGTAGTGTAAAACCGCTGATCAAAGTGCCGCCGCCTTGTCCTATGTGAGATCACTATATATACTGGAGTATATACGGTGCCTTCCGGAGAGACCTTAACTTTGGGATTACAGGACCAGCCCCTCGCCCAATGTGAGTGCCCTATATAAGAAATGTATTACTGATATAATATACACATAAAAATGACATAAATGTTAATTAACACTGATGTTCTTTTGTGAATGAAAAGCACAACAAATGAACATAAAAATCATTCGACGGAAACACAAAGGGAAGCAATTGTTGAAGGACGCAGCTTTATTAAATAACACGGAACAAATAATGAACACAGTTGGTGCCCAATTTATCTGGGAAGAGACAATAGTACAATACATAGCGCCCGCTCACCAACCTCCAAGGTGCCGCCATCCATCCCGTGTCCTCAGACCTTCCCCTAGAATTCTCCTGGCTCCCGTTCCTTGGTCCCCCCCCCCCCCCCCCCCCCCCCCCCCCCCCCCCCTCCCCCCCCCCCCCCACCCCCCCCCCCCCCCCCCCACCCCCCCCCCCCCCCCCCCCCATGCTTAGAGATGCCCCACTTCACTGTATTCCCAGTACACTTCATAAGCCCACAAGGAGTTTCCAGTTGGTACCAAATGTTCACCACGGCAAAGTGATACCAATCGTGGCTTTCATCAAAAGCAGTGGTCTCCAAACTGCAGACCGGGCCGAGGTGTGGCCCTTTGCTTGCCTTTATCCAGCTCTTGGGACATTATTCCTGTCACTGACCTCAAGAATGGGGCACTTCTTCTCCTATTCATACCAATGATGGGGCACTAATCCCCCCACTAATACCAATGATGGGGCACTATTCCTCCCACTGACACCAATGATGGGACACTATTCCTCCCACTGACACCAATGATGGGGCACTATTCCTCCCACTGACACCAATGATGGGGCACTATTCCTCCCACTGACACCAATGATGGGGCACTATTCCTCCCACTGACACCAATGATGGGGCACTATTCCTCCCACTGACACCAATGATGGGACACTATTCCTCCCACTGACACCAATGATGGGGCACTATTCCTCCCACTGACATCAATGATGGGACACTATTCCTCCCACTAACACCAATGATGGGACACTATTCCTCCCACTGACACCAATGATGGGGCACTATTCCTCCCACTGACACCAATGATGGGGCACTATTCCTCCCACTGACACCAATGATGGGACACTATTCCTTCCACTGATACCAATGATGGGACACTATTCCTCCCACTGACACCAATGATGGGGCACTATTCATCCCACTGACACCAATGATGGGGCACTATTCCTCCCACTGACACCAATGATGGGGCACTATTCCTCCCACTGACACCAATGATGGGGCACTATTCCTCCCACTGACACCAATGATGGGACACTATTCCTCCCACTGACACCAATGATGGGGCACTATTCCTCCCACTGATACCAATGATGGGGCACTATTCCTCCCACTGACACCAATGATGGGGCACTATTCCTCCCACTGACACCAATGATGGGACACTATTCCTCCCACTGACACCAATGATGGGGCACTATTCCTCCCACTGACATCAATGATGGGACACTATTCCTCCCACTAACACCAATGATGGGACACTATTCCTCCCACTGACACCAATGATGGGGCACTATTCCTCCCACTGACACCAATGATGGGGCACTATTCCTCCCACTGACACCAATGATGGGACACTATTCCTTCCACTGATACCAATGATGGGACACTATTCCTCCCACTGACACCAATGATGGGGAACTATTCATCCCACTGACACCAATGATGGGACACTATTCCTCCCACTGACACCAATGATGGGACACTATTCCTCCCACTGACACCAATGATGGGGCACTATTCCTCCCACTGACATCAATGATGGGACACTATTCCTCCCACTGACACCAATGATGGGACACTATTCCTCCCACTGATACCAATGATGGGACACTATTCCACCCACTGACACCAATGATGGGACACTATTCCTCCCACTGACACCAATGATGGGACACTATTCCTCCCACTGACACCAATAATGGGACACTATTCCTCCCACTGACACCAATGATGGGGCACTACTCCTCCCACTGACACCAATGATGGGGCACTATTCCTCCCACTGATACCAATGATGGGACACTATTCCTCCCACTGATACCAATGATGGGACACTATTCCTCCCACTGACACCAATGATGGGACACTATTCCTCCCACTGATACCAATGATGGGACACTATTCCTCCCACTGACACCAATGATGGGACACTATTCCTCCCACTGACACCAATGATGGGACACTATTCCTTCCACTGATGCCAATGATGAGAAACTAGACTGTCCGGCACAGAGTCCTGACCTCAACCCGATGGATTGGGATGAATTAGAGTGGAGACTGTGAGCCAGGCCTTCTCGTCCAACATCAGCGCCTGATCTCACAAATGCTCTTCTGGAAGAATGGTCAAACATTCCCATAGACACCCTCCTAAACCTTGTGGACGGCCTTCCCAGAAGAGGTGAAGCTGTTATAGCTGAAATATTGAACCCTCCGGACTAAGACTGGGGGGTCATTAGAGGTCATGTGTGTGTAAAGGCAGGCGTCCCAATACTTTTGGTAATATAGTGTAAGCCCAACAAAAGTTTCAACGATTTCCCACTTTCTGAACCGAAGAAACATTTTGGATGTAGTTGGATTTAAAGTGGAGAATTTGAAGCCTTGTGGACCTTCTTCCCTTTCCGCATTTTATGGCCAAATATTCTGAACCAGGAAAAAAACACAAAACCTCGTCACCCATTGGATGGAATTCTCCTCCTGTATATTCCACAGAATGGCGGCCGATTTTATATCTTCATAATGAAAATCCAGATGGACTGAAAGGTGTTTATTTTATATTTGGCCGGAGTTCCAACTTAAAGTGGTAATCTTGTCTTGAAGTGTTTTGTTAATGTAACGACCCTCCGGAGACCCGAATTATAGTCCCGTAATTATGGCGTCGCCCCCATTATAGGCGTAATACAAACGCGATTTCACCGCCGCCGCATCCTGCAAAGATTTCTCGTTCCCAGGGTCGCTCTCTTTCCGGGAATATGCAAATCCATCGGCGTGCCAATAACTCCCCCGGAGACGGCGAAAGAAGAAGAAGATGGGTAATTTCTATTGATGTAAAAATTATACTCCTAATATCGGCGGCCAAGAAGCCAGCGCAATTTTTCTATCAGATAAATGACTGGTTCAGCGGAATGGATGAGAAGCGATGCGACTGTTTTCATTCCATCTGACGAAATGAATGTGTCATTTCCATTAAGTCGCGACCGTAACAAACTCTCCCGCGGCCAAGACAGACGCACTTAGCGCAGTTGAGACACGACCGCTAAAGCGGAGGCCGTTTTGTCTGAAAATTGAGTGCCTTGGGGTCACCGGGCGCGGTAACAACCTAGCGCACAATCGGCGTAGTTTGGCGGTGGAGGAAGCGGAGGAGCGCTGCCCTCCGTGTTTACAGGAAAGATGACTTCATATCGTTACTTTGTGTATTTTGGATCTCAATTTATATTTGTGACTTTCAGCAAATTAGTGACTCCGTTCTCTTCCCTTTTATCATCGACATCGGTCCTTTCCGGATGGGCGCTTGGCGACCAAATTACGTGCCAATTTGCAAAATACGTCTATTCCAGCAGGCCGTTGTCATGAGTAGGGATGAGGGAAAATGTGCGTCAATAGAAAAGGTGAAGAAGGTGAAATTAAAGCATGGTGCAACGCCCCGGACTCTCCGTGTGTTACCAAGGAAACCCATCCTGACAAAAATAAAATGTTTTAATCTTAAAAATTGTTCATGTATAAAAAAGGCAGAAAAAAAAAAAAAAACATACTTGCTAGTCGTTGGAGTCCAGTCTTGTTTGTAGGGAAAGTTCTCCCTACATTGCTCCTCTCTGGTGCCGCCATCTTGAATACATTTCCGGTGCATGCACAGACAATTGGCATCTTTGCCAAGACCTACCAGCCTTGGTGGATTGGCCATAAGATGGGGGAATCTGTAGGAGACATGGGCTGGGCTCTCCCTCTTTCTGGCATTGGGTCTCTTCCTGGTTTTCCCCTTGGCATCTGTGGGTGGGCACCAGTGGCGACACTTACCCCATCTACAAAAACATATCCCATTCCCTGCCCCCATTCCCTGTCCCCATTCCCTGTCCCCATTCCCTGTCCCCATTCCCTGTCCCCATTCCCTGTCCCCATTCCCATTCCCTGTCCCCATTCCCTGTCCCCATTCCCTGTCCCCATTCCCTGTCCCCATTCCCATTCCCTGTCCCCATTCCCTGTCCTCATTCCCTGGCCCCACTCCCTGTCCCCACTCCCCGTCCTCATTCCCCGTCCCCACTCCCCGTCCCCACTCCCTGTCCCCACTCCCTATCCTCATTCCCCGTCCTCATTCCCCGTCCTCACTCCCTGTCCCTGTCCTCACTCCCTGTCCCCATTCCCTGGCCCCACTCCCTGGCCCCACTCCCTGTCCCTATTCCCCGTCCCCACTCCCCGTCCCCACTCCCCCTCCCCACTCCTTGTCCCCACTCCCTGTCCCCACTCCCCGTCCCCACTCCCCCTCCCCACTCCTTGTCCCCACTCCCTGTCCCCACTCCCTGTCCCCATTCCCCCTCCCCACTCCCCGTCCCCACTCCCCGTCCCCATTCCCCCTCCCCACTCCCTGTCCCCACTCCCTGGCCCCACTCCCTGTCCCCAGTCCCTGTCCCCACTCCCTGTCCCCAGTCCCCCTCCCCACTCCTTGTCCCCACTCCCTGTCCCCACTCCCTGTCCCCATTCCCTGTCCCCATTCCCCCTCCCCACTCCTTGTCCCCACTCCCTGTCCCCACTCCCTGTCCCCACTCCCCCTCCCCATTCCCCCTCCCCATTCCCCCTCCCCACTCCCTGTCCCCACTCCCTGTCCCCACTCCCTGTCCCCACTCCCCCTCCCCATTCCCCCTCCCCATTCCCCCTCCCCACTCCCTGTCCCCACTCCCTGTCCCCACTCCCTGTCCCCACTCCCTGTCCCCATTCCCCCTCCCCCCCCACTCCCCGTCCCCATTCCCTGTCCCCACTCCCTGTCCCCATCCCTTCCCCCTCCCCCCCACTCCCTGTCCCCACTCCCTGTCCCCACTCCCTGTCCCCACTCCCTGTCCCCACTCCCTGTCCCCACTCCCTGTCCCCATCCCTTCCCCCCCCTCCCCACTCCCTGTCCCCATTCCCTGTCCCCACTCCCTGTCCCCACTCCCTGTCCCCATTCCCCCTCCCCACTCCTTGTCCCCACTCCCTGTCCCCACTCCCTGTCCCCACTCCCCCTCCCCATTCCCCCTCCCCATTCCCCCTCCCCACTCCCTGTCCCCACTCCCTGTCCCCACTCCCCCTGTCCCCACTCCCCCTCCCCATTCCCCCTCCCCATTCCCCCTCCCCACTCCTTGTCCCCACTCCCTGTCCCCACTCCCTGTCCCCACTCCCCCTCCCCATTCCCCCTCCCCATTCCCCCTCCCCACTCCCTGTCCCCACTCCCTGTCCCCACTCCCTGTCCTCTATTAAATGAGTGAAATAACATTGATTACCTAAAGGAGTACATTTAACTATCGGAGTGAACCTTCTCACTGAATGACGGGACGTTGTGCGAACTTCAGTCCTGTTTTTCTGGTTAATCTTTGCAGAGTGAACGCTAAATACAGCGAGTGAGCGTGCTGGAGGAGTCTGTAATTTTATTTTTATTTTTTGTGATATTTTGTTTCTTGTTACTGTTTTGTCAGATTCTCGGACACAAACATTAAACAAATTCCGCGCCGGACCCGCTTTATCGTCTCATAAGTCTGCCGGCGTTTACTGACCGCGGCTCCCCCGGGGCTCCAAAACTCGAGCAGAACGAACGGCAAAAATACGCTGTGAAATTATCTGCCGCGACTCTGCAAAAAACGAAGCGCAGGTGAAATACACCGGGGCTTAGAGGAGATTACATTTCAGCCACCGCAAAAGTCGGTTTATAGGAGCCGCGTCAAGCGCCTGGCGGTAAAGCTGCCAGGTATTGGGCAAGCAGAGGGGTACGGGGGGTGCCCACAGGGTGCAAGGCTTTATCTTAGCCACATAACTATAATTATATATATATATATATAGCACTACCCCCACAGGAGCAGCTGGTGGTTTGGTCCTACTTCCCCCCTCAGTCCACACACAGCCAGACGCACAGCATTTTTGGAATTCTTCCTCTGGTTCAAAAGACCGGCCTAGGGGGTCTCTCTTTTTGTTTATTTTATTGGAACAGTAACTTGGATAGGGATGGGAACCATGGCATACCCTGGAAATGTACAACACGAGGACAGTTTGACTTCTGGCCGCTCTGTACTAGGCAGTATTGCACATCTCCTGGCTGCACTTGCTTAGGAGACCATATCGCCACACAGCCACCACCTGTGATATGGGGGGAGGGGGGTGGATGTCACCCAGTCCCAGAATGGTTGGACTTCCTCCTCCCTTCAGGTTCCACTCAGTTTCTGGACAAGATTTTCTTTGGTAGCCCCCTCCCCCCTCCCAGCTAAGCCAAGCTGGGAGCTCGATGTCTTCACCTAGGCTCCTCCAGCTCCTTCTCTCTCTGAGCCCTTGCACAGAGGTTTCCTCCTGCAGGACTGGATCCAGGAACTCGCCTCTTCTGCTGCCAGGCCTCAAGTTACTTATGGGCTCTCCCTCCACCTTCTGAGCACACCTCCCCAGGGATTGGCTGGAGTGCAATAAATATTTAGGCTGCCTGTCCTGCTCTCCCTCCAACTGCTATACTTCTAGAAGTCTCTAGAAGATGGGGAAGTAGAAAAACAGCAGCCTGTGAATCACTGAACAGCCTTAAAGCCATTGTAAAGGTAAACTTTAAGAAAGAAAGAAAAAAAAACATGTCTATACGTACCTGCTCTGTGCAATGAAAGGCCGCAAACCTCCTCCTCTTGGGTCCCCCCGCCAGTGGTACTGGCTCCTCCTCTATGGCCAGTGCCCCCATAGGAAGCCACTCCCAAGCCCCACTGCTGCGTCCATTGGCACATACAGCAGGACTCGGCCCGCCCCTTATCACTGGCTTTGATTGACAGCACTGGGAGCCAATGGCTGACGGTGCCCCAGCAAAGCCAGCAAGACCCGGAAGTGAGGGGAGGGAATAGCTGCAGGCGTGCACGGCGCTGGATTGAATGAGGGCTCAGGTAAGTAAAAGGGGAGATGAGGGGAGATGCTGACACCTAAACATATTTTACCTTAATGCAAGAAATGCAAGAAAATGCATTAAGGTAACAAATGTTTAGGCTTTAGAACCACTTTAAGCAATCAATCCCCGCTTTCCTGTTTACAGAGGAGATGTAAGGAGCAGCCTGCTCTGAACTAGGAGGGTGCTACAGAAAGAACAATAGAACAATTCATCAATGACTTTCCGGAACAATAAACATTGGAGTTTAGTATAAGGACATAACTGAATCGCAATATGAGGAATACTACAAACTGACAGACAGTGTTACAATAACGCTGATTATTGTACTTTAGAGTGCAGACTAAGTGCTGAGAGCTCATAGGGTGGATATGGAAGTTGTGTCCGACATACAAAGTAACGTTGGGAAGTGTGCAAGGGCCTCCATGGAGAGGGGCCAAAAGAAGGACCGGAAGTTGGAGAATACGGTGAAAGAACAAGAAAAAGGACATCAGGAACCTCAGAGCCAGAATCCCAGGACCCTCAACACCTACAAAAATGCATAACGTTCTGTAGACCTAGAAAGGTGGGCATATTGTATCCATGGGGACCATATTTTTAGGAATTTCTCACGTGTCCAAGAACATACTGTTGAGTTATTCTTTGATAAAAAAGGCATCCATACAGGGCCGGGACAAGGGGTGGGCAGGAGGGACGGCTGCCCCTGGCGCAATGGTTTATTGCAGGGGTGGGGGGCACCCTGACCCTAACCCTAAGGAAAAGGGGGCGCAGTTTGGCATCTTTGCCCTGTGCGCTGGATGACCTTGTCCCGGCACTGGATCCATATGATGGCAAACTTCTGTAGACAACCTGCTGTTTCCAAGCTCTTGCTATGGTCTGTTTCGCCGCTAGGAGAATGTACGCTGACAATTCAAACTGAGACCTCGTAAGGCCTGGCGGCTTTGAATGCAACCAGACATTTCAAGGATCTCTAGGGAAAGGACAGGTCAGCAAGGAGCGTAAGAGTTTAAAGACTCTTGGCCAAAACCTAGAGAGCATAGGGCATGTCCACCACGTGTGAAGAACACCCCCAAAATCCGAACATGCGCAAAAACACGTGCCAGGGGAGGATAGATGGAGTGAAATGGGGCGCTACTTTGCTATAATATTCAAAGGGGAGTAACATGAGAAAAGAGCTGAAGTGGAGAGTTAAAGGTGGTGAGTAATGAGAAGGGATACAGCATGAGAAAAGACCTGGCGTAGGAGTGAAGGATGGCATTGGTGACTAGGAGGTGAGGAGAGTTTAGCGATACCGAATAGGGAGAAATGGATTTACAGAGAAGAGGGGCAGTTTGAAAGAAGTCTTGGAGAGGAGGATAAGAGATGGTGACTAGGGAAGGAAGGGCTCCAAGACAAGAGGAACAGCATCGGAGAAGTCTTGGAGAGGAGGATAAGAGATGGTCACTAGGGAAGGAAGGGCTCCAAGACCAGAAGAACAGCATCGGAGAAGTCTTGGAGAGGAGGATAAGAGATGGTCACTAGGGAAGGAAGTGCTCCAAGATGAGAGGAACAGCATGGGGGAAGTCTTGGAAAGAAGGGTAAGAGATGGTCACTAGGGAAGGAAGGGCTCCAAGACAAGAGGAACAGCATGGGGGAAGTCTTGGAAAGAAGGGTAAGAGATGGTCACTAGGGAAGGAAGGGCTCCAAGACAAGAAGAACAGCATGGGAGAAGTCTTGGAGAGGAGGATAAGAGATGGTCACTAGGGAAGTCAGGGCTCCAAGACAAGAGGAACAGCATCAGAGAAGTCTTGGAGAGGAGGATAAGAGATGGTGACTAGGGAAGGAAGGGCTCCAAGACAAGAGGAACAGCATGGGGGAAGTCTTGGAAAGAAGGGTAAGAGATGGTGACTAGGGAAGGAAGGGCTCCAAGACAAGAGGAACAGCATGGGAGAAGTCTTGGAAAGAAGGGTAAGAGATGGTGACTAGGGAAGGAAGGGCTCCAAGACAAGAGGAACAGCTTGGGAGAAGTCTTGGAGAGAAGGATAAGAGATGGTCACTAATGAAGGAAGGGCTCCAAGACAAGAGGAACAGCATCGGAGAAGTCTTGGAAAGAAGGGTAAGAGATGGTGACTAGGGAAGGAAGGGCTCCAAGACAAGAGGAACAGCATGGGGGAAGTCTTGGAAAGAAGGGTAAGAGATGGCGACTAGGGAAGGAAGGGCTCCAAGACAAGAGGAACAGCATCGGAGAAGTCTTGAAGAGGAGGATAAGAGATGTTCACTAGGGAAGGAAGTGCTCCAAGACAAGAGGAACAGCATGGGAGAAGTCTTGGAGAGGAGGATAAGAGATGGTCACTAGGGAAGGAAGGGCTCCAAGACGAGAGGAGCAGCATCGGAGAAGTCTTGGAGAGGAGGATAAGAGATGGTCACTAGGGAAGGAAGGGCTCCAAGACAAGAAGAACAGCATGGGAGAAGTCTTGGAAAGAAGGGTAAGAGATGGCGACTAGGGAAGGAAGGGCTCCAAGACAAGAGGAACAGCATCGGAGAAGTCTTGGAGAGGAGGATAAGAGATGGTCACTAGGGAAGGAAGTGCTCCAAGATGAGAGGAACAGCTTGGGAGAAGTCTTGGAGAGAAGGATAAGAGATGGTCACTAGGGAAGGAAGTACTCCAAGACAAGAGGAACAGCATGGGAGAAGTCTTGGAGAGAAGGATAAGAGATGGTCACTAATGAAGGAAGGACTCCAAGACAAGAGGAACAGCATCAGAGAAGTCTTGGAGAGGAGGATTAGAGATGGTCACTAGGGAAGGAAGTACTCCAAGACAAGAGGAACAGCATGGGAGAAGTCTTGGAGAGGAGGATAAGAGATGGTCACTAAGGAAGGAAGGGCTCCAAGACAAGAGGAACAGCATGGGAGAAGTCTTGGAAAGAAGGGTAAGAGATGGCGACTAGGGAAGGAAGGGCTCCAAGACAAGAGGAACAGCATGGGAGAAGTCTTGGAGAGGAGGATAAGAGATGGTGACTAGGGAAGGAAGGGCTCCAAGACAAGAGGAACAGCATGGGAGAAGTCTTGGAAAGAAGGGTAAGAGATGGTGACTAGGGAAGGAAGGGCTCCAAGACAAGAGGAACAGCATGGGAGAAGTCTTGGAGAGGAGGATAAGAGATGGTGACTAGGGAAGGAAGGGATCCAAGATGAGAGGAGCAGCATCGGAGAAGTCTTGGAGAGGAGGATAAGAGATGGTGACTAGGGAAGGGACAAGAGGAACAGCATGGGAGAAGTCTTGGAGAGGAGGATAAGAGATGGTCACTAAGGAAGGAAGGGCTCCAAGACAAGAGGAACAGCATGGGAGAAGTCTTGGAGAGGAGGATAAGAGATGGTCACTAGGGAAGGAAGGGCTCCAAGATGAGAGGAGCAGCATGGGAGAAGTCTTGGAGAGGAGGATAAGAGATGGTGACTAGGGAAGGAAGGGCTCCAAGATGAGAGGAGCAGCATCGGAGACGTCTTGGAGGCAAGAATGAGACTCCTTCGGTAAGATGAAGGCATTAGAAAGTTATGTAAATTTGGGCAATCCAATCTCGCCCTGATTGAGCTCTTTATTGAATTTCTGCTCAAGCTCCCTTTTTGGTTATCCAACTTTTTAATATATTTCCCCTCCTTCCATTATTATTATTATTCCTCTCCCAAGATTAGGAATACTTCACTGGAGATGGCAAACAAGGGACACATATAGGTAAACTACAATCTGCTAAATTTTATGCTAATGGAATAATAATTGTGATATAATTATCCTTCAATAAAATTGGTTTGAGTTTTTTTTTTTTTTTTTTGGTTATTTTGTAAGTGCCTTTAAAAATAGCCCGGGTTCTAATTGCAGTTTTCAATTAATGCTCTCAACTGCGGCTCATGCAAACTCTTTAGTATGTAATTATGCGGCCAATGTATTGTAGGAGATGCATTAAGCGTTTTTATTTTAAGCTGCCATTACATTCTCAACGCTATTAATCAATCCCGCGAACGGAAACGGCGAGCCCGTGCCTTTCGGAGTCTAGAAGACCCATTCCATTTGGGCTTTTATTAGGAGTGTCGGAATGGCCACCTACTGCCTCCAGAGGGGCGCATAAAAGGTCCCCCCCCCCCCCCCCCGGGTGGACCTAAAAGGCTTTTATTCCTATTTTTAAGATATTACCATTTTTTTAAACCAACATTTGTAACTATATTAAAAAAAACAAAAAATGATACAAGGTACTATATATCCGAAATGTTACAATAAGAGATCCTCTTTGCCCGCATGCTTGTTAGCAGCCTGGGTTTGACAGCCAAAAGGTCCTGTCTAGTAAGGGGGGGGGGGTGGGTCAGGTATTGCTCACTGTGCAGTTTGCTGAATCTGCTCTCTCCTACTCAGCAGGATTTTAAAAGTTGTTATTTTTAGTTTTGGAAGAAACAAGAAAAAAATCCCCAAAAATGAATATACACAGGGGCGGACTGACAACTCATGGGGCCCCCGGGCAATCAGAGATTATGGGGCCACACAGTATACAATCACACAGTATACACACACAGACATGTTTCTATTGGCTGAGAAGGTACTGGAGAGGTGGGGCAGCTATAATCTCTGGATTTTTAGACCAAAAAGATGTCGGTAAGGGACATTTCAGGGACAGATGTAAAAAAACACAGATTTTGACATACTGTCCCTGGTTTTACTGAGGCTGGCAACCCTTATGGGGCCCTCTAGTGGCCCGGGGCCCTCGGGAAGTGCCCAAGTGGCCGAATGGTCAGTCCGCCCCTGAATATACATAACATTCTACTTAAAAATAAAACCGGAACACAGAAAGATATGAAGGCTGCCATTGATGGTGACCCAAGTCATGGAATGCTACCTGCCTGGCTTTTTCTGGCTTATCAAGAATTCCCCGCAATTCCCCCATTCGCCCCCCTCCTTCCTCCATTCCCTTTCAACTTACATTTTTGACCTTTAATCGCTACCCTTCACCTCAAGCATGTTTTCATTTGAAGTTTGCATGGTGGTGATTTGACCATGAAGTCGGAGCAAAGTCATAATTTTCTGATCTGCATCCCCGGTCAATGCCTCAAAGATAAAGGAAAAAATGCCATTGGGTTGACATGACAGCCAGGCAAGCAGCATCTTCGAAATTGAAGGTTTTGATTTGCTTTAGGCTTTCTTTCACAATTCTTTTATTGAGTTTTCAGTAGAAGAGGTAGAAGAGTACCAGTATCAGTTTTGTAGGCGTGCATTCAGATGGCACAGTTGTCGGTAAAGCTGGGCACACACTAGTAGAATTTAATTTGAAAAACAAATTTTAAGAACTTTTCGATTTTCTAGTCTGGGGGGTCTCCAAACTTGCTGAACAAAGGGCCAGCTTTACTGCCCTTCCGACTAAGGGGGGGGGGGGGCAGACTGTAGGCATTGGGAGTAAATAAAAGGTCCCATCGTCAGTGTGAATAAACCATGCCTCATCATTGGTGTCGGTGGGAAGAATTGTGCCCCATTGTTGGTGTCATTGGGAGGAATTGTGCCTTATCATTGGTGTCGGTGGGAAGAATTGTGCCCCATTGTTGGTGTCATTGGGAGGAATTGTGCCTCATCATTGGTGTCGGTGGGAAGAATTGTGCCCCATTGTTGGTGTCATTGTGAGGAATTGTGCCCTATTGGTGTCATTGGGAGGAATTGTGCCCCATTGTTGGTGTCATTGGGAGGAATTGAGCCCCATTGTTGGTGTCATTGGGAGGAATTGTGCCCTATTGTTGGTGTCATTGGGAGGAATTGTGCCCATTGTTGGTGTCATTGGGCTCATTCTTGGGATCATCGGGAGGAATTCTGCTCCTTCATTGGTGTTAGGGGGGGGGGGATTATTCCCCATTGTTGGTATTAGTGGATAGAAATAGTGCCCCAAGGGCCAGATAAAAGCGAGCAAAGGGCCACATCTGGCCCCCAAGGCCACAGTTTGGAGACCACTGTTCTAGTCCTTAGTGGGGTCAAATCGTGGTTCGCTTTCAACTGCAGTGGCAAAAACATTTTTCTTCAACAAACGTCTAATGCCCCGTACACACGGTCGGACATTCCGACCACAAAATCCATCCGATTTTTTCCTGACGGATGTTGGCTCAAACTTGCATACACACGGTCGCACAAAGTTGTCGGAAAATCCGATCGTCAAGAACGAGGTGACGTACAACACGTACAACGGGACTATAAAGAGGAAGTTCAATAGCCAGTAGCCAATAGCTTTCGTCTCGTAATTTACTCTGAGCATGCGTGGCACTTTGTGCTTCGGAAATTGTCTACACACGATCGGAATTTAAACGATCGGATTGAACAAACATTGTGTGTCGGAAATTCCGACCGAAAAAGTTCGATGGAGCCCACACACGGTTGGAATTTCTGACAACACATTCCGATGGCACATTCTCCATCGGAAGGTCCGGCCGTGTGTACAGGGCATGAGAGCGAGGGGGGGATTTCCATACATCCATAAATCCAGAGGCAATAGCATTCAGCAAGTCATCGGAGGTATTATTGAAAGGTTGTTTTTTTTGTATGAATATTTATACAAACATTCATTTGAAAATCTACTATTGTATGGTCAGCTTAAAGCGGTTCTGCACTGTCTTTATGTTTTTTTTTTTTTTTACTTCAATGTAATGGCTTATGCAATTTAGTTTAGTTACTCACGTGTCCTTCTTTTGATAGAAGCTGCTGCCGGTTTTCATCGGAATGATGCGTTGTAAAAATTCTTCCCTGCTGGGGGCCATCTTGCCTGCGGGCATTTGAACCCACACAGGCACTTCAGATGGCCCAGCATGCACCGCCATTACTGCGCCGATCTCGCGCGTGCGCAGTAACGGCGAAGTGCAGCTCACGGTCTCCGAAATCTCGCGAGATGTCGGCACATCTGCCGACATCTCGCGAGATTTCGGAAGATGTGGCCGACATCTCGCGAGATTTCGGAAGATGTGGCCGAAATTTTGCGAGATTTCGGAAGATGCCCGCACAGACTCCTGGGAACAAGGACACCAGAAAAAAAAAAAAACAAAAAAAAAAACAAAAAACAACAAACAAACAAAAAATAAAAAAAAAAAACAAATCACTCAAAAAAAACAAAAAAAAAAAACAAAAAAAAAAACAAAAAAAAAAAAACAAATCAAAAAAAAAAAAAAAACAAAAAAAAAAAACAATCAAAAAAAAACCAGATCCCAGGAGACAGTGCGGCGTGACGAGGATCCCCGCACAGAACCCCGCCCCCCCCACCGCCGCAGAGACAGAGGACAGGAAGTCAGCGATTATCAAGGTAAGTGAAAAAAAAAAAAACACATTTCATTTAGTACTCTTTGCCTGATTTGGAAGGCAAACAGATTTACTAAATTAAATGTGTGCAGAACCGCTTTAAGGATACGAAAAGATAACCTCAACTTCAAATGACAAAAATCCTCAGGGCGATAAGTAGGGATTAAAGGTGGGAAATATAAGTCGAAAGAGGATGGAGGACAGTGGGGCGAATGGGGGCGGGGAATAAAGGGTAATGCTTGGAAAAGATACATGGACTTGCAAAGGTTTGTAAAAGGGAAAGCCAAGATTGGCAAGTAAAATTACCGATAGAGATATCTAACCGGTAGCTTAGAGAAAGCGGAAATAGTAAGAAGGAGAGGTGCTCGGGGTCAGTGCCGGGACAAGGTCATTCGGTGCCCAGGGCAAAGATGAAAAACTACCCCCCCATGTTAAAAGTTACAGCGCTTACAGAGGATGGGATCTATACTAATGCATCAGTGACAGTGCATTAACCCCTTCCTGCTGCATATTACCAATACCATTGCTAATTAGGCAAACTCCCCTCAAAGACTGAAGACATGATATAAGACAAGAGATGGTTAGAGACTGAGGACATCATACTAAAGATGGTCAGAGACTGCAGACATGATACAAGAGATCAATGCAGCCTCACCAGTGCCCATCAAATGCAGCCTACCGCTGTGCCTATCAATGCTGCCTCACTGTGCCCATCATCGCAGCCTCACTGTGCCCATAATCACAGCCTCACTGTGCCCATAATCGCAGCCTCACTGTGCCCATCAATGCCGCCTCACTGTGCCCATCATCGCAGCCTACCGCTGTGCCTATCAATGCTGCCTCACTGTGCCCATCATCACAGCCTCACTGTGCCCATCAATGCCGCCTCACTGTGCCCATCAATGCCGCCTCACTGTGCCCATAATCGCAGCCTCACTGTGCCCATCAATGCCGCCTCACTGTGCCCATAATTGCAGCCTCACTGTGCCCATAATCGCAGCCTCACTGTGCCCATAATCGCAGCCTCACTGTGCCCATAATCGCAGCCCCACTGTGCCCATAATCGCAGTCTCACTGTGCCCATAATCGCAGCCTCACTGTGCCCATAATGCAGTCTCACTGTGCCCATAATCGCAGCCTTATTGTGCCCATAAACTCAGCCTCACCGTGCCCATAATCGCAGCCTCACCGTGCCCATAATCGCAGCCTCACCGTGCCCATAATCGCAGCCTCACCGTGCCCATAATCGCAGCCTCACCTTGCCCATAATGCAGCTTCAACTTGCCCATAATCGCAACCTCACCAATCACCTTGCCCATAATGCAGTCTCACTGTAGACACTTACACAGTCTGCGGCCATCTCCCGCTGTGTCTCTCCCAGCTGAGTGTAAAAAACATTGGCCGTGCTGTGAGAAAAGTCCCGCCCTCCTCCTAGATCCGCTCGTGTGATAGACAGAACACTGCGTCTATCACACGAGCTGATCTAGGAGGAGGGCGGGACTTTTCTCACAGCGCGCCCAACGTTTTTTACACTCAGCTGGGAGAGACACAGCGGGAGATGGCCGCAGACTGTGTGGGACGAGGAGGGGGGGGGGAGCGGAGCGCTGCGCTGTGCTGCAGCCACAGCTTTGTCCAAAGCGGCCCCAGAACAGGCGGTCTGTAGCGTGGCTTCTACTGTTCCCCCCTTCCTCCAATAAATTGTCCCACCCAGGGCATCCCCCCCTTCTGCCCACCCCTTGTACCGGCCCTGCGCAGGGTACAAGTGGAACCCAGCTGGAGGGGAACATTAATGCTCTAAGATATCATTATCTAGGGATCCATGTGTGGCAACAAGAAAACATCCCAGAGTAGATGGTGGTGGTCAACCCAAGGAGACCAAGTTTTTAAGAAAGATTTATGGGCATCATTCAGTTAGCCGCCATCTTCTCCTGTATCATGTCACCCATGGTTCTCTGACTTCTTCAAAGCATGCAGTTGGTTGTTTCCATGCTTTTGCAATGGTCTATCTTGTAGACTAGAAATATAAAGGTCACCTGCTTTCACTCATGTTTGATTAGATTGACTACAGGTCTATTTAATAAGGGTTTGTAGGGTTCTTGGCAGGGCTCAAGTCCTGCGGGAACGCATGGGAACGGAGTTCCTGTACTTTTTCCACAACAGGAACTCAGTTCCCGTTAGCAGCCGTGTCCTGCAAGACTTTGAAGTATGCGAGCTGTGTGGCAGGTGCTACACCAGTAGCTGCCGGCACAGCTCACAATAGTAAGTGCCGCACACCTGACCATTCAGGCATTTCCAGTAGGGGGCCCCATGACAGCTTCCGCTTTGATCTACCTGTCAATCACAGCTAGCTGACGGGTAGATCAGGTCCCTGCTGCTAAGAGATTGTATTTAGTCAGACCTCTTGTGATGCCCTCCTCCCCACCAGCCCCTACTGATTTTCTGTCTCCTCCTCTATACTTGCTCTGTGTGTCCCGCTGAATCCCCCCCTCCTCTATCTTCAGTGCCATATGATGAGAGAACCCAGAGGAGGAGCACAGCTATTCTGCTCACAGGACATGCAGGGAGAGAGGTGAGCTGAGGGAGGAACATCAGTTTGGGGTGGTAAGCTGAGCACAATACCTGGCAAAGTTTAATGCCAGGAGGGAAGTTTATGTGGAAACATGTGAAGGGTTGGAATAGCAGCGAGTGTGTGTTGGAGCCCCTGCAGAGTTTTCAGCCCCCCAAGCTAACATGCATCTCCTAAGCAGGAACACATCACTATCTCCCCAAGCATTCTGTCCAGATAATGTGCAGCTCATTTATCACCTTTCCGTATAACCCTGTGTTATCCAAACTCTGTTCAATGAAAAGTGTAAACTCACCACATAAACACTCTATATACAAAATAACATTCCCCAATAAAGATCAGAACATGATGACAACAATGAATGCTGATTATTCAGAGAATTACCGTATTTATGTTTATTGAGGATTGTTTTTTTTTATGTACTAACAATTGAGCTTCATCCACACAATACAAAAATTGGATGAAAAAGACCACTTTTGAAGCGTTCGTGCATATGAGCGTATCATTTTATTTATTTTTTTTGGTGGGGGAGGGGATCTTGGGTGGGAGTTTCCACCCTTTTTTCCCCAGGACTTGACCCCTGGTTCTTGGTAAGGGAGATGTTCAGGACTGACAATATGAGGTTATAGATCAGTGATGGAGAACCTCGGCTCCCCAGATGTTTTGCAACTACATTTCCCATGATGCTCAACTACACTGCAGAGTGCCTGAGCATCCTGGGAAATGTAGTTCCAAAACATCTGGGGGTGCCAAGGTTCGCCATCACTTGTATAGACCCATTTAGGGTACAAGGGGAACCCAGCTGGAGGGGGGCATGGGTGCCATAAGATATTTATGTATCTATGTGTGGCAACCCAAGAAGTTTTATGGGCATCATTCAGTTTGCCGCAATCTTCTCCTGTATCATGTCACCCATGGTCCTTTGACTTCTTCAAATTATACAGTTGGTTGTTTCCATGCATTTACGATAGTCTGTAGACATGGGAGACGTCAAAAAATTTGTTTTGTTCCGTTCCGTATAAAAAAAAAAATCGTAATTCGTGTACGAAATTTTAATTCGGATTCATACGAAATACGAATTTCGTACGAATCGTTACGAATCGTTAATTTGGTATAACGAATATCGACACTCTATACATAATAACGAATTATCCGAAAACGTATTAACGTTACATAACACAAGTCTATTGTTCCCCAATCACTCAGAGGAAGTACGAAATCCGAAATTTCGTTTACGAATACGAAATTTTGTATTTCCTCTGAGTGATTGGTGAACAATAGACAATAGACTTGTGTTATGTAACGGTAATACGTTTTCGGATAATTCGTTATTATTTGTAGAGTGTCGATATTCGTTATACTGAATCTCGAGTTCATTCGAATCATTCGTTATATCCGCTATAATTTCTTTCATATTAATTGGAATTTCTCCATTTGGTAGTTTGGATTCGGATAATTTGGATCCGAAATTCATAAACGAAATTTCGTATTTCGTACAGAATTCGTATTCGTAAAAATTCATAATTCGGATTCGCACATGTCCGATAGTCTGTCTAGTATACTAGAAATATAAAGGTTTCCAGCTTTCCTTCATGTTTGGTTAGATGGGCTTTAGGTCTTTTTAATGAGGCTTCCTAGGGGTACTTGAGAAGGGAGATGTTCTGGACGGACCATGTGAGGTTATAGAACCCGATCCATCATTTCTTGATTTTGGAGCATTCCAAGGGAACCAGGTACATTGCATCTTCTGAAGCAATCTGGGGAAGCCCCAGGTGCAAATTTAGCAATACGCACAGAGTCCTGTACCAGTGAAGGAGTGCATTATCAGAGTATGGTCCGGCGGCCAAAATTTCGTCCGTTCGCTTTCAAGTCCGCCGAAGCCCAGCTGGAAAGTCCGGCGGATTGTCCGCTGGACTAGGTCCGGTGGACAAAGTCCCTTCGTGTGTACGCGGCATTAGAGATCCAGAAAAGAAGGACGTCTCTTTATTTACTTTATGCTTTCATTAGAGACGTCCTTCTTTTCTGGATCTCTAATGCCGCGTACACACGAAGGGACTTTGTCCACCGGACCTAGTCCAGCGGACAATCCGCCGGACTTTCCAGCTGGGCTTCGGCGGACTTGAAAGCGAACGGACTTGACCACACACGATCGCGCTAAAAGTCCGGCGGTTCTCGCGATGACGTACAGCACGTACGACGGGACTAGAAAACGAAAAATACTAGAAAAATACTTGCTACTGAGCATGCGTCCTTTTTGGTCCGCCGGACCATACTACAGACGGCCGTATTGTCCGCCGGACTGCCAAGTCCAGCGGATAATTTTAAAACAAAACTTAAAACCTAGTCCGCCGGGCTTTTTGGAAAAAAAGTCAGTCGAAGGCCCACACACGAGGGGATTGTCCGCCGGACTCGAGTCCAGCGGATAATCCCGCGGGATAGTCCCTTCGTGTGTACGCGGCATAAGAACCCAAATTCGTGGCACACCCAGCATTGTCCCAAAAGTGTAGAGGTCAAAACTTGATACAATTCGGCCAATTAAAAGGTTACATAGTTAGTAAGGTTGAATAAAGACATCAGTCCATCCAGTTCAACCTGAGTGTCTACAATTGTCCCCATCCCTGTACATTGCACACTCACATCGGTCCCTACCCTCAAGGAGCCCATAATCCAAGGACCCCATTCATATACTAGGGCCAATTTTTGGACAGAAGCCAATTAACCTACCTGCATGTCTTTGGATTGTTGGAGGAAACCGGAGTACCCGGAGGAAACCCACACAGGCACAGGGAGAACATGCAAACTCCAGGCAGGTAGTGTTGTGGTTGGGATTTGAACCAGCAACCCTTCTCACTGCTAGGTGAGAGTGCTAACCACTACACCACTGTGCCCCCCACTACACCACTGTGCCCCCCACTACACCACTGTGCCCCCCACTACACCACTGTGCCCCCCACTACACCGCTGTGCCACCCCAAAAGGTTCAAAGGACGCAGAGTTAGTTGTCAGGCTGAATTCAGCCAGTGATTGGCTAGACTTTAGGGACTGATTGTCATGGCGGTAGTGACTTTGAACTGGAAAGGTGGGTGGACGGTGTGCCCTTTTATAGAAATACTTTGTATTGATCTTTTATAATTCTTAAAAAAACTTGGGAAGCACTTTAACCAATGTGATAAAA